>KZ061969.1:49302-104274 GCA_002091835.1 Anopheles maculatus
CGGAAGAGGAAGTCAGGTAGGTGGTGATTGGGCGGGATTGTGCTGGGTGAAGATGACAGAGAGAACAAAACACGCTTGTTCGGTTCTGTTCGGTGGCTTTGGGTAAAGTGGCTGAGAAAAGTGTCATCAAACGCACGTGTCACATTTCAAAATTGGGTACGTTGGATCTATTGAATGGCAGCGAAGACACTGAAGAAGCTTTCAAGTTGGGGTGGATTTCGTGTGACCGTGAACTAGAATATGAATGTGAGGCTATGCAAGGATTCTGCTGGAAAAGGGCGAGGTTAGAATATGTGATAAATGTGCCCAGCAAATAGTTTTAATAATCCATTTGAATTTCGTGTCACGATTGAATACTCAGCACCGTTGACAAACTTGACACTCTTCATTCAGGATGTTTCTTATACAAACCTATTCGACCATCAACACAAAAGCTCTTCCCAAGCCGTTCTGTATTGTGTGCTGCTATCCCCTAGAGCTTCACATTCTAGCATCAGTCCTCACAAACATTTCTGACTTGTTGAACTGCTGACGAGCGGTTGCTGCTAGCGGTTACATCACCTCACAACATCCTCCTCACAACGTCCGGATATCGCTGCTGCAAGATAAATAGCGTCTTTCCTAATCACAGCGCGTCCTACGCAAACAAAACTTGCGCAAACGGAAACTCTGCATACAAAACTAAATATTCATCGCGTCCTGTGCAAACTGCCGGGATTTACCCGAGGGATTTACCATTATGCCTTTAACATAATTGAAATATTCGCTTTCCCGGGTACCTGGTCGATGCTGATGCTGTGGACCAGGATGTGGTACAACTGTCTAAATCTACCGCACTACACTGACAACGTAGCTGAAGATTAATTTCCATACGATTCACCTCAACCGGGAAGGTGCTCACCGGGAATGATTTCAAACACACGGTGGCTCACATTCACGCGCGTGTCGTAAATAGTCGCATGGAAAGTGGAAAAACAAAAAAAAACTCGTCCCAACTATCGGCTTGACGGTGAACTAGAGAAAGTCTTCCGTGACAGCGGTCCAGCCTTCGGAAGCATCGTGCCGATAATAACGAACGCTGTGTGAATGCTTCGGTAACGAAGGGATTTAGGTCCCCGTGACGCAGCAAGGGGTCGACTGAATTTGTTGACATAAATTAGCGATAACATGTTCGTCCGGCGTACGCTGTCATTTCGGCTCGACAAACAAGCCAACAAACAAACCGTTCGTTCGCTGCTGGCTCATCGTAGCTGTCATCGTTAGCTGTCAGGTCGAAGCAGGCGACAAATATGCGAAACCGGGAAGGCAGAGAAACAAAAGCTCGCGGGCAAATACGATCAATGGGATGATATGGAGCAAAACTCTATTCCGGGGAAGTCATTACGTGCCGGGGAAGTCTTTGCGCCGTCCGGTAATTGTTGCGTCAAGTTACATACGTTCCATATTACAGAACATTCAATGCAACAGGACTCGGAAAGGATAGCTTAAGCAACTCAACGACCACACATTGCAACACAAATATCATTCCAAGATGTAATTTTAAGGTGGGGAGTACTTGTTGAGCCACGAGAAGAAAACACAAAATATTCAACGGGATAAGATGTAAATGGCTAGTTTTATAACATTTTAACATCATAATTACGTGACAACCAGTTTTTCGCCATATAACCAACCTAAATAAGCAACAAAACTTCTATGAAAATCCTGTAAATTTTTTATCTTATTTTTGGGATATATGGTTACTTCAGCTAGAAATCTGTTTTTTAGCTAGGTTCTTTCAAACAACCGAGCAATTATGTAGCAATTCATTAGTTCTTATTACATTTTTACAGATAGGTTACGTCAAAAACATTGTTCTTTTGAAAAACATTACTTACTTACTTATCAGGCGCTACAACCGCTTCGCGGTCTTGGCCTACTGCTACAATTTTCGACACCGCGCACGGTCTAGCGCCGTCGTCTGCGTCTGCCAATATCCCCACCGTTCTGGCGGGCGCATCAACGCCATCACTCCATCTCAGTTTGGGCCTGTCACGTCTCCTCTGTCCATGTGAATTCCTAAAAGGAATCGAATTGGAATGTTTCATAATTAAATCGAACAACGTAAAAACACATAAAAAAAGCTGACTTAGATCATCATAGAAAACATTATTCCATTTTTTAGTAAAGTACTAGGCGTCTCCATTAGAACATCACACGTTAATACTACTAATAGCGAAAGTTTTACCAAAAATCGTTGTATAAGTGTTAATTTTGTAACATAATAATTCTAGACATTAAAATTGGTCTCTCTAATGTAATATGTAGATAGCCATACAGTTAGTTTAAAATAATCGTAATATTTACTCAAAATTAATTTAAGAGAAATGAGCTGTACGAGGTAAAGTTGAATAACATTTGTAACAAAAAATTACTAGGAATAAGAATAAATATTGTTTTAATATTTTTTTATCATTCAGCTCATATAATCGTTCTTTCGAAGTTAATGAAAGTACTTCTGTATTTAATGCAAATGATTTGCTAATCCTACAAAGTTGAGAGTTTCTGTCTGGAAGAGTAAGCACACTAAACTCAGACATCAAAATAAATTCAGACAGACATTCAATAATCCTTATTAGATGGCTACTACCAGATGACAATAGATTGGGTAGAATGTAAGGGCATGTCATTCCTATACTCATTTCCTTTCTCTTGTCAGTATTCTTAAGCCTTGATTCTTAGAAATTGGAGCAATTGGGGTCGTATGTTGATGATCATAATAGCCAAATTGAATAACATGTTGCTTTAAATCATAGCTGTACCATTTAACAAGTACAATAACTATAAAATATTGCAAAACTTAAAACACAAGTAAGCAGCACGAAAATTCATGGAGAACCTAGAGGGAACCCCGCATTTGAAGTCTAAAATATCACGAAAGACTTTGTGAAACTATTAAACCTTTCGAAAATATCACTTCGTCCCTGTGATGCACCAAAATCGCCAAGTGATACAACCAAGTATAATCACACCCACTGATGTGTTCCCTTTTAACCATCATCACACCATGTGACGCACTTCGAAGGCAATCGTCGTCAGCCAGCCACGCAATTAACTGCTACTGCTCGAACCCGGATGATTTTGTCATTCCAACACAACTGTCACTCAATGGCCAGAAGGTCAACGCGAACGGAAAAGTTTTAATTTCTTCCCAGTCCCCAGAATCATCTGCCATCGGTCTCAGCCAACGCCACCATTGGAGACGAATGGTCCTCAATTATCCAATCGTAACTTGCACAAAGTCAAAAGTTACCGAAATTATATTAACTTTTCCAACTCTTATCGTGCCGGTAGCTAAGGTTAGGATTTTGGGGAACAAATTGACAATTATTGGGTTAAAGATCACCTGCAGACAAGCAAGGATTACTCATTCTATTGTGACAGTTAGTAGCAATCGGATCGCTAGAAGTGCTGATCGTTTGAAATCGTCTGTCACAAATGTCTAGTTTCGTGAGTCTAGCACAACAATACATTCAACGTGTCACCGATGCGGGACAGCTCGTGATCGTTAACGGAATGGATCGGTTCATCGGTTTCTTCTCGTGGGATGTGCAGCAGCGCTCGACTTGGCTCAAGCTGGCACTGATAGTGTTTGCGGTCGCATACGAAACTACGGCCATTGCTGCCATGGCGCTAGCCTCCATCAAGGGAGTATTTACCGAGCGAAGCTTTACGATGAGCTTCGTCACGCTGACCGGCGCCATGTGTATCGTGATGTGGATATCGCTAGCAGTGTTCCGTCGAGATCTTGCCACGACGGCCGCATTTCTCCAGCAACGCCAAGCTGCGATTCACAAGCAGTACGCTCCACGGAAAGCGTTACTCGATCGGGTCACACGGTATCTGTGGCTTTTCTATCTGCAGAACATAGCGCAAGTCTTTTTCTGGATCAATCTGCTGCGAGATTGCAGTCCACTGGCAGTGTTCGAGCTGTCCCTGCTAGACAGTGCCAATGTGTTGCTGTACCCGCTAGCGATGACACTAATGTCACTGATGTTCATCCACACGATCATGATCGTGTCCACGTTGCTCAGTGGCCTAACGCTCGAGTTTTACTGGCTCGGGCAAGAGTTTGAGCAGGTGTTTGCTGAGTGCAGTTCGGTCGCTGTTACCTGCCATCAACGCTACTGGGACGCACTGGAACGAAGGATTGGAACGTGCGTAACGGAGCATCAACGGCTGCTCGGGCAAATCAGCAAGCTGCGTAACAATTTAAAGCTCTACTTGCTGCTGAATCTGGTTGCCGACTTTTCTCTCATCACGTTCGCCGGCTGTCAGATGGTCATTTCCAGCGAAGGAGATCAACACTTGTACAGCATACTGGCCGCCTTAACCGCCTGCCTGAACATGTTGAATTTTGGTGGATTGTGTGATTTGCTCAAGATACAGGTCCGTTTGTTGTTTAGTGTGTCAACACAGTCGGAGAGCTTCTATTAATACATCTTCCTTTTAATAAACGTACTACCCACGCGCCCATCTCGGCACACACGCATCGCAGGTCCATGCCATCAAGTTTCATCTGTACAGCTCCCAGTGGACGGATTACTTGCGACCGGTTTCGGGGCCACTTTATCAACGCTGCCGCCGGATCCGGTCCAGCATGCTCATCGTGATGACACGGGCAGAGCACGAACTGCGCATTAGTTGCGGAAGCGTCTACGATATGTCGCTTGCCACTTGCTGGGCCGTGCTGCAGTTCAGCTACTCCGTGTTTACGCTGCTGCTCAGCTTCTTCGAAAACACACCGAGAAGCCAATGAACGTTCCACTGGCTGAGGCTATCTGTAAGGAAGGCGTCTCCACCGACCGGCCGAAATGTTCATGCATCTGCATTAATGAGCACCCGTTGTTTCTCTATTTTTAGTGCAAAGGCTTTTAAGCAAACGGTAGCCAAAAATAACACACATACCACCGGAACGAACGGGAAACGGTCGGGCACGTGCATCCCAATGGAGCACGTGTTGAATATAGATTGAAATTTTATCCACCTTGCCTGTGCCACGGATAAGCACATAGGGTATATAGTTTTCATTCATGCCTGTTCTCACCCTCAAAAACTAGCAGCAACGTGAGGTTTACAAGGTTAATCACCAACCAGCGTTGGAGATATGGTGCGTGAAAACGTGTCTCTTTTGGTGATAAAGACAGTTACCCGAACGGTTACCCGAAGGAAGCTGCTAATATTCTTATCACACTTTTGCACATTTATAGTTGAAGTTATGCTTGATATAGTTTGAATAAATCAATCTTGAAGTTCAAAGATTTCTAATCCGAAAGCAGAATATTAGCTTTACCCCAGGCGAATGGATGTATCCATTCAAGGCCCAACGCATCCATTTCGATCAGCGTATCCTTCGTCCGGAATTCAACAGACCATTTATTTTACAATCTTTGCCTGTCAGTCCGATCCGCCACCAAACCCACATCCAGACTGACCGGAGCGACGAGAACCGGCAAAGTAATTCCTTTTTTGTTTTTTCGATAAACAATTTCACCGGTCCCAAAGATCTTCCGCTTCGTCTTTTTCGCTTCACGGAAAGAAAATGGTCTTGTGCGAAGAATCAGACGCAAAAATCAAAACCAAACCATTGTTGTTGACTTTACTTTACTCAATCGCCACCACCCCCGAACATCCTAACCGGCGTGGGTACGTTTGCCACTATGTTGCAACACTTTTAGTACCGAACGGAGCGGACAATTTTGCTCATCACACTTCGCTCACTATCTGTGTTTTCTCTTCTCTTTTCACAGTGATTGGATTGCTGCCATCACAAAGACGGTAAGTTTGATTTCTTGAATCTCATTGCTTATATATTATTAGGGGTCGATCTGCACGATGCGAATGATCGGAACGGTGCAAAGTATTGCAAACAAATATTGAACATAGCAGTTCGTTGTTTAAATTGTTGGAAAACGGCTAAATTTTAACTACAAAAATCGTTACGTTTATATTTTGTTTGTTATGATATAAAAGTTATGTGAAAGGTTTCAACAAAAACATTATTATTTATTTTTTCTTTCTTTATTTAGTAATGATTCTTCATATTGCTGTATTATTCTATTCACCTTCACATTTGCTGTTTGCCATCTGTTTTGTTGTGCTCACCGACAGCTGTCACAAATAAAATCGTAACGTTAAAAAGCGTTACGTAGCGTTACTTGAAGCTGCTTTGTTTAGGTTGTTTTGCTCACTTTTTTAATCATAATTAGATTGATATTTATTCATCGAATCAAATCGTACCAAAACATTCAAAGACAACATTTTACCACTTTTCCTAAGCAAAGCACTAGTCAATGCTCTCCATTCTACGACAGCTTCAACCTGTGCAAAACCTTATTTTAGTTTGAATATCGGTTGACCTCTCGTTAACCTTTGCTCGTGCAGGCTGAATTCGGCCCGATAAACCTCACTAATCCAGTTAACGGTCCATGTCAAACAAGTTCACAAAAGAGAACAAAAAAATGGGTATGAAAAACCACCAACAAGCTTCATTTCGAATGAATCCATTTTGTTTCATTTCCGATCACTCTCATGTTGCTACTCTCCTTGTTTCATCTTCACACACACACAAACCCATACACACGTACATCATCCCAGACCTTTCCTTTGGTAGGCTCCATTACATCTGCTCTGTTTAGGCATCGTTTTCTAACCTTATACTCTTGCTTTTCACTTAGTCTCACCGCAAACGTTGTATTTGTAACCTATAGAATGTGAACAAAGCTCAATTGAAACTAGAGATTTGTTTGTGGTAGTTGATGCCGTAGGAAGCAATAGATTAATTCATAATAAATGTCTTGATCTTGATCGGAAAACAAGACATTTCCAATAGATTAATTCGAAATAAAAATTTGAACTTAAATAATCCAAATCTCTTATGCCACAAAATGAGACATTTTAATTCTAGAAGCGTTACAAAATACATTCACAGTTTATGGGATATAAATTATTCATTACTTTTTAAAATATAAAGTTTCCTTGTACAAAAAATACTACCTCCATTGTCTTAATTCTCCAAAGAGTGTTGCTCTGGAGTAATTTAGGAATTAAAACAAAACAATATTTTGTAGCTAAAGATTAAATTTTGCTTTTTTTCGCTTAATTATGAAGTGCCCAAAAACGTGCTCTTTATGGCTGAGTTGTCAACTGCTGGAATACGTAAGCGGTACATATAATCATTGTTGTATTAATATAAAGATCAACTCATTCGAGATATGATTTAGATAATGCAGTAAAAGATTTTTCAATAATGGTAATAGCAGTGTCAGGGTGTCTTTTTTATTAAATTAATTAAACTATACTTCGGCTCGGTGGTGTATACGATAGCGGCGCCGGTCTTCACACGGCAGGACCGGGGTTCGAATCCCGGCGGACCGCCGTCCCGTACGCAGGACTGACTATCCAGCTTCGGGTAAAAACTAAGTCACAGAGGGCTAGCTATAGCAGGCCAAGACCTCACGAGGTTGTAGTGCCAAAGAAGAAGAAGAAGAAACTATAACATTTACAACTCGTTGTTAAATAAAATCCAGTTTGATACCAGTTAGACTTTGATATGATACCCCTGACACAAGCCCAAGTTTTTAAATTCCTCCAGAAATTTTAACTAACTCAGTTCGTTCTGTAGACAAATTCCATAAAAAAATCAATAAAGTTATTTTCAGTGTTATTAACATAACACTTTAAGTACATTAAGTGATCAACCATCTTTCATTTCCCTTGTGTATAATCATCTTTTGATGCCAATATTCATTACTTTTGATGAATGATTGTTTTCCAAAAACCTTAAACTTCTAAGTCTATGATGAAACCACTTGCTCAATCCAAGTCTCGATAATATTCTAGGCAACGATGATATGTCCAAACGAGATAGTGTTGTAAAGACTGCAGTGATTGCGATGAAATGATTACCAAGTTCGGAGATCTACCCTATTGTAGAGAAGAAATTAGACTACAATTGACGCAGAAAATTACTGGTAGTAGTCGAGATGCTCCAACATACTAGATTCGTTAACATTTATTGCATGTAGAAGTAATGCAACAGAAGTTTACATATAATTTCCTCCTAATGTCAAAAGTGGTCAAAAAGTACCAAGCCTAAAGGCATCATCGTACACAAACCGTTGATTGATTCTTTAAAACATTCGCCCAAAATCCTTCCACCAGATTATCCTGCAGCAAAATTATTTCTGATTTTAATTAAGATTTATTTGATAATTTTAACACCTACCTGCAAGCTTACCCAAATTGCCTAACCAGCGCGAACCATCTAATACCCTTAAGGCGATACCTTTTTTTGTGTGTCCTCTCCCGCATACCGAAACCGAACTCAAATAAACAAACCGACGAAACAAAAAAGCACCACTTTTCTAAAGGATTAGAAAGAAAACAAAATGCACCATCCTACCACTAACCAGTGTGGGTTGGAAGATGGTCCGTCCGGTGGTGTTGCAAAACAAAAAAAACACACCAAAGGCAACAACCAAAAAGAAGGTGGAAAATACGATTTGATGTAACAGATATCCCAGCTTTTGGCATTACTTGGCCCTTTCCATTCCGGTTTGCTGGAGTTTGGTGAACAATGGCGAAAGGCCGGCAAGCAAGTACGCGCGTAATCAGGATTTACTTGCAGGTCGGACTGGCTTCTTGATAAAGCAGCATTCACCCGCATGAAAGCTGCCAGATGGAGGCGCCCAGTAGCTGACCCGGACCTACGGCAAAAAAAAATTAACTCAACCGTTCTTTTGCTTCTCCTTCCCCCGAAACCCAACCGCACATCGATTTTGTCGGCCCACGCGCAACTACGCAACTTACGCCCAGGAGCACCAATCTTCGTTAATTCCTAATTGAATTTTTCCTTTATCTTTCGTATCAACCCATTTTTCTGTTGTTTTCATCGTTTGCCCATTTTGGAAATTTATTCCACCAAACACCGAGGCCGAGGGAATTCCAGCACTTACACCACTTACACACTATCCGACTGATTTGTTCAATATCACTGATACCTTTGCGTGGAAGAACACTTCTATGAAAAATTTATATCATTTCTGGCATTAAATTGTACCAGGAGTGATCCAAACGAATAAAATTTTAGTTCAAGTAGAATTGTCTTGATACTTGTTACCGCCTTATCATTCAAACATGCTCTTGTTATCGGTTTCTTCTTACAGCTCCCACCACCACCGCAGATCGAACTGGTTGTCGATAAACCACACCTGATGGGCGTGCTTCGAAGACCGATTGTACGGATACGACGTGAGTGTGCTTAAAAACTGGCCACCAGTTGCCTTTTCCCTTTTCCACTTGATCCCCAAGAACACCTTCACCGTCCAATAGTGATCCGATTCAATAACAGCGTGATGTAACACATTTTTGGTTCTGTCTTATCCACAGCTGCCACCAGCTCGGAAGTGTCCGCCAGGGAACCCCTTCACCGTCCAATAGTGATCCGATTCAATAACAGCGTGATGTAACACATTTTTGGTTCTGTCTTATCCACAGCTGCTACCAGCTCGGAAGTGTCTGCCAGGCGGAAAAATCGGCACACCATCGAGCATAACACGACGAAGGTGAAGGGCGAAGCGGCCGTGGCAATCATTAAGAAGAACGCACAAGACACCACAGACCCGAAAGGATCGTTGGCGTGTGCGCTGCCCTGGGGCCATGGATGGGGTTGGGCGACCCTACCCAATGGCATCTGGAGTGGTGGTAAGTAATCGGTTTGTTTTCTTTTATTGCGTCTAGTAACATTTTAAGGCCGGTTTACGTTGTACGCAGTCTAGAAAATGTTGTTCTATATTTTTCATGTTCCAAATATTTATTAATCAATTTAAAGGAAAAGTATTCTCTATCACTTGGTACATTTTTATGATGTATTAAATCGTAAAACTTTACCCCTAGTTGATCGTTAAATTTTGAATAAGAGCTTTTTGTTTCACCATTTTTAAAGGTAATCTAACAGCATGATGCTGAAGATTCTTGAACCTTTGTATTTGTATTTGTATCAGTGAAAACCTGTGTTCAGTTTAGAAAGGATGATTTAACACGTCTATGCAGTAGGCAACCCGCTTGACACTATTTGTCTTTTGCACACAACTGCGCCATCTATAGGCAAGTAGTAAAATTACGAGTGTATTCTAAAGACCGTGAGTGCGTGTATAACATAGAAGGGCGTTAGTTAAGTTTTAGTTGGTAGAATTGTAAACAATTGTGACAGTGCGTAATCACTATGCTTAGGTAATAAACCATCAAGATGGAGTTGAAACAATGAAGATAATTTGGAGTTTGACTAGTGTCTATATCCCGAATTTACTCAGTTGTTAGATCTATAATCTGGTTGAGTTTTTGGCTTCCCTTCCCACCTTTCCTCTAAGACTGGTAATTCTAAGTGGAACACCAGCCAAACTTGGTTTCTCTTCCCTCTTCCTTCCTTCCTAAAACGCGTCCTGGAGTAGGCGGTACCCTACAACATGGTTGGACTTAACAACCGTGAATCATACAAATGGTTCTAAAATCATTTAACTTCGATTTTGAGCTCTAGGTTAGAAGGCTGTAATTATGGTTGGAATCTCAAAGAACACAAACTCTTGTCAATAAAGCATAAGATTATTGTTTCTCTGTGTGAATAAACTTCAACACTAACAGTGTCTATTTATTTTACAAACAAATGCTCGATTGTTTTAAACTCTTGATCGGCATAAGATTGTATTGAGAATGTTTCCAAGGGAAATGCTAGACAGTCAGGTTATCTGGGACTGTTGTCGCTAAGTGTGTACCGTTGACACTTTTAATATGGCTCCATACTGAACACTATCGAAATTTTCATGGACCGTGTTGTTCCAATTTTTCCGCTCACACGAAGCAACGCCATCTGTAGTACAACTTTGATCCGACGCTTTCCGATCTTTTTATGTGACCGTGCATCGGTTCTTAGTGACAATGTTCTCGATTCGATGTGTTGTAATGTTTATGGATAACTAGGATCCGAAGCTATTATTAAGGATTCCTAAAGCAATCCAAGCCTCTTGTCTCACTTTAGAAAAGAATATACTTAAAATGAAGCCTTTTTTGTATCAGGATTATAAACAATCCTTCCGATATCAGATGGCGCCAATAATTAAATTCACTTATGTACAATCTGGCAACACTGTCATTTTGAAGTGTCAAAATTGCACTTTCTTTCCCACTAGTTATCTAGTGTTACTAGTTAAAAAGAAAACAAAAAAGTATATTCTATTATTTACTTCATTATTTCAATATAAACAGCTGCCGAAAGCCATTACATTTCAGTTGAAGTTTGTGATAACCATGCTAGAGTTGAACGAACGTATCAGATGTGTTTTGCACAGATCAATTTTGTCTTAAAATTTTGTTTCAAAACCCGAAGAACGTACGAACCGGAACGCCATTAAAGTTGGAAGGCTTTATGCTTAATCAAGATCGATCGCAAATCGGAATCGAAATATCAAAGACATTTAGAGTTACTCAGCCAGCCTTTTACCATCATTTTAGAAGGTGAAGGGCGAAGCGGCCGTGGCAATCATTAAGAAGAACGCACAAGACACCACAGACCCGAAAGGATCGTTGGCGTGTGCGCTGCCCTGGGGCCATGGATGGGGTTGGGCGACCCTACCCAATGGCATCTGGAGTGGTGGTAAGTAATCGGTTTGTTTTCTTTTATTGCGTCTAGTAACATTTTAAGGCCGGTTTACGTTGTACGCAGTCTAGAAAATGTTGTTCTATATTTTTCATGTTCCAAATATTTATTAATCAATTTAAAGGAAAAGTATTCTCTATCACTTGGTACATTTTTATGATGTATTAAATCGTAAAACTTTACCCCTAGTTGATCGTTAAATTTTGAATAAGAGCTTTTTGTTTCACCATTTTTAAAGGTAATCTAACAGCATGATGCTGAAGATTCTTGAACCTTTGTATTTGTATTTGTATCAGTGAAAACCTGTGTTCAGTTTAGAAAGGATGATTTAACACGCCTATGCAGTAGGCAACCCGCTTGACACTATTTGTCTTTTGCACACAACTGCGCCATCTATAGGCAAGTAGTAAAATTACGAGTGTATTCTAAAGACCGTGAGTGCGTGTATAACATAGAGGGGCGTTAGTTAAGTTTTAGTTGGTAGAATTGTAAACAATTGTGACAGTGCGTAATCACTATGCTTAGGTAATAAACCATCAAGATGGAGTTGAAACAATGAAGATAATTTGGAGTTTGACTAGTGTCTATATCCCGAATTTACTCAGTTGTTAGATCTATAATCTGGTTGAGTTTTTGGCTTCCCTTCCCACCTTTCCTCTAAGACTGGTAATTCTAAGTGGAACACCAGCCAAACTTGGTTTCTCTTCCCTCTTCCTTCCTTCCTAAAACGCGTCCTGGAGTAGGCGGTACCCTACAACATGGTTGGACTTAACAACCGTGAATCATACAAATGGTTCTAAAATCATTTAACTTCGATTTTGAGCTCTAGGTTAGAAGGCTGTAATTATGGTTGGAATCTCAAAGAACACAAACTCTTGTCAATAAAGCATAAGATTATTGTTTCTCTGTGTGAATAAACTTCAACACTAACAGTGTCTATTTATTTTACAAACAAATGCTCGATTGTTTTAAACTCTTGATCGGCATAAGATTGTATTGAGAATGTTTCCAAGGGAAATGCTAGACAGTCAGGTTATCTGGGACTGTTGTCGCTAAGTGTGTACCGTTGACACTTTTAATATGGCTCCATACTGAACACTATCGAAATTTTCATGGACCGTGTTGTTCCAATTTTTCCGCTCACACGAAGCAACGCCATCTGTAGTACAACTTTGATCCGACGCTTTCCGATCTTTTTATGTGACCGTGCATCGGTTCTTAGTGACAATGTTCTCGATTCGATGTGTTGTAATGTTTATGGATAACTAGGATCCGAAGCTATTATTAAGGATTCCTAAAGCAATCCAAGCCTCTTGTCTCACTTTAGAAAAGAATATACTTAAAATGAAGCCTTTTTTGTATCAGGATTATAAACAATCCTTCCGATATCAGATGGCGCCAATAATTAAATTCACTTATGTACAATCTGGCAACACTGTCATTTTGAAGTGTCAAAATTGCACTTTCTTTCCCACTAGTTATCTAGTGTTACTAGTTAAAAAGAAAACAAAAAAGTATATTCTATTATTTACTTCATTATTTCAATATAAACAGCTGCCGAAAGCCATTACATTTCAGTTGAAGTTTGTGATAACCATGCTAGAGTTGAACGAACGTATCAGATGTGTTTTGCACAGATCAATTTTGTCTTAAAATTTTGTTTCAAAACCCGAAGAACGTACGAACCGGAACGCCATTAAAGTTGGAAGGCTTTATGCTTAATCAAGATCGATCGCAAATCGGAATCGAAATATCAAAGACATTTAGAGTTACTCAGCCAGCCTTTTACCATCATTTTAAAGCAATACGAATGATTCGGAAGGTGAATAAATGGGCACCATATGAACTGAAGCCGGCCCGGTGGTGATGCGACAGCGGCGCCGGTCTTCACACGGCAGGACCGGGGTTCAAGTCTCATCTGGGCCGTTCCCCTATAGTGAGGATTGACTAACCAACTATGCGGTATCAATTAGACTAGTAAGCCAGAAATGACAGGCATGACCTTAAGAGGTCGTTAGGCCACGAAAGAAGAAAGAAGAAGATGAACTGAAGCCAACAAACATTAAATGCCGTTTATTCACTTGTAACACCTACTGCTTCAACGGAAAAAAACAGAAAGGATATTTGCATCAAATTATTACTGGCGATGAAAACTGGGTCCATTACGATCCAAAATGTCGTGCAACATATCAGCGACAACCGACTATTCACGGTGCCAAGATCATATTGTGCGTTTGGTGAGATCAGCTGGATGAAGTGTATTTTGAGTAGCAAACGAGACGATAAAATGGGAGTGCTGCTGAGGACAATAGATGCGCTCAAGTCGTGCATGGAAAGAAAACCGACCGCAATTCGGTAAAAGACACGATAAATTAATTTTGCTGCATGATTTCCAATCGACACAACACAGCCAGACTGAACCGAACTTCAAAAAAGAGCCAGAATTTTCTCGATAAGGAATCCATGAATTGCTAAAAGATGGAAGAAGTAGTGTTTTGTGATGGAAATTTGTGATAATCAAATAAGAAAAAACAATAAATTCATAATAAAATCAATCATAATAATTAAGCATACTTATTATTAGTAATTACCGTCATCCAGCCTACAAAAAATATTAATCGCCTTAAGACAATCAAGAATTCTGAACTTTTTATAAATATCATTACACTAAGCCACACCAAACTGGCACAAAATGTATTGATTTTGATTATGGTTATTCTTGTGCAAAAAACACTCCTGGTTCGTTCATCACATCATCTTTCCCTTATTTACAATCAGTACTGTTGTCGAAATGTTTCAAAAATCAATCACAATGATTCTGTCTAAGCGCTGCTGTTGCTTGCTTGCCCTATTGTTCTGTGAAACATTTTCACTTAAGCTCGACGTAATTTGTTCATTCCGTCGAATAAAATCAATTTGTCACTCAATTGAGCAACAAAGGTTAGACTAGAACCGAGACAGGCCCAGTGACGACTTCAAACGAGTGCGTTCCCAGTTGGTACAGTCGCACAGCACCATAACATGAGACTTTCCTGTGTGGCTGGTTCTGCACACCGTCTCCAGGCTCATCGATGTATGAAAATTGATTTCTAGCATAGAAAAGAGAATAAATTGAATTCGTGATGCCTACGCTTCCCACCGATAGGACCACCTTGGCTGCCCGATTTGTGAATGCCTTTTTTACTGCTTCTTTCGCCAAAGCTGCTTGCCAATCTTGCCTTGCAGCAATCCTCACATACCAATCGTTCCAAAAATTGAAACATCGTTTGATCAGAAGCAAACCATATGGGCGATGATGATGATGATGAATGACGCTCCCGTTCCCGGGGCAGGATTACGGTGATCGTTCTCATATCTTTCTACAAATCGCTTCATTTTGTTTTATTGTACTGCAAATGGCACACACACATATACACACATACACACAGAACGGTACGAATTCGAGTGAGAGTGGAGGCTTGGAAATCACCGTTAAATGAAAAGCAATGAAAGCAGAAACATATTGAACTGCCACAAAGCACTTCGAAAGCTCAAATCAATCGATAGCGAACCAAAATCAACGCTTGTCTACATCACCGTACAAAAACATTACATCGGTCTCCGTGTGAGTGATTTCGTTCGGGATGAGTGTTATTTTTTTTCAATTTTATTTTTCGAGTGTGATTTTATCCCGTTCATTGTAAAGCATTACATTCCAGGTCACAGAGATCGAGCTGAAAATTCCGAGAAAAAGCTGAAGCAATAGCGTAACATCGACCGTATTCGAAAATTAATACTTGCATTCAATCGTTCAAACATAGCCGGTTTTCGCTTCGTATTCAAACCGATTGTCATTCAGTGAAATCATTTCGCTTCACACTGATTTTCATTGCAAATAGTTCTATAAATACAGGCACACTCTCGGTCTACGTATTGGCCCTTGTTAAACAAATGACAAAATGTGAAGAGAAGAGATTTGCTGATAATTGAAAGTGATGTCTGACAAATGGATACGGGCGAAAAATAAAATCGTTTTCATGATGTAAAGTGAAGCTTCACAATAAGCACTTGCTGTTCGGTTTTGCGTTGAATTCGTAAGTTAACAAAAAATTGTAATGTTTTATGTAGCAGATAATATACTAGAATTCATTCAGTACCTCCTCCTGAACTTTATTATAAAATCTTCGGAATATACAAGCTCAGGTACGAATGCATATTACGATTTTTTACTTCTTATTTATTTATTTATTTTTCATCCATAATGACGGAATAACGCCATATTGTTACTATCGCGACTGATGATTTAATATATTTTATATATGCAAGGCATTTCCTCCTTGTAATTTGTCTCATCCCGAGCATGCTCAGTTATTTTTTACTTCTATTGAGCTTAAGATGACTCTTCTTCGATCTCGATTAGATGAAGCAATAATCAATTGTTTGTATACTGGAAATTGTATAGCAGAATTACTATTTATTAGCACCGTTAATGTTGTCATGCATTTTTGTAATTGCCGGATAAAAGAACCAATTTTCGATTTCAAGTTGACGAGATGACGACCACATCGAGTCGATCCTCTTCCATTTAAGCATTGACGATTATTTCCCATGTTCATACTGCTAGCAAGATGGTCAGAGTAAGCTTTTTGTTAGTGTACTATACCAAATTAGTTACTGTAAATTTGTCTAAGTAACGAAGAGCCAGGATATTGTTATTCAATGAATATTATGTAAAATATAATACATCCACTAATTACTGTACATTCAACCATACCAGACGGAGGACGTCATTTTCTACTGCTAAGCCTATTCTTGGGCGGTCCGGTGTTGTATCCGATAGCGGCGCCGGTCTTCACACGGTAGAACCGGGGTTCGAATCCCGGCGGACCGCCTCGCTGAACGCAGGACTGACTATCCAGCTACGGGTAAAATCTAAGTCACAGAGAGCTAGCTATCTATAGCAGGCCAAGACCTCAAGAGGTTGTAGTGCCAAGGAACAGGATGAAGAAAGCCTATTCTAACTAAGCCTTCCCCTACCATAATATCCATATGACTTGATACATTTCGGTATTTTCTTTAGAAAGTAATATATGTTCTTCGAGTAAATAACATCTTCAAACACACTCATTTTGAGCTCAATAACATGACAATTATTCGTTCAATCGAGCGCAATTTGAATATTTTGGCCTATCGTGCCTAACGGATGCAGATAACGTATCGACTTAAGTAGTACGTAGCTTTAAAGATTCTCTCGAAGTCTTAAACCTGGCCAGATTTATTTTTTATTCTTGTACCAATAATTATGTTTTTCTCTAAAGTTTGTATAAAAAAATTTTAATTTTGAACTCCGATTTAAAAAAAATAACTTGAGGCATTAAAATTGTCCTTAATTCTTCGTTCAAGAAGCCTGTTGAAGCTGCTATTTCAGCTGTCAATTGTTTTTTTCCCAATATTTACCAGTTTAACTGTTCGAATTTACGAGGGTGATTTATTACAAGATAAACCTAAGCACTTACAAATATAAATAAATATCACCTTTTATCAGATTGGGCACTCAATCGAACGCTCAGCTTCAACCAGCGTGAGTGCCGATCGTCTTTCGATCGGACCCCCTGTACACGTAAGGTTGATATAGAACATAGCCTTTTACACAAATATTACTTGATCGTAGCGAGGAGCAGAGTTGCAATTACTCGGGATTGCAATTATTCGAAGCTGTCTTAAAAGTAAAAGTTTTGCAATTATGTTGTTCTTTTTGAGACATTGCGATCAGTTGTTACTCCGCCTTGCCTATAGAATGATTGGATAAGGTCTTCCAATAGAGGTTTGATCGAAAATTTCTATTGATAAGGTTATTTGTTAGTTTATGCGATCGTCAACACGTGGATATTTTTAATGTGTGCCATCATCCGCTTACTCTTGATACGTAGATGAACCTCGACTAGACATAAACTACCAGACAATAATTTTTCTTCACGAGATTCTGTTGATTGTAAGGGTCTTTTAAATTTATTTTACCCGTCTGTAGAAAAGAGAAAATTTTTCAAAACTCGGAGCAAAAATGCCTCATCATTTCTAATTTCTTTGCGCAGGGATTAGGCTTTAAATACTCAAAAATTAATTTTCATTTGCACTTATGCGACTATTTTGGCCAAATCAATAAATGTTGCTGTTAAATTTCGCTGCATATCAAAATTACATAAACAACCGTGAGCATTCACAAACGAACAGCAAGGACACTAACTCAAAATCAGTTTTTATTTAAAATCCAACGTTAGATGAATCTGTTATTATAGAAAAATGGCGGTGAACATTTAATATTTGTTTCTATTTGATCAAGGTTGTCCCCTACAAAGTTAATTCTCCAGAAAAAGATTCTTCAAATTACTTTATATTCATTCAACATAAGTGAAAAAATCTTATAAATGAAATAAGCAATCTAGAAAAAACATTATAGAAACAATTTCTGGCGCACAGTTTAAGCTACAGCAAATCGTTGCACTCCAAATAATTAACTAATTGTATACAAACAGCCATAAATAACCAATACACAACAGTTCGGTGACCGGTAAAGTTTGGTTAAATTATTACTCAACTTAACTGTATCTAGAACTTTACCTTCAAGCACACCCAAAAACCTCTCACACAGCTCGCACGTCCGAATGCTGCGTACGAAGTAATTATTTCGGCTCGCGCTAATAGCAAGTCAATCCGAATTAATGTTTGTTTTCTTGGCATCATTTCACGCGCCGCCAATTTTCCTATCGATGAAAATGAAACAAATGCCATGGGATCGAGCCAACCATAATAACCCTGTCTGTCCGAGCGCCCGTCATCCGTTTGTTACCGGAGGCAAGAGATTGGCCGGTGGCAAAAACTTTTCTCACCCGACACTTCTCGTCGCAATCCCAGGCCCACCAGGCCGTTTTTATTTGGGCGCCGAACTGTCACCGGGAGAAATGAAACTTTGATTGAATTTTGGATAGCCCGAAAACGATATTGCACAAACTTTTCGGCCGCTCATCGTGTGGCTCTTCCCCGGGATGCTCTCTGTCGCCGTACGCTTTTCAAGTAATTAGCGACAGGAAGTAGCATATTAATCACCCACCGAAATGGAAGGCCACCGCCTCTGCCATTTCGGGCACAATTCTTTTTGTCGAGCGTTTACTTGCCCTCGCCAAAAAGTGAGACATCAGTCGGTGGGATCTAGCTCGGTATGGTGTCTTCATGGGGCAGCCATAGCCCATACAATACCGGGACGTGATAAAAACAGTCTGTTTCTCATCATTGTTTTTCCATACATACTAAGACACAAGAATCTTTCGACCTATTCTTTGCGAAATGTTTCCGCTCCTTAACCTCTTGCTCTCCGTTCACTTATCCGTAGCCGGGGTTCGCTATCATAATGCCGGAAAGAAGAAGGCCGGAAAAAAACTAAAAGTACATTTCCCTGCCAAAGTTCTACCGGATTCCCTAACAGTCTTCCGAATCCTTCAGACACGAGATAAAGAGCTCAAAACTTTGCCCACAGCCTCTAACTCTAACTCCCAGGTTTTTAGGAGCGTTGCGTGATGAAAAGCAATGGTGAAACCGCGTAGCGATTATGATGATCCGCCACCGATGACAGCGAGGCAAAAACAGAATAGACACACTTTTTCTTCCCATTCCAGACGTGTTTGTATATCATTTCTTACTGCCGGGTTTACATACTAGTGTAAATGAGGCACGACGCGATCACGCAAGCATGCTGATGAGGCTGGGAAAAATCATGAGCACGACGACGACGATGATGATGATGATGATGATGATGATTATCATGTTTCATGGTTTGACTTTGATTACACTCGTTTGGAAATGTATGTTTTATGTGAACAATCGTCTAAGGTGACGGAGAAGAACAGCAACAGAGATGAACACGGTTGGCGAAGGTAGATAGAACCTGCGAAGAGTTGCTGGCTCATCAAAAGACCTTCCAAACCCTGGGGCAAGCGCTGGGTGTGGATCATTGCCGGTATAATGCTACCCACAACGATGTACGCAAAGTTTGATTACTTTTGCACTTCAACAGTGTCTCGCTTCCAGGATTATGGTCTAGCGGTTCAGAGTCACCGAAACACCGGGTGTACGAGATTCATCTTTCTCTCCCACTCGCTTTTTTAAGCCGGTAGACCCGCAGCAGATCGAAAGTAAACACACTGCTGGCCGAAGGTCGGGAAAAGCGGAAAGCAAACCCGGTCAAGGTTAAGCGAATTTACAGTCACATTAAACAAATGGATCCAATTTCAACGATAACAGTCCGATGAATGTTTAACCGGCTAATTGATATGGTCGGATAGATTACCGACCGTGGGACACCGCCGAGAATAGGGAGAAAAACCGACCGCTCTCGGGATTTGGGCCCGATGATTCAAGAGGAAGGAACTTTTTTTTGCTTGTATCGCTACTGATGCTGCCGCTACTTTACAAGCATCAATCGAGCAAGTTCTACAAAGTTGTGGCCTACAACTCCATTCCCCAGGAGAAAACAATCAAGGATGAAGCGGAAAAAATGTCCCACGGTCAAGGATGTCTGGGAAAGACTTTACTCAATCACACACACACACACACTGGCCACATCATCCACCACCAGGATGGATGGAGTCGAATTTCAAACTATACTCTCCCGAGAGCTTCGGCTGTGCTGCGTGCGAGATTGACAAATTTATTGGAAAACTTTTGCCCGATTTTTCTTCTCCTTTTCGATACGCTGGATGGGATTATGTGGGAGTAAAAAAGCACTTTTTTTTGTCGTCATCCTAGCATCTCTTTGATTTGACGTCGAACGGAATATTTCATTTTCAAGTTTCACTTGTCTGTTACCGAAAACCGATCAACTTCATCAATCAGAAATGTAGACAAGTAGCGTTGATTTATGGTGCACCGTGTGTGGAGTGTACAGAGTGTTCTATCGAGAGTTTTTTTTGTTGTTGTTTTAGTAACGTTATACCTTTACAATTTTCACCTAAATCACTTAAATGATCGATGAAGTATGTATCACGCTATGTAGCGTTGTTAAAATTTGCGTTTTAAGGGCTGTGATGCCCCCGAAATCACTATTTGGTACCTTACAGCTAGGTTCATCAGCCATTTTTACTTAATGACTAAAAAAGTGCCATTTAGGAACATTTTGCGAATAATTATTGCACGAAATTACTAACTAATCACTCACACTAATTTCTAAAAATGTCATAAATAAACAAGCAGAAGCAAATAATAAAAAAAAGATCGTAACACAAAATTAACAAAAGCTCCATCAACACAAACTCCGAATGTGATATTAGTATGTAAGACCAACTTTTGTTAGGAATAAAGCACTTGTATTTTAACCTTAACCTGATGTGTTTCGAGTCTATTGGAAAATCATTCCAGATTGGCTATCAGACCAGTGACAGGCCGCATTTAGAAACTTGTCCTAATTTATCTAGGAGAAAGACGTATTGTCTGACTCGAGTATGTAATTCTGAAACGCCCTTAGCCCCAAGAAGCGCTGTTCGTGAGACAAAGATCCACTGTTAGAAATTAGTCCGAAGTTAATCCAGGCAAACGTCCGGTCTAAGTTGACCTGCAACACGATTTAGAAACTGGCGCGAATGTTTTGGGTTTGACCAAACCTGGGCAGTTTGTACTACAGAATAGCGTGAAATTATAGCTACTTTGACGATGTCATTGTCGAAAAGTAAATTAAACGCGTGACAGAATATCCAGCTGCGGGTAAAACTAAGTCAGGAAAAGCGAGACACCTTTGGAGCTTGTAGTGCTTGTAGTGGGATTGGCTCTAAGCATGACTCTTGAACTCGTCCATAACGAGACATCTTATTGAAAAAGGCCCTTTAAACGATGACAACCATTTAATAACAGAGTCTGTTATTACACAAGACTCACAAAACGCAAAACCTCTTCCACAAAGGCTTCTCTTAGTATATGAACCTTAGAGACGAAGCACTTTAAACTACAACAAGGTTTGACTTAGACAAGAAAATCTTTTAAGGAAAAAGTCTGCAAATCATTAGACCTCATCCTGTCGACCGACTTTACCTACTTAATTTGCCCCTGAGTTTACCACAATTTAATGATGCAATTACTAAAGCAGAGTATTTTTCTCTTAATAGTCGATCGTTGGATTCTTATTCACTCCAAATATTCTAAATATGCATCACAATTTCATGCTATTTTCAGCACTCACTTGGTCCCAGTGCGAGGATTCGATAACGCTGCACGCCCTTCCGACGACCCACTGTACCAACATGATAGAAACACCGTGTGCCAGCGGTATCTACCACACCGACATCGGACCGTTCGATTTGCACGGAATCGAAGACGTTGGCGGCGAGGACTTTGATTACGCGATGGACTGTGGGGATTTCATCTTTTAAAGTCCCACCAGTTCCGTTGGGAAAGTGCGAGCTGTTGTCTGTTGGACGTTGGATGGCGCATCGAATGGCGCACCACCATCATAGTTCTGGATTTGCCGTAACATTTGCAACCTAGTCTGCCGCTAAAAAGATTTTACAAATGCGGATCGATTTTACCGTATACCTAGATGGATGTACACAAAACCAACCCTCTTCTTCGTCTGGCCAGTGTGAACATGCAGGTAAGTGACTTCTATATTTGGAGTGATATTTAAATATTCTTTCACAACTACAATTTTGTTGCTTCTGACACATAAACTTCCTGCACCAGTTCACTTTTCAACGATTCGGGAACTTAACGCTCATCTTTCTTATACAAATTCTTCTCCACTTGCAGCTTAACATACCCCAACAATAAGTAACCCACAAAAAAAAACACACACACAATTGGTGCCCAACTCTAATTGTATCCACCGATAGTGTAGCAAATGCTGCCGAACACTAGACTAGCCGACAGCCGACATGTAAAACAACATACGCCTTCAGCAGCAATAGAATAATCGTTCGTAATCAACAGCAAACCTTATCCGTGTAGCCTTTTGCCGAGATGAGTACGGGATGACTGGAGTGGTGTGACCCACACACGAATGGACAGTTGTCCGAATGTAGCCGTGTATGCTTGTAAATGTCGTTGTATAGAGTGAACTTTTGTAGACATCCGCGGCAGCTGGCGTCGATGTTCGTAAACCAAACACTACGTATGCGTGTGAGCGGAGTGATAGTTATTGATTGATGTACTGCCTGTTCTTCCCTACAGTCAGCACACACGCACACACAGAACAACAACAAAAAACGGTGCATAGATGTATAAGCTACCACAAACCACAGTTAATACACAGTGGAAGAAGAAGAAAAAAGGAATCGTCTGAGCACTTGTGAAGACGAAACCATTTGTAATGTTTTTTGGTTGTTTTTGTAACAGTGGTGCCAGCCAGAAGAACCCAATCCCCAACAAGAAAAATCACCTATATTAGTAATGAATCAGTATTGCCTTCCTAAACATTAGACAATTACCGACTAGAACGTATTCTTAAAAAGATCAGTCGTTGGTTGTACCAGAAGTAGCGCTACACGATCGTATTTGCCGCGACCGGACCGGCTCATAAGGTGATGCAACCGAAGAATCAAAAGTAGTTTTTAGTATATCCCTTTGGGTAAGATTTGAAAAATTATTTACCTCTCTCACCTCTTTCTTTCTCACACTCGCTCTCACACACACACTCCCATTACCAAATGCTCCAAGAAACAAAAAAAACAGCAAAACGATGTTCTATTGATGATAGAGATTTAATCATGTTGCAGAATGAGATTTTTACGATGTACTTAAACATAAGAAGCGATTATTTACTTTGACGCATGGAAACGTGAAACGGAATATTTTACCCAAATGATAACCGACCCCAAAAGACAATGTCTAGTATAATGATTTTAGAATGCAACGATCGTACGGCGGAGAAGATTTTTTACTGATAGCATCACACAACAAAACAGCGTACAACACAACTCCAAAGACCAATTATCAATTATTCGAGGGAAGTTTTGGATTTTGGTTCTTACTGCGATATCATACGATCACCTGTATCTGTAGCCGCTAGTCGGTTTGATGCCGGGCCCTTACGCGTGACATAAGGAGTAGCACAGCAAGATGTTACCGATGCCGGTTATGTTAGACAATTTGTGGTAAAGCTTAATTCTACATTAACGTAACAAGCGTGTCCAGAGGTAAACGTCGAACCGGACACGGGCAAAACATTGAAGAGAATTTATTCGGTCGATTGCTCAAGCAGATTGTAAGCAGATGTACCATACCCTGGTTGATTGGAAGGATATTGTAATAACACCACGGGATGCATCCATTGTCCAGGGAGCGCAAAGTTTTTCAAACCAAACTTCAAAGAGACTGGCAAACCGCGATGATAACCAAACCTTTCTCAGCTAGGATTAGATGAACAACAAAACAAACAAACAAACACAGCTAAATAGAGCTAAATGGTTCGAGATATATGTAAGTTTCAATATGCGATATTAACCAACCGTTAGTGTTAGGGATGCGCGCGCTAGAAGACTGCTGCCCTCCAATGGGATGAGGCCATCAGTCTTCTGTACAGTGTCGCATAAATGAATATTTTTAGCAGACAACCAAAAAAAAACTTTCCACATATACTCTACACCCTTTCCAACCTGCTCCCTCCTCACCCAACCCTGGCATAGATGATAGATCGGAATGGAGTTAGCAGCGTCTTAATTGCTCGTACCGGCCGGGCAAGCAGACTGGCTGGAGATAGCTTAAGATTATTAATGAAAATACATACACAATACGGGTAGAACCTAGCAATCCACAAACACCGACATCAAACGATCGGACACAATTTTTGAGTACCATTTTGTGCAATCTCTGGAAGGAGTACAACAGGCTCGCCGGAATAAACTTTTTTGCTAGGTGAACATAAAAGCGAGCAAGTTCTAGGGGGTCTGTTCGGTGCCAGTAACGATAGTACACCGTACAACCAACCAACACTGTTTTCCCGCATAATCAACGGCTCTGACATGGCTCTGACAATTCAGCTCGATTGACCCCGAACAATAATAAATAGTTGTTAAGAGCCGGCCCGAAAAAACAGTCTAAACATAAGCTGCAACATGCGAATTCATAATTCCCTCTAGCGAGGATGCATAACAGAAGTGTAGTAACAGTACGATGTATCAATGTCACCAATTATAGTGGACCCATAAGTATGCTGCGGCAAAACAAAAAAAAAAACAGGAACAACAAAACCAGCGTACAAGCATACACATTACCAGCTATCATACAATCCTATCGACACGTGTCAGTGTGAACACCGGCGTTATAATACTCGGTGTGATGTGCTGCAACCAAATAGCAGAAACCAGAAACAAAACATTGTTACATTCGTTACGAAACAATCATGACGTGTAAGAGGAAGTTGTAGCATTTAGGAAACCACACACCACCTGCCGTGATAAGCGGATATCGAAGCGTAAACAAACACACACACACAAGACATTACTAGTGACCGTTGTAACTGTTTTTAGGCATGTTCCAAATCGATGTTTAAAACTTATCGACATTTTAGAGACGCGTCTGCGAACGGGCGTGCACCGCGTGTTAACCATGTAACGCTATATACCTAACGCGCAGTAAGTCACGTACGCGCAGCATGCATACTTAAACCACATATTTGCCTAGAGAAAGTGTCAGAGCGCCTTCTGTGGCGCTTTTCATTGTAACCGGTATGATGGTCGGGGCCAGAAAAATGGTCCGCAAATTTTCTCATAGTACGTGTACGGCAAACTCTTGGTCGAACGAACGCTGGTCGATCGTGGTACAAGGGCGCTAGAATTTGTTGATTGTCGTTAATACTGAATGTTTGTGATGTCTTGAGCCTAGCACTACTAATCATCGATGTTTCGAAGTGGTCTCCGGACCACGGGGTATTGTATTTGCATCGTATTGGAAGATAATGAACAAAATACACAAAACACACACAAACAGAGAAACACATACACACAGAAAACTTTGTTAGCCTTTGGATCCTTCGTGCTTCGAGCCAGGGCGTAATAGCAGGCGACAGCATGGTGGGTAACTTTTTAAATAAAACAGTACACTAACGCTTACATGCGACTTTTGATCCGTCGAGCGGAACGTTCCACCTAGCGGTATATCCCAAAACAATTTGCACATCCGTAATGCGACAATGCGCTGTTGAGCAGCGGTCACCCAGCAAGAAGCCACCCGTTACCCAGTTTTTTCCGAGACCCCTGTTTTCCCAACCAGGTTTTATACGTCCCGCCACCAGTGTGACCCTTCCCTTGTCATGAATTCATTAAACGGTGTTGCCCGCGTAGCCTAACGCACACGTTGTTTCAGTGACTCGTTTCTTGCATCTATATCAATATACATTGTGAACCCGATTGCCTGCATTGGAAACTTTCGAAAACTTACTATCAAGAGCTCAACGCGATCTGCCATCGTACTTCTTCTTCGTAGCGAGAAGAGATCGAAAGTGATAGCCGCAACACAGACACAGACTATTTACAATTGTTTACTTTAGCACCCAATATAGGGAAATTGAAGAAGAGGTGAAACTGTTACCCAACAATCTAGGACAAAAATCCCCAATGGTTTCGTATCGCTCTCTCGATTTAGGAAATTGATTTGTTCACCATCACAATTATGCCCTGATTTGTTGTCAAATAAAACCAGATTATTTACTAGAAGAAAAAAAAGAAGTGCTAACCTTTTTATTAAATAGTAATGGAGAAAGTAATAATATTGTGCATGCTTAAGTATATAAACGCTTAGTTTATTTGTCTTTCAGCAATACATCTTCAGCGATTATCACAAAATAACACATCTCGTGAAGGTAAGTTCCTTTATTATTGAGATAAAAACATGAAATTTTTAGACCCTTTAGTTTAAAACAACATCTTTATGCGTTACGTCGAATCTAATGAAGGTGATGATGATCTTCTAGGGTAAAAATTTGCCTAATTTTTAATGCAACGCCTTATATTTGGTCTATAAATAAGTTTTGACGGATTTTTTACCCAGTTTCAAGCCTCATTGGCCTCAATGGGTATCGATTTTATTCAGAAAAGTAATTTCCGTCACTTTGTACAACCTTTTCCCATCTTTTGGGTAAATTGTGAATTCCTTCATAAAAAAAGAAATCCGATATGGACGCAATCCATGTTTCGGTCCAATTTTTCAGTTCGGCGCAATTCTGGAAGTTTCAATTCAGTTCGACACAGTGAAGCCATGCTCTATCGACCGGTGGAGATGGTAGTCGTAGGGCGCAATATGTGGGCTATATGGCGGGAGGGGTAAAACATCCCATTTTAGTGTCTGCAGGTAAGTGCGAACAGGTGCCGCAACATGTGGCCAAGCGTTGCCGTGCAGCAGAATTACTTTGTCATGCCTGGTCGCGTACTGGGGCCTTTTATCTTTCAATGCGCGACTAAATACGCTTAGGTTGTCGTCGTTAAACATCACCGGTGATGGTTTCGATTGGTTCCAGCACTTCGTGGTACACCACAACCAGCTGGTCCCACCAAATGCATCAAATGAGTGTTCTTCGTCTTCCACTTGTAAACAATAACACATCTCGTGAAGGTAAGTTCCTTTATTATTGAGATAAAAACATGAAATTTTTAGACCCTTTAGTTTAAAACAACATCTTTATGCGTTACGTCGAATCTAATGAAGGTGATGATGATCTTCTAGGGTAAAAATTTGCCTAATTTTTAATGCAACGCCTTATATTTGGTCTATAAATAAGTTTTGACGGATTTTTTACCCAGTTTCAAGCCTCATTGGCCTCAATGGGTATCGATTTTATTCAGAAAAGTAATTTCCGTCACTTTGTACAACCTTTTCCCATCTTTTGGGTAAATTGTGAATTCCTTCATAAAAAAAGAAATCCGATATGGACGCAATCCATGTTTCGGTCCAATTTTTCAGTTCGGCGCAATTCTGGAAGTTTCAATTCAGTTCGACACAGTGAAGCCATGCTCTATCGACCGGTGGAGATGGTAGTCGTAGGGCGCAATATGTGGGCTATATGGCGGGAGGGGTAAAACATCCCATTTTAGTGTCTGCAGGTAAGTGCGAACAGGTGCCGCAACATGTGGCCAAGCGTTGCCGTGCAGCAGAATTACTTTGTCATGCCTGGTCGCGTACTGGGGCCTTTTATCTTTCAATGCGCGACTAAATACGCTTAGGTTGTCGTCGTTAAACATCACCGGTGATGGTTTCGATTGGTTCCAGCACTTCGTGGTACACCACAACCAGCTGGTCCCACCAAATGCATCAAATGAGTGTTCTTCGTCTTCCACTTGTAAACCATTGAAACCACCTCTGGCACGTTCTTACCGATAGGGCGCGATCGCCATAGTATTCCCTCATTATACGATGGGTCCCGGTGGACGTAGCTTTCATCACAAAGTAATGAAGGATAATTCCCCGCTCTACGAGTTTCGCTACTTAACTAGATGGAATACTGTTCGTGAAAATTATTATCCCAAAGGATCTATACTGAGGTTCATTCAACTTCTCTTCAACAAAGTCTAGTCGAAGACGCAGAGTTAATGTATCAAATGTCAACATGATCATCCGCAGTTATGTCAACAGGGCAAGAGTTTCAGTAGAAAATCTATTTAAAAAAGCCTGACGAAAACCTACTCACTTGCTTGTCGTTGTCGTTAGGGAGCTTGTATTCCCTGCCGCTGCTTAAAAACTTTACTAAACAATATCCTAATTAGAAACTTAACCTAGCTTTAATAATTCCCATATTGCATTAATATACTACATTTTCTTCTTATAATTTATTTTACCATTTGCATCGATGGAATCCTGAAAGTGCACAGAATAATTAGTAGCGAATAAAGGTCCTGACGAGGCCTGAGTCAGAAAAGGTATCTAAGTGATCTCTTGTTTGAATGAGCTTGTACGACAAATGTCCTTGGACGTCCTGTAAGTTGTAGCTTGAACGGCCAATCGACTGCAGAGTCTTTTTGGCGATTAAACCCCTTTGGACTATGAAATCTCTTGGTAGACGAGACGAGACCTATTTACGAGTCCTCTAAACCACTGCTTGAAATAAGGGTTTTGTCTGCTCCCATATAAAATCTATCATAAACCTTCTGTTGAGCAATGGTATAGTAGACAAGTAAGAGGATTTTGCTTATTTGCTTGCTTGGAAGAGATACGACAGGTCCGATGATACGCGAATATAGTTAGAAGACACAACCCCTCTATAACAGTCAACCAGCAGCTACAAGATGAGATCAAGTTAAAGGATAGTTGCCTTTCGTACGCAGAATTGACTATCATCCAATCGACTTTATGTAGATCATGACAAAAAGAGGAAGAATCACATGTATTCTGAATACAAAATAAGGAAAAACGGTTTGGACGTGGTTGGATGGCCGATTCTGACGAACTTTTACAATAATTTTAGCAACCCAATACTTTTCCAGCATTAAGACATAAATAAAAGACGAAAAAAGTAGAAGCTGCTCTCATTTCACTTATGAAATATGTTTTGTTTGTTTAAAATAAAAGTGCATCATAAACAGAAAAATTTACAAAGTACACAAAATAACTCGAAAATCTCTAAATTTGTCATTTCACACATTCCTGTTACCGATCGTTCTCGCGTAAACAAATAAAACCACACACACACACATGCACACAAACACACAGAGACACTCCACACCCATTCCGTTCCGTTCCGGCATTTGCATTCCACGCCAGTCGAATCGATTGATCGGAGCGCGCGCGCGTTCTTGATCTTAACCGGCGCACAAAACTCGCGGAGAGTTTGTATTACCGATCACAAACACACACACGCATGCAAAACACACCCGCGAGCGAGCAAATTCCAACCATTCGCACGGAATCCGCATCACGATCGCGAGAGCGTACGAGGAAGGCGCCACGTGCGAGAATAGCGAGCCCCAAAGAACGCGCGAGAGCATAGAAACCACCTCCCCCTCCCCAATCCATGCACGACAGTGCGAGAGAGACTGCACGAAGAGCGGCGAGAAGGAAAGCAAAAACCTAAGTAGGCGCAGCGTGCAGAGTTGGTGGGTCGTTTTGATGCGTGCCAGTCGCAGCAGAGCAGCAACAACAGCGTACAAACAGCCCCATATTTCTGTCGCTACTACTACGACCAGCAACATCGCAGCTTTCGGTGGACGGTCGCTCGCAGTTTAACGGCGACAGTGAAGAAGTAAAGTTCTTGGGCGCGCGCGCGTTTACGTACGTCCGAGGGATTTCGTTATTGTTTCTATTTTATTATTATTTTTTCGACACTCCGGTGCCTCCTTGCCAAGTGAATCACAGTGTCGGTGTAGTCGCGCGAATAGATCGTTCGTTCATTGCAAACCAAAGTCCGTTGGTGAATTCAAACCGCTTGCCATTTATTGCCGAGTGCTGGAAGAGTTGTTGGTGATAGAAACGCGTATTCCGCGAATTAGAGGCACATTTTTGCCCTTCTGCTGTGTAAGTGTAGTGTGTGTGTGTGTACGTGTGTGAGAGATAGAAGCGGGAGAGGGAGAAAGTGTGTGTTTACTTTTGCGGCATCCGGTACTCATCTTCGCAAGCGGCTCGTAAAATAAGCCAAGAGCGCGTCATCATCTGTCCTGGAGCATACAAATCAAAAGCTGACGCATCACCGCCACCAACTGGTTCAGCCAACGAACGCATTTCGTTTTTGAGGTATGTTCGCCAACTCTGATTTCGTCTCCACGCATAGCTGTCAATGACAGTATTTTTATAGCACAAAATGTGAAAACACATCATCTTGGAGATTGCTTAGCAACGACACATTAGCCATGGTTTTTTTGTGTATGATGATTAATAGATACAAAACCAAAGCAAAAATTATTCTTCACTTTAAATGTATAAAGCGATCAATCGATCGGAAATACATATTTATCAGCCCTGAATCATCATCGTATGACCCTTCGTGTCGTATAACCATTTTTCCAGGTCAACGTCTCTCTTGACAGCAGAAACGACCATGACTCCAGCAGAAGCATCACCGCTTTTGACAGTATCGTTATGCTGTAGCAGATGACACCTATCCAAGAAATGCAACGTTCTACAGCAGTGCTCCGGAAGTCTGGCGGCTTACCCTTAGCAAGGGTGCAAGGGCACGCTGCAAACATACGTTTACATACCGTTGACGCCTGTTTGTACTGCCGCAACACCTACACAACCCTAGTTGTCACGCTGGGGTGACTGGTTGCGCGCTCGTCCTTGCACGGGCAATCTCCCCAAGGGGCCATCGCACTGTGCCTGCCTGTGTGCCTTTCACACCGGAAGTCTTCAAAAAGCGACGAGACAAGCGAGCGAGCAAAAAAAAACCGGCAGTTTGAATGTCAGACTCTCCTACGCCCAAACAAACCCACTGTCGTCTATAGTCTGTCCATCGATAGTAGCTGGTCGTCGTTGTTGTTTTTTTTAAAAAGCTTTCCCTTATCTTTATAGCGCTCAATAAAGCTTAAAATTTTTCAATCGCTTCGGAGACTCACCAGCAACAAAAACCTGTGAATCAATATTTTAATGTCTGATAACAACGATGCTCCAATTTTATAATCCTTCTCCTTCACGCTTGCCAATTAATCGGGACAGCGTTGCCGCGCGCGTTTACGTACGTCCGAGGGATTTCGTTATTGTTTCTATTTTATTATTATTTTTTCGACACTCCGGTGCCTCCTTGCCAAGTGAATCACAAACAAACAAAAAACGACCAGATTAAATATGAACAATCCATAAAATGCGATGAGATCTATCTGTGCACCTACCACCGCCCATCCACCAAAACGAAATAACCTTACCATCGCGTTTTGCTGCCACGAATTGCCGGGTTCGGGCAGTAGACCCCGAGCAGCAGTAACGCCCCAGCAATTGGCGTTGGCGGTCGCCAGTTGCCTATTTCGGCATCGTCGTCCGAATCCATAAACGGACTATAAAATCCGCTCCGCTTCTCGGACCTAATCCAAAAACTCCGGCCGGTGTCGTGCGCTCGGGGGTGTTCTGCGCCTTGGGAGCGTTTACCACCTCGAGTTGGAGTCGATGATTCACAATAATGTTTAACGTGACATCATTTGCATTCGAAGGTGTGTAGCAGATCCTCGATACTGTGGTGGTTGGTATTTTCATTTTTCGTTTACCGGCTTCATCGAATTACGGACAGTTAATTACTGCACGGGCAACCCAACGGGTGTTCCAACTCGTCTCACGCAACGCTCGGATGTAGGTTTGGATGTCAAGCAAGGCACCACCCGTTGGTTCAAATTTGGCCAGTGTCCCAATTATTTGACTCCCTTTTGCTACCTCCCCCTCCAAGTGTGTATCTGGCAACTACTAGGGTTCTCTCCATTTTCAAGGACATCAGTTTTCCTCTAGCTGGCCCTGGATTTTTTAGGCCACCGTGTTGGTGAAACTATGGAGTTTCCTGTTTGATTACCATTTCGACGACGATAAACGTACAACTAACACGCTCTTTTTTCGTCTGTTTTTTGTCCTCTTCAATTAAGCTTACAGCACAATAAAGAAAAGGACTCGCTTCCCGGAAACATGGACAGTCGTGGACCAACGACAACGGTTCGAGCTGGTGCACCTACCACCGGCACATCCAGGCTGGCACAGATGCAGGTAAGCGATTGGGTGCCACGTGACCTCGTAACAGCTCGCCTTTGTGGGTCTTCACAGCGCTAATAAATTCATAATGGCGTCAATAAACTACCATTTGGTTATTGGGAAAAAATAAAACTTATCTACAGGCGGCAGGGGCGAATACAGGGAAACCGAAACACTTGTTCCACTTAAAGTTGGTGCTGGTGGTTTTATTTTACATCCTGGATCTGGATCCGCATTAGAAAAAGTTAGGTTCGGGGTTTTAGTATTTTTTTATAGATCCACATTAATTTTTTTTAATGGAAAACTTTTGATTGTTATGTGAAAATCTCAAATATATCTATGAAAAAGCTGCAGATTTTTGTTACGATCTTCGATACAACTATAAAAATACTTGTTTTCTTTTAATGTATACATTAATGGCTCCCTGCATTGCAGTTTATAAAATATGAATAAAATTGTTTTAAGTTATAACACTGATTTTTTTTAATTTAAATTTATTATTACATAAAAAAATAATGATTTGGTACGCGGATGTCTCTTAATGTTTTAGTTTTATTCCCAAAACCAACAAAATAATTAAGTTAGGGGATGTACCTTGAAAATAAATAATGCTTTATTTCTGCATGTATAGGTGTAGGTGGCAAATTCTTGAATTTCTCGGATTTTTTTTTTTCGAAGAAATACAGTGCCTGAAACGCAAATTCGAGCACTTTGAAATCAATCAACCGTACAAATTTGTGGGTTAGGGATTTTCACCAAATACAAATCGGTTGCAAAGTGCTCTAAAAGTACAAAAAAGAGCAGAAAATCCGAGTTTTGGGTATCCAAATTTAAAAACGGGACATTTGTATTTCGTAGTAATTTTATCCACCTTTAAACTTTCCTATTCTAAGTACTCGAATAAATATTGAAAAGTGAGACCATTCTTTCATTTGACCACTTCCCGTGAGCTTTAAAAATGCAAGTTTTTCCAGTGTGGGATATAACTCAAATTTAAGGTATCAGGTCGTGATCTGCGACTTTTAGATTTCTTGACACCGGGGCGGCCCGGTGGTGATGCGACAGCGGCGCCGGTCTTCACACGGCAGGACCGGGGTTCAAGTCTCATCTGGGCCGTTCCCCCATAGTGAGGATTGACTAACCAACTATGCGGTATCAATTAGTCTAGTTAAGCCAGAAATGGCAGGTATGACCTTAAGAGGTCGTTAGGCCAAGAAAGAAGAAGAAGAAGCTTTCTTGACTTAAACTACCCGTCGCTGGATAACGGGTCCTACTGTAATCGTGGTTATAAAGGGCGTTTCGGAATCGAGGCTCAATGTATAATTTACAAAAAATCATATTACTAATCTGTTTTTGTATTTCTTTAAGCATGATTTGTTCACAAACGTAACTGCCTTAATGTCCCCCAATAAGATTTTTGTAAGATATTGCTATTTGCATAAGGTCAGAAACACAGAAAGCTGTTGCTGTAAAGTTCTACCTTAAAAATGTTCGTAATCAAAGTGTCCGGTTGGGAGTTGAACATTAAATCCTATTGACCGTCCTATTGGATCGTCAATAAGCCCATAAAATAGTTTCTGAGTAGTAAAGTAGTCGTCATTCTCCTATGTTGCAGCTGGTATATTGGGCAAATCGTAGGGTCTATAACATAGTATAAGGCCCGTGCAGTCTCTACTACATAGCATTTGTGATTTTTCTTTCTAAACTTTCCAAACTAAGTCCATCTCTGATGAATACAAAATAAAATATTTCTTCCTGTAGTTTAAAAGCGTCTTTAGATTACACCCTTCCTTGTTTAGGTTGCAATAAATAAATTATCTAATTGCAATAAAGTTTCCCACAAACCCAAACTTGCTCTGCTCAACTCAGTTTAACGCAACCAGTGCCGGCCTTGGTTGCCGGGTTGATTCGCTCGCGTAACGTAGGATCCTCCCACGTAACTACCACCGTAGACCGTTGCTCCAAAAGCATTCCGGTTCCGTTGTAACGTCACTCGGCTACTTTCCCCACCATCGGCGAACCTCCCTTCGGCAAAAGAGCCGTGTACCGAGCTGTACATGTACTGCCCCGGGGCTGACTCAACTTGTTGCCCGTTTTAAGCCCGACCTTACATCCAAACGTGGATCGACAAATGCTTACACAGTGGATGGTCACAAACTCACAGCATGACTCACAGCTTCGGTGTGAATCGAAGTGGTTTTACGGCTGTGCCACAACACAGCACATTAAATCTGCAAGCAATAGCAGCATGATTCTAGCTAAAGTCTTGCCAAAAACGCCTTTTGAACTGGTAATGTATGTTGAAGAAGGTCCCACAGCATTGTTTCAGCAGCCCTCAGATATTCATGGAACTAAACGATCCGGTTGTTTGTAAATCAATAAATCTAGCCAGTACAAACTGGACAAACCGATTATAATGCCAAATAAGACGTGTTTATAACGTTGAATGCAACGCTTCCAGTTATAAGAGGTTCTACCGAATAAAAAACAGCTGGCTCAGACGATTTCCAAAACCAACTCTACTGTGTAGGCGGAAGCTCTCGATACGGAAATGTGCGCTACAGATTCTACTACGCGCCACAAAACACTTCTCGCACGAATGAACATCGATACTGGCTGTTTATTTCGTCTTGATTTTGATTCGCTACCCGAATGCATTCTGTAATTGAAGTGGTTTGTTTGGGGGTCTGTGTTGTTCTTTCTAGCGCATAACACGCGCCCGTTCCCACTGTTTGGGAATGCTTTTAACGGGCAGGTTGAATAACAATCCGACATTGATTTTCGCTTCACCGGATCAGTCTTCCGTGATGGATGATGGGTCTCTGATATATATGACGTAGTTTAAATCAGGGGTATAACTTTACGGTACAACAATTTTTAAATCGTGCTTGTTTTAAAAAACCATTATTCGTCATTTAAATGATCGATGACGACTAACCTTTGCAACACAAATTATTGGATGCAAAATCTCAAGATAAACAAATTCGAGTAGCATCTCGTAAACTGACCCACTTCTAGTGTCTACCGCTACTTGTAAAAGCAACTCTGAGTCGCGTTGAAGAGATTGCCGATGACCCAAGCGGAACATAAAACACACGACGGCGACATATCAGCATGGGGATTAATGTCTCGCAGTAAATCATATGCATTTTATCGCCCATATATAATAACGCGCTGCCTTCGTGCTCTCTTCGAACGGTTGCAGTATGCAGTAACTTCGTTTGGTGTCGTCTGGACGTACAGTAAATGAATGCTGTGCGAGACTTTTATCAAACCGCTTAATGTAGCATGAAAGCCGGATCGGACATTTTTATCTCGCCGACCTTGGCATCTGCTTGGTGCGGTGTGTAATTGTATTTGTACAGTACGCACTTAAACACCCGCCTCGGCACATCCCTGACCAGGACAAATCGGTCCCTACGCGGGGTTTTTGTTCGACTGAGTTGATAAAATCAATTCCCTGCTAAGTCCGATAAAAGAAAAGACACACACACACAGGCGCACACAGACGCCCTCTTATAGATATATTGAACAGCACACATCGGTTACCGGGTTACAGTGAACCATAGTCCAACCATAACTGCCACCAGCTAATGGAGCCACTTGGTGGCTAGTGAAGCATCTTCAAGTCCCGGATGTTCTAGATTTTATCGGGCCATCAATTTGTCCAACTGGTGGGAAAAAAATGTGGAAGCATGCGATACTGCGCTTCTATTCGTAGCCATTGGCAATAACTTCGTTTAATGGGTAGTTCGATGCACGCAAGAGTTTATACACACGGGGTACACGAGCTAGGCTGAGTGTGGCAAGATTTTTTTAGTAACTTTCTGGGGCAAGTTTTATTGCCTTACCAAGATTTCGAGTAACTCTGGACGATTGATTATTTAGCGATGTTGATCTGCGATACTTCATAAAGATAGCATTTTTACTATTTTCATACTATTTGATAGACCTTAGGGCGAGTTTATTTCTGGTTTGTTTCCAGCGAAGTATAAAACAATTAACCGATCTTAATCTCATGTTATGCGTACTTAAGCAAGTAACAACAGTAAGCTAATTACACCTTTTATTACAATCAAAACTGTTTGTTTTGGTGTGTAATCTTGAAACGATCCTTGCCTTTTACACGCTCCATGCGGAACAGATATTCAGCTGGAACAAGCAATCCGATTGTTGGCCCAAGGTCCATCGCGCAAGCATTATGACGCTTCTCAACCCATTCGTCAGCCGTAAATTGATAATGATTCGCTCGGTAGCGAGACAGGCTGGCCCAGGAATGGTGATACATACTCTGTCTGTGCGCACTGTAATCGTCACCATTCAACTAAATATGGTAAACGATGATCGATGGACAATGGTCAAGCTTTACGCGCCTGCCAAAGATGCCTTTTATGAGAAATGGTAAACAACAATTGGTAGATGTCATTGAAACAACGTCCCATTCCCGTACGTACATTTTGTCGCTTTTTGTACGTTGAATTCGCACAAAAAACTTCTTTTGGTTGGTATTAAATCAGATAAAAATTAAAAGTATTAGAGCTGTACGCTGTGTACTTCGCTTTATGCCCACATTCTGTCACGTTTATCTGCTTAAAGGCGAGATTAAAGCTGAAAACGAAATTTAAAGTGAGTTTTCCATTGAAACTGCCTGAAGCGGCGTTCTATTAGGCCATGAGGAACACCTACAGCTGTGGGATAGCAGTTGGAAGAAATCTAGTTTGTGTCTAGTTTGCTGAAAACTGGACCAGTCAAACGAGATATACTGTGGACAAGCTTTTTGCAGACTTTCCCGATTTCTTACGGTCATCATTGCTTCGATAGCGATTTCTTAACACTCTTATTGTTATGAAATGTAATAGGCACATTACAGCAAGCTGAATGATGGACTGATAACAGTAGACTCTCTTAATCATTCCATTCATTCGTTCATTAACTTTAAATGTGCAAACTTAAACCTTCATGAGAAAGCGTTACTTCATTAAATGTTGCTTCTCAATTCACAAAGTTTAAGCATGAAACATATGGCGTGACATGACATCTTCTGTCGACTGCTTTCCCGAAAACTAGATTCCTAATTAGTCCTTATCACACGGAACATACAGCACCTGACTGCTCTCTCTCTCTCTCTGCCATCTCGTGTGTGGTGTTCATCATCAGCTGTTCACATCAAGACTTTGTGAGATTGCTTTTATGAAGCTGATGCGATACGGTTAACTCTGCGCTATCCAACAACTGGAGAAGAACTCATCAAATCTTTTGCACGAACCTATGCGTGCTATCAGCCAACAACACCTGCCGCCAACACACCCAGCTGCGTAGAATTCATTAATATAATTACACCAATGAAATATATCAACCTGTGAAATGTCTTTCCCGCTTGATGTTTACCCCATCTTAACAGGAAGTTCCCAAACGAAATCAAACGGGTTTTGTTGTAGTCATTAAAATAAATATGCTGCATAAACTCTGAAGTGAATTCCATCCATACAACATTCCACATTATCGTTACTGTGTCTCTTGAATAGAAAGCACTTTACATTCCTTAGAATAAATTGCATGTTCTACAGCTGAAGAAAAGTGTCATTACTTCACTTGTTAGCACCTGGTCAAAATAATGAAGGCGCGAAAGCCGTACCCCTTGTGTACGGAACGGAATCGGATACTTTCAAAGACAGGGAACATCTAAGAGTACCTGCGTCAAATACAACACCACTAATAAACCAATCGGGTCAACGTCAAGCATTAAACATTGAAAACTGATACGGTGATGAATGATATCAGTTACACCGCTCGCCCAATTAAAATAAATAGGTGTGTGGGTCGTTGCGAACAGATCAGCAGAACCGGAGAACTGGATCAATCAATAAGTGTCGTATTGTGTAAACAAGAGTTGAAAGTATTTTAGGCACAGTTTTGTACGCAATTGTAGAGTATTTTATAATTTGATTTGGATTCTTTAACTTAACTCACTGGAGGAAGTTTTTTACATGCATTCTGTAACATTATTTCCACCCGGTCTCAAACAAACATACGTTGACACAGTTGACACCTTGATAAGGTCTTCTAATAGTGTTTTAACCAACAGAATGTTGGTCACTTCTTAGGAGATCTGTGGGACTCCCAGCCGTGGTATGAAACAGTAACTGACGCTAAGATATTTTTCACCAACAAGGTCAACTTTTTTTTTCGGGTAATTATCACATGGGTAGCATCGTCTCAAGCATGAAACTTGAATTTTGTACAACAATTTCCATCTTGTCCAGTTGTCATTCTTTGGATGGATGCTCCGACCACAGGATCCAGTAGTTTTGGATCGTTAAAACCACAGAACCACGTTTCCTAAAACTACTTCTACTGCATTAAAACATGCCCTACAATAATGTTGCATGGCAGAAATCTATGTTTTTTTATTTTTTATAGTCTGTACTGTTTTTTAGAAGTGCGAAGATTTTGTGAGACTATGCATTTTGATTTCGCCATTATGAATTGTCACAGAATAAAGCTTTTATTCTTGTTGTTTGACCGTTTGGGCCATAGCTGCTCCAGTTCAACTGATCATGCAGGAATGGTTGAGTTGATGGTTGACTTGATGGTTACGACGCAGGCTTGCCTTAAGAAAAGTATTTTAAATCTGTTTATTTCTGTTAGATATGTTTCTCATAAATAAATTGAATAACTCACAACCTAAAAAGACCTTTTTCTTCACTCTTGGCCTAACGACCTCTTAGGTCATCTTAGCTATTTCTAGTTTACTAGACTTATTGTTACAGCATAGTTGGATAGTCAGTCCGCACTATGGGGGAACGGCCCAGATGAGACTTGAACCCCGGTCCTGCTGTGTGAAGACCGGCGCCGCTATTGCATCTACCACCGGGTCGCCCCCTAAAATAAAAACCTTATCAACTTAAAATTAAAAAATGGGTTTCTAGTTATTTGTTCTTTAATTGAATTATTATACGTTAGTTTTTATTCAATTCTCCTTTATTTTCGAGAGTACACCAATCCTAAAATGCGCTAAAGCTATGAAGTTTTTACCCATAACTTCACGTGACATTGAGAAGAATAATGGCTTCCCTGTCTGTCGCATATCGGCCCCGATGAAAGATACTACATCATCACCGAAGCAATCGATATTTAAATCGTATGCACACACACACACACACTCACACACATGCCTCGTGTGCAATGGCTTTCTTTTCACTCTTGCTGCCAACACAGTGCATTAATGATTCACCATTGCTTTGCCACTGCGCCTCCCGCATACAGCGATCACTGCTCCCTCCCACAGTCAATCAATGGTGGTCCCTACCTGCCAGAATGTCCTTTGTCCATGCCAAATCGACTGACATGTAGTTGTAATCGGTGCCGTTTACCGACCTCAAAGCGTGCCAGTGTTTTCACTCATTCTAACAAGCGGCCGGTGTGGCGTCGCACCCAGGAAAGCCCATTCTCGGCAACCATTTCATGACCGTGAACAGGTGGCCTCCGGCAGTATTGTGCCGTGTGTCGAGAGTGCCACTAACGTTCGATAGCGTGGCTTCCCATGCCAAACGGCGGAAGTGTGAATAAATCCGATCCCTTGCTGGCGCGCGGAACAATCGTCAGTGGTGCAGTGAGCGTAAGTTTGGATGATTCCTGGACGGGCCGTAGCTTGTTGGAAGCCCTCGGAAGGATACCGTTGCGTACGTTTGATGTAAGCTCACTTTACTTTTCTAGAACAGATATGATTTTTTTAATTTAGTTTAAAATTGAATCCTATTCCACATGAGCTAGTTCTTATTATATGTAAGGATACTGGGCTTAAAGGTCTGCTAGGTCACGGTGGTCAAGTAACGCTATGTGGGTGCGATACAGATGGGATTCTATATCCTGTCCTGCCTCGGTAACAACCGCCAAACCCATCAGCATTATACAAGGCAAATGGATCTTGAACTCAACCTATCATTGTGGCTTTCCTGGACGTCTTTGACCACATAATCCCACCAAAAACCCTCCAAAGTCTGTTCCTTTGCCTACAAATCTAAAAAAAAAATGTTCCAACCGAAGGCCAACTACGGTTGTCGTACAGCGCTATACCATTACCCGTTCTACCGACGATGTCATCGTGATTTCGTGTTTTGTTGCTCGAAACTGATGTCCTTATTGTATATTTTTTTTGTTTCGCCAACACCAACCGATGGTGTTTCTTCCTTCAATAGCTCAAACAGTTCTCGTACCTCTAAATTGTACCTTCTTCCCATCCGATGTCGCTTTCGATTTCTAGCTCCACGTGTAGTGTTGTATATTTTATTTTGTTAAAAAAAAATGTCCCCGCACACGCCCCACAACTTCCCATCCCTTGTCGTGGGCATTGAAATTCACGGTACAAAACAAAACATGCGCCTGTTGTACTCCTGTTTGTTGCATAAAATTCCCTTCGGGGCTGCCATCGTCGGTTGCCTTGCACATATAGAGGGAGGTTGCTATAAATAAATGTACCCCAGTTTTCGGATACAACCTGCGCGCCCGTTCGGAAAATGTGCAGCCTGAATGCTTGGGGTCGTCCGCATCCACCACGCCCCTAGTTGTCGTCGCTGTGGGTCCCTGACTAATTTCCGTTTTCGGACGGTGGTGTGAGAGAGCATGCAACCGAACGACGGTAACGATGATGCGCGGCCACAGCTCGCATACGAACCGAGACACGGGTTTTGTTTTGATGCCGTTGCTCAGACGCGGATGTACCTCGCAGGAAAGCGTACGCTCGTAACGTGCCACAACACGTCGTCGTGCGCCCTTGCTGGCGCGCGGAACAATCGTCAGTGGTGCAGTGAGCGTAAGTTTGGATGATTCCTGGACGGGCCGTAGCTTGTTGGAAGCCCTCGGAAGGATACCGTTGCGTACGTTTGATGTAAGCTCACTTTACTTTTCTAGAACAGATATGATTTTTTTAATTTAGTTTAAAATTGAAGTTCGCTTCATCGAACGGGGGCCGCACGGCAACGACAACGACATCGACCACGACGAGCGGCAGCGCTGTAAGTGCAACGGTTGAGCTTTCGGAGCGACTCAATGCCACCAGCCTGTCGTCCACGCTCGGGGCTGGCAAGGTACGGCAAATGTTCGACGAACGTCGACACCGGGTGGCCGGCATCGACAAAAGCTACCCACTGCAACCGATCCAAACGACTTCCACCGTACCGGTAGCCCATGGTAACCACTCGGTCAACGGTAACAGCAGCAGTAACAACAGCACCAACGGCAACGATGCTGGTGCTTCCCTGGCTCGTGGTATGGCCAAGACGGGCTTGAACAACAAACCACGTGTCCCTCCAATATCGGCCAGTTCCCGGACCCGCTTGATGCAGCAGCAAGCTCAGGCGCGTGGGACGACGAACCTACGTCAGGACAGTCTCGTGGGCATGCAGGTACGTAAGACCCGTGTGTGCGTGTGTGTGTGTGTATGCTATGTAGAGTAAATAGTGGATCTAAAGAAGAAAGTTTCTTTACAACTCCATTGCGCTCGTTGGGCTTCAATCACTCAAACCGGTTAAATCCATTTTCGAACCAACTGAGCGTCAGCTAAAAAGTACTCTCGTCTAACGAGCCACTCACACTACTATACCGGAATGCATCAGCAAGAAGAAGGAACATTATCGATGAGTGGTGGACGAATTTCCCTAACCGTTCTTTTCTTCGCCGATCGCTTCTTTCCCCTAGACCAATCGCACCAACAACGGTGGAGACGCAATAGACCCAAATGGTGCTGGCTATGATGACAACGATAATTTTCTGGAACTGGAAAAGTTTCCAGGTAAGTAACGATCGATATCCGTGAGGCCCAATTACACACGCCTAGTCTATCCCCGTCCCGTCCGAGTATAGCTATAGTAGCAGCGAGTCAGTCAGGAACCACACGTCATGTGCATACCACCTTTCAAAAATCGATTATCGTATCCCTTTTCTCGAGGCCGTGGGGATGAGTACAATTTCTCCCACGGCACAGAACCGACACAGAAGGGTTACGGATTTTACGTGCTTTTGTTGTGAACGGGACGTGAAGGAACGGTATTCAATAATTTATGACAGCCAGACGTTGGGACGTAGCATTATTGAGTTATAAACAACAAAAAAAACCGAACTTGCGATTGATCGGCTATTTGACGAGACAGGTTTATTAGTTGTCTTCGATTCCCTTTACAGGCCTTACACTGATAGGCTTTTACAAGCTCACAAATGAATGTCTTCTAATTTCTATTATTTTTTTATCCTATTTTAAAAAAACAGATACAACACCATTCGACGAAGATGCATTGGATTCGGCAGATCGTATAAATGTCCTCAACGGAAATGGAGTGGTCACAAAGTTGGGCAAATCCCATGCATCTACAACGAAGCCCATTGCATCCAGCAACCCTATTCAAAAGGCATCAACGAAAAAATCGCCGACTACTTCGACCTACAGCGTGCCCGCTCGCTCTCCAAACGGATCTGCCAAAGTAAGCCATGAATCTTGAATGAATTTTCTTCCTGTTTTTTGTTTTCATAAACCATTGCGACGTTTTCTCCTTTTTCCGCAGTCCGGAGTTGCCACACCACGTTCCACGGTGCCATCGGTTAGATCGAACGGACCATCGCGAACGGTCACCCAACCCAGTCCGTCCAGTTCAGCCGGATCGGTACGCCGTCCATCGACTGTATCCAGCATGCACGCCAACGAACCCGTCCCGGACGGTTTAACCCGGTGTGATATCTGCAGCCGCAACTTTGCCACCGACCGCATCGACAAGCATCGGCAGATCTGTCAGAAGACAAAATCGAAGAAGCGCAAGGTGTTCGATATCACGAAGCACCGTGTGCAAGGTACCGATGCCGAGAGCTTTGTGCTGAAGGGCAAAAAGTCATCCACGGGGCCGTCCAGTTCCGTCGTAAGCAGGAAACAATCTAGTCAGTTGTCGTCGATTAGTGGCGTCAGTGCAGCTTCTGCTGCTGCTGCTGCTGCTGCCGGTGGAAAGCAGAGCAACTGGCGTAAGAAGCACGAAGAGTTTATCGCAACGATCCGTGCCGCCAAGGAGATGAAAGCTCATCTGGCACGGGGTGGAAAGCTGTCCGATCTGCCACCACCGCCACCGTCGGAAAATCCGGACTACATCCAGTGTCCACATTGCTCGCGTCGATTCAATCAGACGGCTGCCGAACGTCACATTCCCAAGTGTGCCACGATGCTGCACAACAAACCGAAACCGAAACCGAAGGCGGCGTCCACTATTCGAAGATACTAAATGCTCGGTGGTTAGAGGCTCCGTGTATTTTGTAATGCATAATTTAATGCTTCACTTGTTTACCTATTCTATTCGAAAGCCCACACTTTATTTGGATACTGCATAACGAAATTCTTGAAAACATGTGTACAAACTAACGTAAAACTCCTTCTCCTAAACTTTGCAAATTATCTAACAAACAATATATACACATACATCATACATATATACGAGACAATGCAAACGATAATCATCCCAGCCGATACATAACTAGCAGCCCAACAAAATATCGCATGCGTACATATATAAAGGAAGACAAAACAGAACAAAACGGAACGATGGCAACACGTGGAGAACCGGCAAACGAAACTACTATACTAAAAAATGGCTGTGTGTGTGTAAGTGTGTGCGTGTGTGGATACGTGTGTGCCTCCCGTTGGTCAAGTGGTCAAATTCGAAGCGCCGAAAATGGATGTACTACTACTACTTTTGTGTGCAAGCGAATAAAATCTGCCGAAAACGAACGAAAACACACCCAGAGTATGTAGTTTGTTTTGGTAAAACATTTATTATTTGTATTTTCGCTTTGCCAGTAGAACAGAGTAACTGCACCTTCGTCTTCTTTTGTTTTGTTTGGGAGGAGCGACCGAGCGAGCGAGCTAGAGCCCCTCGGAATCTAATAACGCACAAGTATCATTAATCGAAGCTAATTAAACGGTTGTTCTATAGTGGATGCTGCGCTGCTGATTGCTGACTCTTTTGTCACTCTCCCGTAGATCGCTAAGGGGAAAAGGACCGTCTGCAGGTCCGTCCTTTGAGGCAACGGTTTGATGCGCAATCGATCTACACAATTTTACATACATTTCATCTACAAAATGATTGCAACATATATTGAGGTCATGGGATCGTTCCCAGGGTCCTTCCCAGTTTTGTATTATCGCTTCTATTCCTGTACCTAACTGTACCATTATAGGAAACAATAGACGGGAACAATGAAAGAAGTAAATGGGTTTTGTCTGTCGTCTAGGTTGTAGTAGAGAATGTAGTAAAAGAAAATTCATCCTAAAGAATTGATATGCGATAATATGTTGTCCATCTCTGTTTACGCTCTATAACATATTGACTATACCGGTTAAGGGCTGCGTTCGCATCCCTTTCGCAACGTGGTCTTTACTATTTACTCTAGTGTATCTTTTATCTTCCTTTATATAAGTTTTGTATTTTTGTGTGACTTCCTCCGGCGCACACGTGCAATTGTGGAAGCTAATACTTTACCTCCTTTGTCCCGCATTCACCTAACGATGGCGTCCCCTTTCAATCCGAAATGTAATACCACCGTCCGCACTTACGTTTCCGGATACCGACAGTACGCGTTCCCTTCGATCGCCTCCAGCGGTATCCAATCCTCGGACAGTGGCAAACGATTCTTGTTCGTTTCGACTTCACGCAGCACACGCACAATATTCCCACCTACCAGCTTCTTGATCGCTACCGAACCCCACAACCGATCGCGGGCCAGTTCGGCCAACAGAAGTGGATAGTTTTTGGGCGATCCGCTTAGACCCACATGATCCACACCGGCAATCGCTCGGATGTAGTTGATCGCTGTGATGGCATCCTTCAGCGACATCGGTTTATCACCGCACCGTTCCACGTTCAGCATCAGCACACCGCCATTCTGTGACAGGGCGCTCAGGATATGGTCCGGTACGGCGGCCGTCGTTCCGTTGCATGCCATCGAGGAAGGCAGTGCGTTGGATAGTAGTAGCGGTGCTTTGGCGACGTTCAGCGCAACCATCATTGCCGGTTCCGAGAGTCGCGATATTTCCACCAACATTCCCAAACGATTCATTTCCTGGATCACAACCTGAGGGATAGGTGAAGATGCACACTATTAGCATGGAAACCAAAATATCACACACCTTAAACAGTAGTTCGTCTATACCTCCCCAAAGTTGGTCAAAGTGGATGGAAGGTTTTCGTCGAAGAAATCGTTCCGTATCGAGGCGCTTGCCCACGGAGTCGTACAGCCCACGCCAGTCAACGACACAAACCTCGCTCCAAGCGAATACATCGATCGAAGCACGGCCAAACTCGACCCCAGCGTGTGCCCTCCCTCCAGTCCGAACAATATCGCCAACTTGCCCTCCGTGTGGGCCTGCTCCATTTCGTCCGCATTTTCCACCACAGCCATATCGCGTCAAGTGGTCAAATTCGAAGCGCCGAAAATGGATGTACTACTACTACTTTTGTGAGCAAGCGAATAAAATCTGCCGAAATCGAACGAAAAATCCAACATCCCGCCACACCCAGAGTATGTAGTTTGTTTTGGTAAAACATTTATTATTTGTATTTTGTCAAGTGGTCAAATTCGAAGCGCCGAAAATGGATGTACTACTACTACTTTTGTGAGCAAGCGAATAAAATCTGCCGAAATCGAACGAAAAATCCAACATCCCGCCACACCCAGAGTATGTAGTTTGTTTTGGTAAAACATTTATTATTTGTATTTTCGCTTTGCCAGTAGGACAGAGTAACTGCACCTTCGTCTTCTTTTGTTTTGTTTGGGAGGAGCGAGCGAGCGAGCTAGAGCCCCTCGGAATCTAATAACGCACAAGTATCATTAATCGAAGCTAATTAAACGGTTGTTCTATAGTGGATGCTGCGCTGCTGATTGCTGACTCTTTTGTCACTCTCCCGTAGATCGCTAAGGGGAAAAGGACCGTCTGCAGGTCCGTCCTTTGAGGCAACGGTTTGATGCGCAATCGATCTACACAATTTTACATACATTTCATCTACAAAATGATTGCAACATATATTGAGGTCATGGGATCGTTCCCAGGGTCCTTCCCAGTTTTGTATTATCGCGTCTATTCCTGTACCTAACTGTACCATTATAGGAAACAATAGACGGGAACAATGAAAGAAGTAAATGGGTTTTGTCTGTCGTCTAGGTTGTAGTAGAGAATGTAGTAAAAGAAAATTCATCCTAAAGAATTGATATGCGATAATATGTTGTCCATCTCTGTTTACGCTCTATAACATATTGACTATACCGGTTAAGGGCTGCGTTCGCATCCCTTTCGCAACGTGGTCTTTACTATTTACTCTAGTATATCTTTTATCTTCCTTCATATAAGTTTTGTATTTTTGTGTGACTTCCTCCGGCGCACACGTGCAATTGTGGAAGCTAATACTTTACCTCCTTTGTCCCGCATTCACCTAACGATGGCGTCCCCTTTCAATCCGAAATGTAATACCACCGTCCGCACTTACGTTTCCGGATACCGACAGTACGCGTTCCCTTCGATCGCCTCCAGCGGTATCCAATCCTCGGACAGTGGCAAACGATTCTTGTTCGTTTCGACTTCACGCAGCACACGCACAATATTCCCACCTACCAGCTTCTTGATCGCTACCGAACCCCACAACCGATCGCGGGCCAGTTCGGCCAACAGAAGTGGATAGTTTTTGGGCGATCCGCTTAGACCCACATGATCCACACCGGCAATCGCTCGGATGTAGTTGATCGCTGTGATGGCATCCTTCAGCGACATTGGCTTATCACCGCACCGTTCCACGTTCAGCATCAGCACACCGCCATTCTGTGACAGGGCGCTCAGGATATGGTCCGGTACGGCGGCCGTCGTTCCGTTGCATGCCATCGAGGAAGGCAGTGCGTTGGATAGTAGTAGCGGTGCTTTGGCGACGTTCAGCGCAACCATCATTGCCGGTTCAGAGAGTCGCGATATTTCCACCAACATTCCCAAACGGTTCATTTCCTGGATCACAACCTGAGGGATAGGTGAAGATGCACACTATTAGCATGGAAACCAAAATATCACACACCTTAAACAGTAGTTCGTCTATACCTCCCCAAAGTTGGTCAAAGTGGATGGAAGGTTTTCGTCGAAGAAATCGTTCCGTATCGAGGCGCTTGCCCACGGAGTCGTACAGCCCACGCCAGTCAACGACACAAACCTCGCTCCAAGCGAATACATCGATCGAAGCACGGCCAAACTCGACCCCAGCGTGTGCCCTCCCTCCAGTCCGAACAATATCGCCAACTTGCCCTCCGTGTGGGCCTGCTCCATTTCGTCCGCATTTTCCACCACAGCCATATCGCGGTTTTTACCCACAAGTCTTCTCGCATCATCCAACCCTTCCAGTGTCAGCTGTACCGCGTCCAGATACTGTGCCGCACACGGTACCGCGATGGGCCACAGCAACGCCCCAACCATTCCGCTCTTCACTTCCGCAAAGCTTTTGCTAAAATTTGCACCCATCGGTGGCGCCCAGTATCCTTCAACCAGCGGTGACTCCACCAGCAGACGTCTGATAAATGCCAACCGTGCTTCCAACAGTGAGGAAGACCGTAACTGCAACCCAAGCGGAATACCGGCGGCCAGTGCTACGCACACAAGCAACCCCGACACGAGTGCAATTATTTTACGACTCCGTCGATCCTTGGCCAACTTCGGCGGTGGCGGAGAGATGCTTTCCTTCGTATACGAATGGATGCTACCGTTCTTAATCTTTTCCGGATATTTGGTAATCTCCGGTGGTAGCTCAATGTCGGCGATTTCGGTAAACACGAAACAGTGCTGTTTGCAGCCTGCCGGATGCTGATGCACCGGATGCAACTCCATAAAGTCGTGGTTGGGAATCGTGGTTGGATTCATGGTTGGAGTATTTCTTTTCTCTCCCTGTTGAAGCGCAATTGTGTACTGCAATTAAAAACACTTCTTCACTCTCGAGAAAGATTTTCCATCAAGCGATGATTTCGTTAAACAACACCGGGAGGTTGTGCACAATTCATTTTATACTTATGGACTAACGCGATGTCCTCGCAGTAATTGGAACATTTATTTGTTATATTTTGGAGAAGAAAATGTACTATGGGGTTTTTTTTTTGTCTTGACACACGAACAAAACAGCCTTTGTGCTGGTTGTTGAAGGAAAGCTGCAGGACATGCGCAGATCGGAGGACCATGAAAGTCCTGCCTGGCGTTTTGTTGGAGCAGTTGGATCCTCTCAGACAAACAAACATGATAAGGATACGATTCAAACTAACTGTTGGTTTATGACTTGGGGCAATATTTGGTGAAAGAAACATTGAATAGTGTTGGATGTAATTGCGGACGGAGACGCGTAGTACCCCATCGGTTAAGGGAGGCTGCATAGGGCAGGAATAATTAAACAGGATTAATTAATCGCAATTGAACAGGATTGTAAAAATATCCCTTGTCGAAATATCCGTAGGATCAAGATTCACATTTAATGCTGAGCTGTATAATATTGTAAGATCATCCTGTGTGATCCGTTAGGGCCACAACTTACGAGGAAAAAAAATTAACAATAATCTGATGCTTTACATAAGTATCCCGAAAGATATTTCCTTCGTTCCTTTTACGTTTAAAACACGGTACACAAAGGTACGGTAGTTGTTTTATCTAAGCTCATATTTATTAAAACTTGTTGATGTAACATACAATGAAGAAATCACGCTCGTAATACGATTGGAGGTCTTACCTCGGCAGCCGCTGGAGTTCGAAGAGAGATACTGATCGATTGAGACGAATGTTACGTCGATTACTGTCACCTAGTGACTGGACCGTGTTACAGTACGGGCCCACGGTACAAGTAAGTCCAATAATTTGATTTTTAATGTTCGACATCTTCGTAATCAGCTTATTTATGCAAAACCCTATCGATGGTGTGCGTTTCAGCGTGAACGTTGAATCAATCTTCAACGATCGTTGATCAACTGAATTTCGTTCCACACCGTCTCGATCCTCTTGTCCTTTGGCTAGCGAAGCCGATTTAGTTTGGTGTTATGTTTTGGAAAAAGTACAATTTAGAAAAGAAATACTGCAGAACATACAGATGGTACAGGCAGGTAAGCAAATCCACTTGCCAAAAGGCAAATACATGTTAGTAAATGCAGATAGCGCGAATGTTTTTAGATCACTTCATCACTGCTCATCCTTGTCCTTGGCACCGTGCTTCAGAATGCGAGTGAACTCTATGTAATCGAACAGCCCGCTCTTGATCGGCGCCTCGCGGAACATTTCGTCCACGTCCTCGTCGGTGAACCGGTCACCCATCGACGTCAGCAGCTCGCGCAGCCGATCCTCGTTGATGACACCGGCATTTTCCTCATCGAAGCAACCGAACGCGTTCTTGATCACTTCCTCCGGATCGGTACCCTGCAGCCGTTCACCGAACAAGGTCAAAAACATGGTGAAGTTGATCGGTCCGGGCGCTTCGTTCATCATGCCCTCCAGATAATCTTCCGTGGGATTTTTGCCCAGCGACGCTAGCATATCGTGCAGGTCGTCCTTCTCGATAAATCCATCCCGGTTTTGGTCGATCATGTTGAACGCTTCCTTGAACTCGGCAATCTGCGCCTGGTCGAACATGGCGAATACGTTCGAGGTGGCGCGCTGGGCCCGCTTCTTCGTCGTACCGCGACGTCCGGCTGTCTTGCGGGAGGACATGGCTATCGTTGTGCTTCTTTGGGTGTTTAACGTAATGCGATGCGATTCACGACGGTATATTCACGCAGGTGTGGCTAGCAGATTGGTTATTTTGTACGTTTTTGCACGACACGGTAATGGGGAATGAGCTGAGCTGAATTGCACTGTTTACATATTTTGACAGCATTTGACAGCACTGGCAGCAGTCAACAACGATCCTCGCGCGACAAGTTTATAGTATGACGTTGAGTTCCCGTCATTTAAAATTGTTGTCAGGTCAACGGTTTGGTAATTTCTTTGGCGGGAAGTGATTAGCAAAACTGAATAGTCCACGACAGTGTAATGTGTGTCCATAAATGCAGTAATATAGGGTCTTTTGGCTTATAGTTCTTCATAATTACCATTCGAACCGTATGCATCCTTGCCCAAGAAGCTTTGACCCAAAAGGAGTCCTCACCTACCAAGAAATCTCATCGCTCCAGAGGTCGCAAGATTCCAAGTGTCCTGTCTTCTGAAGAGCCTTCTCCAATAAGCCCGATCGGTTTCAAATGCAGTAAGTTTTTTTTTTATATCGTTCTGCAGAGAAACGTTTGTGAGGTGTCTTTTCTTTAAAGAAGGTTTTAAGGTGTTCGGTTTTTTCGTTAGGGGACCAGCTAAAGAGAAACGTTCTACGGAAAATTGACAACCCTCCCAATGCCCTCAACATTGGTAATTATTATTCTTTCGGCCAGCCTTTAAACGGGGAACCCACCTGAAGAAGCATTTCGTCAAGAAGTCTTCAAATGCCCTACAAGCGACACCAACAAAACGCTATATTCGGCAAATTTATCTTTATTCTTGTTTATCCTTACGTTTGGAATTACGCATTACGTCCTACCTCATTCCGATACCTCCTCAACTTTATCGCTTAGCAGGGCGATCATCTGCTTCACAGAATCGGCCGCCGCTATCATTTCCAAACCCTCCAGTATGTACGCCAAATTGTCCAAGCTTGCGTCCATATCGTCGTCGAACCATAGCGTCAGCAGGTGGCAACATTGATCCGCCACGGTCGCATGCTCCGACTCAAAGTACTGTATCTCGTCCGCCCCGTACCCGAGCTTTGTGGCCAGCTTCTTCCAATCACGCCCAATACTCGGTGCCAGCTCGGACAGCTGTTCCTTTGTCACCGCAAGCGTTTTGTGTGTGTTTTTGTCCTCCGGTGTTAGCTGTTCCGTTTTCAGCAGCTCCGTATCCATCTGCTCCTGTTCTTCCTCGCCCACCAAACCTTCGCCCTCCGGTTCGGGTTGTTCGGTGTGTGTTGGGTTTGCCGTTTCTTCCTGTATCGCATGCTCCAGCTTGATGTCGAGCTTGTCCTTCTGGATCTTCTTGCGCACGCTTTCCAGATAGTCAGAAACTTTGTACGAGGGTGTGTTGAAAAGCGTAAAGAAGTGAGGTGACTGGCGGGCCAGAAGGCGCAGTGCACGCCACTCGAACGATGGGTCTTGCTTTTCCTTCGGATTTTCCAGGTACGTCTCGAGCGATGGCAGAAAGTTGCGATCGGTGCCTTTGCATGCCTGTAGATTGTCCGGGCAAAGGTTCCACAAGCGTGTAATCTCCGGGTTGCCCATGTAAAACTTGCCCTGCTTCGTTGCATCGCGGATCAGATCGCCCAATGGTTTGCGGGGCCGTTTAGCCGGTGGGCGACCACTCCCGGTGGAGGGAGTACCACCTCCCGCCGAAGATCCCGTTCCCCCAGCCGTCTTCGGTGCTGTCGATGAATCAGTATCCTCCAGCACAGCTTCAGGGCGCTTAAACTCCTTGCAGCCCTCGTTCTTCCAGCTATTCCACAGCTCCTCACGCAACAGCATGTGCCGAGCGGTGTTTGCAAACTTTTTCCCATTCGGAGGCGATTCTTCGATCAACTGGTACACCTGTGTTTCCGTTTCCTTCAACCAATCGCTCTGCGCTTGTGTGAGGACGTGTGTTTCCGCCTTAAACTTTACCGTTGAGTTGAGATACTGAAAAAGGATCAGAAACTGTACCAGTACCGACCGGCGGAAGTTGGAATCGGACAGTTGAAGCGACAGTAGCTTCGGGTTGGTGAGAAATTTGGCAAAAAAGTGGCCCGACTCTCGTATCTCGTCCTGCTCCATCGGACTGCCACTATTGCCAGTGGTTCCGTCCACCGCTTTCGGGACGGCATTCGTGCTGGACGATGCTCGGTGTTCCTCCAGCTTGAAGCTGCTAAACGCCGACAGAACACTTTTCGCGTGTGTTTCAAACGTTTTCCACTGTACCTTGTTGTAGCACTGGTTTGGATTGCGGAAAAAATCCTGCAACGCCCAGAACTTACAGTACAAATTGTAATCGATCTTCAGCTTGTTCTCCTCCGCTTCCCCGTCCGCCGCATCCGGATCCGTTCCACCGGAAGATGAAAGCTGCTCCACAATCATCTCGTTCCCATCCATCCCGTACTCGGTGATGTTTTCCAGATTGAATTCGGAAATGATGTTCAACCCGCTCCGCTCCGAAAACGGGAAAAACTTTGCCAAAAACAACAGTATCCGGCCACAGAACACCGTGTTCTGGGAGCGGGAAAGTCGCCGCAGCAGATCATTACACATACGCAACAGATTATGTTTGCAGGCGGTGAAGAAAAATTCTTCCTTCCAGATGGTCACATTGTTCTCGACGTACGTGAATATCTGTTCGGCCCGGTCCAGGGTGACCGCATCGAAAATATCGCCCAACAGTACGACCGGCATCGTAGCGACGGTCATATCCTTCCGGCAGGAGTTTACCGCAAAGCTGATGAAACCCTCGATCGCTGGAATGTCCTCCGACTTGGTGAGCAACATATCGCGGAACGCCTGATGCAGGGCCGTCTTTTTGTCGTTATCACTGGCCCGCGCTGCATCGTAATCCGCCTTCAGCACTTCGATGTCGTTCGCGGCGAATGCACGCTCAAGCGATTCCTGCAACGGTAAAGAAACGATTGCAGCGAGCTTTCTGTCGCGATGATACTACACTAACCACGGAACTTATTCACTTACGGTAAACGTTTTTGATAGTACGAGAAAATTGGAAGAATTTGAGCTCATTTTTTGTCCGCGCTTCGGCTTCGCTATCGGATGGCGTTTTGGCATGTAAACAACAGGAATCGAAAACCAAGGTAGCTACAGCCAAACATGACCGGGCGGCTGTCAAACAAGCTAAAGCGCGCTTTACACACTACGGAAAGCAGATGAAAGGCCTTTTTGTGCTTCAATTCGCTATTCGTACGTGCAATTGCAACATTTTGAAGCGCTGTTTATTGTCTCAATTTAGTTTCCTTCTCCGTTTCGAGTGCGTTTGATTGAAAAGCACAACTTTAGCATTCTATCCCCTCGGAATCCCCGACTATGGGATTGCTGCTTTGGTCATAATTGACACAATTTTATACATAGCACTGTACACAACATACATCCTACGAGCTACGACGCTTTGTCAAAAGTGACACACACGAGTCAGAACACATACACCTTCCCTTGCGTGTGATACATGCACTTGGAGCTACGAACGTTCGCATTATTTTTCGCGTCGTCGGCGTTGCGGTCAGTGCTCATTTAAATCTTCCCGTGTACAAACGAAAACGGTTTCGCACATCAAAACGTTTGTGCCAGGCGTATTGCGCAAGTAATAAAACATACAATCGAAGCATCATATCAGTTTTACGAGCGCATATCAGCTTTACAAGCGGCCGTGTGGTTCGACACCAAAAACACCGTTTAGATTTATACAAAACCCTTCTCTTGTACGCAAGAAGAAGGGAAGAAGGTGTCAAAAGGGAAAAGCAAAGAGGAGGATGTGGTGTAGAATTTAAGTGGTATTTCGTATATACGCGAGTGTGTGTGTGTTTGTGTATGTGTGTGTGTGCGATTGTGTGTATGTTAATGTTTGCGAGAGGGTGGAAAAGGGTGTGAGATTGTTCTCTCGTTTTCTTCCCAGTTGGCCAAGAACGGCTGGAGAATGAGAGAACGACAGCATTCTTGAGCCCGTGTTATGTATAGGGTGCTTTGATTCATTGATAAAAAATAGTTCCCAAAATGTTTTATGCTAAAATCTTCCGGGCATGGCGAGAATGAGCTAACAACAACGGCACGGCACAAAGCAAAAAAAAGATCGCAGTCAAACCGGTGCTTAGTCAGTGTTTTTTTTTTTTTTATTGTTGATTTTGGTTCGCTCTTTCTTCTCCAAATTATTGTCGACCTTAAGTTCCGACCGACCGACCGACGGGCGCAAGAGTTCTCTTCGCGCAGTAGAACGCGCGTTAGGAAGGTGAATGTATTATAGCAATGTTTTCTGTTTTATTTTAGCAACCTAAATTCTTAGTGAAATCTGTCAAATGGCAAACAAGTGATCGAAGTAGCATATCAACAACGGCAACCACACCACAACACAACAACGAAAAGTAAATAAAGTTGTGTACGCAATATACGCCAACAGCAAAAAAAAATACGGCAGGCAACAACACCAGCATCGAAAGGTGATCATCATCGTTGAGTGTGAAGAAGCAGCAGCAGACAACGTCGTGTATCGATCGTACCAAGTGCTAGTGGAGTGACAGAGTGCGAGATACAACAAAAATGGCTGCTTTCCGAAATGCGGCACACCAGAAGAGTCTGTCGGTGGAGGAACGGGCGGAGATGCGGGAGAAGTTCGAGGAGGTAAGTGGGAAAACGTGCGAGACGGTTTTTCATCATGTTGTTGCATCCTCTGCGGGCTACGAATCTTATGGTGCTTATGGCTCAGCATCGTTGCGGGTGGGACATTGGAACATCGCCGAGATATGTCTCCTGCTGCTGTTGCTGGGGAATAATAAGCGAAAATCACCCTTTAAAAAGTAACGAAGCTTCCCGCAAACAATGAGAGCGAACGAATGACAAAAGATCCAATTCTTGTTGAGTATTAAAAATAATACAAAACCCCTTTTAGTTCTTCC
>KZ061969.1:125905-183268 GCA_002091835.1 Anopheles maculatus
TTTTAAAAAGGTTTGCGAATGCTTTCCATATTCTATAGGATTATTTGAAATGTAGCTATGTGTTGGTATGTTTCAAATTAAACTAGTGTTGGGCAAAATGAAGCAAACACCGGAGTCGGATCGATCCGACTCCAGGAGTTGTCGGATCAACTCCGGATCGACTCCGGATCGGCTCCGGATCGGATTCTGGATTGGACTCCATTTTCCATTTTAAAACATGCGCGACACGTAGTCGATTATTCTCCGTTTCCGGAGTCAACCGGATTCGATCGGAGTACTCCGGATTCGATCGGAGTACTCCGGATTCGATCGGAGTACTCCGGATTCAATCGGAGTACTCTGGAGCTCCGGATTCAATCGGAGTACTCCGGAGCTCCATATTCAATCGGAGCTCCGGAGTGCTCCGGATTCAATTGGAGTACTCCGAAGCTCCGGAGTCGAATCCGGAATTTTATCGGATTCGGAGTCGGTTTTCAACATGTGGATTCGGAGTGGATTCGTGAATCCACTCCGGAGTTCCCATCACTACTGCGCAGCCCCTAGCTCACTCGCGTGCTGAAGCCACCCGGTACCCTACACTACTCTATTCGCGGTCGGTTTTGTTTAGTGTTTTGTGGTGCGTTGTGATTCTGCTGTGCCCGTTAATTGGAATCTTTCGGCATTGGAAGCGTGCCTAGGGTAGACCGAAGCACCACAATTCGTACGATCACGAACTTCTGAAGCTTATGATGATAGATGATCAAACAGGTTACGATGACGTACGAAGGGTGTTCGCGAGAATTGGGTTTTGCCGGCCTTCGAGAACAACAGAACGTAACACACGTAACACAAGCGGGAAGGTAATAATGTGTTATGTTGTTGTTGTTCCATCCGTCTGAATCGGCATCAAGTCGGCGCACTCAAAATTGGGAAATTTCACAGCTGTCTCGGGCGACAAATTGATTTTTTGAAAACAAATTTACCACATTAGCTGTTTCCTTTGGAGAAATAATTATAGAAGAAATGTTAATGCGCAATGCTTAAGCTGCATTTTTTCTCAATTTCTTAATCAGCAGACATCATCTGTAAGTAGCAAAGTTTGAACTACTAATGCACGGTATCGATTGCGAAGGCACTGCATTTCGCACACGGCCACCGTAAACAACGACCCAGTATTATTCTGTCACAGATTCTGATAACACCGGTTTTAATTAGCGCGAAAGGTCACCCCGCAGTAGATAAGCCTTACTCCATGCAAAATAAAAAAGCCTGGTAGCCAAGATGCTGCACATACAGTCGCTCGCTACGCATTGCTAAACATTGCAAGGTTAGCTCGGGCTCCGCTGTCGGAACGTTCCGACCGAATGCAACGATGCAATGTGCTTCATTTGGATGCAAAATTTCTTCATCAACATTCATCATCTACTACTGCTGCTATTGCTGCTGCTGCGACAACGCCGCGGCTACACAACTCAAATGGCAATTCTACGGGCCATCACAAGCACAATAGCCCGCATTATTCTCACACGGCGGCGCAATACTTCGCTCGCTGCTGATCGTTGATGCAGCTTCTCATGTTGCTTCATCCGCCGCGTACCTTGCTCCCGAATTCGACCCTCATCGAGCCGGGCATACCGAAGGGAAGGTTGGTCCACTGGTTTCTCTGATTACACAGTTGATTAAGCATCTTTTGCTGTCTCGTTGTCTCACGTTGTCTCGCTCTGTCCGCTGCATCGTGATCGTTTTTTAAATGTTCGCTAAATCGGGGGCACACATTACAAACGTTCCTCCCGGCTCGAGGGATGTATGTTAGTAGCAGCAAGTTTATTTCTAACACTTCGAGAAAGGCGAATTCCAGTTTTACAAAAAGGGAAAAGCCCGGTGAGTCCGAGTCTTTGTCTTGTAGCCACTTTGTACTTGCGATCGGCTGGTGCAGTTTCCGCTTCCACTTGATTAGTCACACGGTAAGCAGGGGGAGAACTTGATCAACTCGACGATCAAATCACCACAAACCAACCGTGACAATTGACACCTTACACGGAAGCAAAACCGCAAAACTATTGCCCCGATCCACCAGGGTACACAAGCCATCCAGTCGCCGTCACCGTCACCTTGCATAATTGATTGTCATTCGGTATGGAAGATGCGGCCATTTGTCGGATATAACACACAACACAACACAACACTGGCACACTGGTACGCGGGCCGTGGTGGAGTTTTACGAGCGTTTCTAATTAAAATGCACTTCATGTGAGTGTGTTTGATCAGATGTGCACACAGACTGCAAGCTAGGGCTATCCTGTTTCTGCGATGTTGTTTTTGTTCGCTACGTTCCACCTTCATCTGCGATATGAAAACAAGTTACCGTCCACACTGTGTGACATCCTTATGTTTTGTTGCTACGATACAGTTGGGGTATAACCGGGATACACGGTACCGACGGTCGGGCAATTGCATAAGGAAGCCAGACATATTCGGTGTCGTATGGCTTTGGTTTACGATCGGCCTTATTTCGTACGTTGTGTATGCGGAGCGGTGCGTATTGGCATACGAGCTTGCTTCTGCTATAAACAAAGCACGATGTTACATTGGATAATGATTAGGAAGTGCATTACGTTTAACGGCAGTACGTTGTTTTGATTGGCGCTTCAATCGATTTCGGTGAAACAATGTAGTATTGGCACCGTAACCTCAAGAGGTTTTGGCGTACCATGATTTGATTTTTGCCATAGCTGAACGTCTGTTGTTTCGTACAGGAGGACCGGTCGATATCCGGACTGGGAGAGTATGAGGATAAATACTGTCGACTGATAATTCAATCTGTCCACCTTGTTGGTGGACGCATCTATGCCATCCATATCAATTTTGAGCACAGCATGCCTTCTGGAATTAGTTCACCGGAGTCTTATTTACTTGTCAGGCAATTCAACCTTTTCGCGGTCTTGGCCTGCTGTAATAATCCTCTATTCCACTCACGGTTTAGCGCCGTCGTCTGTCAGTCAACGCCATCAGTCTATTTCATTTTAGGCATATCACACCTCTTCTACCTAAAAGAACTTAACAGGCTGGGTCGTCCGGTGCCATTTCAATGACATGACCAGCCCGCCGGAGCCTGGTGAGCCTAATTCGCTACACGTTGTTGAGATCACCGTACAGCTCATAGAGCCCGTCTTTGTAGCGGCTCCACCATTGTCCTTCCACACATACGGGGCCAAAAATCCTTCTGAGTATCTTCCTCTCGAACGCGACTAAGCGGGTTTCGTCAGTTTTGGACAGAGTCCATGTCTCAGAGGCGAATGTAAGTTCGTCGCAACAGGTATTTTGAGTGGAGTATTTTCAACAGGATGAAGTATGACTTGTTGGCAGCCAGTACCCTTCCACATAATTCAACGTCTATGTTGTTATCGTTGCTAACTGTTGATCCCAGATACGTGAAGGTTTGGACGACTTTAAAGATGCGATCACCTATCTGCACATCACCCCTGCGAAAATCAGTATTTGTATTTGTTGACTCGAGTCAGGAGAATTTAATTCTTTGCAGAATAGTACGATCGTCGTACTTGTCATACAACTGATCATTGGATCCATTCGAAAATCTTTGAAAAGGATTTTGTCAGTGTGGGACCAAGTCAATATGTTAAAGGCATGCGTTAGTTACTGGCACTAAAAACTGCTCAAACTCTCTCGTTTCAACAAATGTTTTATGTGGAGTAGCTTCTTTGGGATGTTGAAGCCTAAAATAGGTGATATTAAGATAATCTCCCTTGCGTGCATCTGTATTAATTTATATGGTTATTGATTTTACCTCGTTAATGGAGGAATTAAAGAATGTCCAAGTACAACAGTTCTAACAGACCTTTCTATTCAATCACTTTGCATTTAATAAATATTATCCCAGCTTCTCGGAAACGGATGTACACAAGATGATGATGATGAATAGAACGTGTAACATAACGAACCTCTATCTTGCACGGTGTTAAAGCCTAGTCGGCTTCAACCATTCATCTCACAATGGCGTCAACAGATGCACACACCAGGCGTAGTAGAGATGACTGCGGTTATTGTTCATTCGTCTCTCTTTCACTCTAGTCACAGTAGTTGCCAGAAGGGGTTGGAAAATTGTCAGCTCACCCGCAACCACGGCCACTGTAGCTGTTTTGCTCTAGTAGTAATAGTTGATCGAAAGCGAGCCCCCCCCCGTACATACACACACCGAAAACATCTCGAACGTCGGTCTCCATTCAAAGATTCGGGTTTTGAAAGCGTGAGTAAAATGGGAGAGAGAAAAAAAAATGAAACCATCGATCTAGTGCACCACCATCACCACCGCCGCAAGTGGTAGTAAATCGACCGTGGAAACGGTCTAACTCTCGAGAGTGTTCGGTCGAGCTTTTCCACCATCCGGTTTGTTTCGTTGCGTTTCGCGCTCAAAGCAAACCGACCACAGCCGCCAGTCCCCGGTTTCCCGATGTGAGAATCACCGTTCCAATTTACATCCAGGGCACGCCGGGTGTGGATGGATGGGGTTCGGCCGCCACCGCTACCGATCCTCCTCCGCCTCCTGCTCCTCCTCCTCCTCCCCTATCCACACACATGGTGGGAAACGATCGGCGATCTTTTCCATTGCACACCCCCGAACCAAACAACCTTGAGCGTGCGATGAAGTTTTGTCTTAGATTTTGTGGATGACTGAACAAGAGCTCTTCCCGGCGATCGTTTCAGTTTCATTCGCTTTAGCGAGCAAAACGCGGCAGTGGGAAAATGATACACCCAGCATGCCAACATCGGGAATGGGACGGCGGACTGTGACAGGGAAAGCAGGGGGGAGCATGTGCAATTGCTGCCTTGCTTATACATTTTTGTTTTCATATCACGCAAAAGATGCACAGATTGTGTAGCGTTTTGATGACAAGCCTTTTTTGTGGATGGAGAAGGTGTGGATTTTATCTCGGCACTCTCGAGACATGAGATGTCACCGAATCGGTTTCAAACAATTTTCAAATTGAGATGTTTCATGTCCACAGACACTGACGAGATAAAACTAGTGGAATGGTGAATCCACTTGACGCTTTTTTTCAGGCGCGATTCGGAAGTTGAGTGCCATAGTCATAAAATTAGATCAGGGTTTTTTTGGTGCATTCTCCACTTAAATGGGCACTTGTAATACCTCATAAAAGGCAACATTATTGCGTAAGGAAATGAAGAGAAATGAAGAAGCACTTAGATAATGGCAGCATTTTTCTAACCTTTCTACTGCCAGCAAACAACAAACAGATCACAATTTTATCAATAGATCACCTCTCAACACTTGCTCGGATGATCTGGCTTCTGTTCTGCTCCTTTCTGATTTACGGCATTCTTTGCTTTATCTGCATCCTACAACGAAATTGCCCTAATTATTTTCCCTGGCCCCTGCCCAGAAATGAGAGACGCGGCGCTGCAATCCTACTCCAGCACGTTTGTTGTTAATCCATTCTCTTCGGATGCTGATGGAGCGGCCTCGCGGTCGGTATGGTGGAACACACCTAAATTTAACGGAACGCGTCAAGTTGGCGGCATCCAGAGATCGGTTAATAGCTCACAAATTGCAATCATTAACATTTCTCGACCGTGCTGCCAGTTGCTGCAGGCGGATGTATATCTGTGTGTGTGTTGTTTGTTGGGAAGTTGCTCTGTAGCCCTTAAAGTGGTTGTGTAGTAGATGCGGCCATTGCAGTTGGAAATGGGTGCAAAGCGCACATTATGAGAAAGTGGCTTCTTACGGTACACAACTGTACACACGGACAGGAAACCGTCAATTTTATCCAATGCTTAGAGACCCACTAACGACCTTGCGCCCGAGGGAAGAAGTGTTTGTGTGTGTGTTGTACGGAATTCCCGAATAAGAGAATGCAAAGATTTTACCGTAAGGAGTTCGACACACACACACACCAGCAAGTGTATTTGTTGCCACGAGTAAAGGTTGTAATTATTATGGTTGTTGATGTTGGGGAGAACTGTGTATCCCAATGGTTGGGTAAAATATTTTGCCTTCCGTTTGAAGGACGACTTAAATCTTATTCACAAAATACGTTAATTGAAAGAACCTTCCTTAACTATTTTGTTTGCGGTAGTATGGGTTGTAAAATGTCTGATACGATCGGCAAGATCCCAAACTGTCTTCGGTATGTGGTGGGTAGCTGTCACACTTCCGACACTCTTCCGTTTCTTCATTTCTTGATGATCAATCACCTTCTGCCTCGGATGGTGGTGTTGTTGTATATGTTAGCATTCAAAACGTTACTCGACAGAGATGTAGTTGACGTCAGAAACAACACACAAAATATAGAGGCTTCAGTCTTGCACTGGCCGCGAAAAGAAGCTAGGCTAGATATCCGCCTGCCTGGAAATAATAACAAGTCACATCGCAAACATCGCGACACTATCATGACACCGAATCTCCATTTGTGAGTGTACCCAGCACCAGGGCACGTTACACTCCAGCGGACGTGTGAAGTGTTGTGTTGTGTCCGGTGGAGATGTGTCATATCGTTGGTAGTCCCACCTATATTATTGCTTGCCCTGTTGGTGTCACAAATGGGGAATCGATTTCCCGCATGAATTTGTTTCGAACACAACTTCGCTTGCCTTGTTGGTGATTGTTATTTTTACTGCTGCTACCCTCGGTAACGGAGGGCAGATTGTATCGATTTTTGTATGAATTATGAGTACCGATAAGCACTCTTGACTCCACGCAATAATTGTCTTGTCTGTGTACTTGTGTGTGTTGCGCTCAAGGTTATGGGTTTTCGTTCTAACAACCGAACACACATTCACAAACTTCCGGTCGTTTGTTTCTTTGTAAGCTGTAAAGTTAAACGATTTATTTCGCTAATAAAAAAAAAGTGGATGTGTTTCACGCTAAACGAGCGTCAGTCATGACAAAATGATGACGTGCAGCAGCAACAAGTGTAAAAAAGCATGTGTTTGTCAGAAGTGGGATTCGAACCCACGCCCTCAGAGAGGACCAGAACGCTCGGGGGACACCCGCTTGATGAGGCGGGCAAGATTGCTCTTGAGTCTGGCGCCTTAGACCGCTCGGCCATCCTGACATGTTGAGAGGGGAGCGCCAAAACCGAACCAGAACGCATGCACCGTTAGACGGCTCGATAGATAAGATTTAGGACCACGTCCACGCAATTAACCACATCCTCCACTGTATAATATTGCAAGTTAATGTTTAAATGATCTTAAAATTATTTACGACTTGTAATATTATTCAAAAATGTGTTGTGATAGAAGTTCGAAGTTGTGTTGTGTTTCACTTAAGTTTAACAGTGCTAAAGAAACAAACGTAAAAGTGTGACTAGAGTGAAGTGAAAGACGTTGGTGAGAAAATGTTTTCCATGTGATATTCGTCTCACAAGACTGAGTGAGACAAATGAGAATGACTCTCTCACCGATGCAGGAGAGGACTGGTCGAGTGTGCGCTCAATTGATATAGGTGTGTAATGGGTAGGTAAGAGAAGGCCCGGATAGCTCAGTCGGTAGAGCGTTGGACTTTTAATCCAACGGTCTAGGGTTCAAGTCCCTATTCGGGCGAGTGGAACACATTTTTGTTGAGTGCATCTGTATTAATTTATATGGTTATTGATTTTACCTCGTTAATGGAGGAATTAAAGAATGTCCAAGTACAACAGTTCTAACAGACCTTTCTCTTCAATCACTTTGCATTTAATAAATATTATCCCAGCTTCTCGGAAACGGACGCACACAAGATGATGATGATGAATAGAACGTGTAACATAACGAACCTCTATCTTGCACGGTGTTAAAGCCTAGTCGGCTTCAACCATTCATCTCACAATGGCGTCAACAGATGCACACACCAGGCGTAGAGAGATGACTGCGGTTCACTCTAGTCACAGTAGTTGCCAGAAGGGGTTGGAAAATTGTCAGCTCACCCGCAACCACGGCCACTGTAGCTGTTTTGCTCTAGTAGTAATAGTTGATCGAAAGCGAGCCCCCCCCCGTACATACACACACCGAAAACATCTCGAACGTCGGTCTCCATTCAAAGATTCGGGTTTTGAAAGCGTGAGTAAAATGGGAGAGAGAAAAAAAATGAAACCATCGATCTAGTGCACCACCATCACCACCGCCGCAAGTGGTAGTAAATCGACCGTGGAAACGGTCTAACTCTCGAGAGTGTTCGGTCGAGCTTTTCCACCATCCGGTTTGTTTCGTTGCGTTTCGCGCTCAAAGCAAACCGACCACAGCCGCCAGTCCCCGGTTTCCCGATGTGAGAATCACCGTTCCAATTTACATCCAGGGCACGCCGGGTGTGGATGGATGGGGTTCGGCCGCCACCGCTACCGATCCTCCTCCGCCTCCTGCTCCTCCTCCTCCTCCCCTATCCACACACATGGTGGGAAACGATCGGCGATCTTTTCCATTGCACACCCCCGAACCAAACAACCTTGAGCGTGCGATGAAGTTTTGTCTTAGATTTTGTGGATGACTGAACAAGAGCTCTTCCCGGCGATCGTTTCAGTTTCATTCGCTTTAGCGAGCAAAACGCGGCAGTGGGAAAATGATACACCCAGCATGCCAACATCGGGAATGGGACGGCGGACTGTGACAGGGAAAGCAGGGGGGAGCATGTGCAATTGCTGCCTTGCTTATACATTTTTGTTTTCATATCACGCAAAAGATGCACAGATTGTGTAGCGTTTTGATGACAAGCCTTTTTTGTGGATGGAGAAGGTGTGGATTTTATCTCGGCACTCTCGAGACATGAGATGTCACCGAATCGGTTTCAAACAATTTCCCAATTGAGATGTTTCACAGAGAACACTGACGAGATAAAACTAGTGGAATGGTGAATCCACTTGACGCTTTTTTTCAGGCGCGATTCGGAAGTTGAGTGCCATAGTCATAAAATTAGATCAGGGTTTTTTTGGTGCATTCTCCACTTAAATGGGCACTTGTAATACCTCATAAAAGGCAACATTATTGCGTAAGGAAATGAAGAGAAATGAAGAAGCACTTAGATAATGGCAGCATTTTTCTAACCTTTCTACTGCCAGCAAACAACAAACAGATCACAATTTTATCAATAGATCACCTCTCAACACTTGCTCGGATGATCTGGCTTCTGTTCTGCTCCTTTCTGATTTACGGCATTCTTTGCTTTATCTGCATCCTACAACGAAATTGCCCTAATTATTTTCCCTGCCCAGAAATGAGAGACTCAGCGCTACAATCCTACTTCCAGCACGTTTGTTGTTAATCCATTCTCTTCGGATGCTGATGGAGCGGCCTCGCGGTCGGTATGGTGGAACACACCTAAATTTAACGGAACGCGTCAAGTTGGCGGCATCCAGAGATCGGTTAATAGCTCACAAATTGCAATCATTAACATTTCTCGACCGTGCTGCCAGTTGCTGCAGGCGGATGTATATCTGTGTGTGTGTGTGTGTGTGTGAAGGTGTGTTGTAGCCCTTAAAGTGGTTGTGTAGTAGATGCGGCCATTGCAGTTGGAAATGGGTGCAAAGCGCACATTATGAGAAAGTGGCTTCTTACGGTACACAACTGTACACACGGACAGGAAACCGTCAATTTTATCCAATGCTTAGAGACCCACTAACGACCTTGCGCCCGAGGGAAGAAGTGTTTGTGTGTGTGTTGTACGGAATTCCCGAATAAGAGAATGCAAAGATTTTACCGTAAGGAGTTCGACACACACACACACCAGCAAGTGTATTTGTTGCCACGAGTAAAGGTTGTAATTATTATGGTTGTTGATGTTGGGGAGAACTGTGTATCCCAATGGTTGGGTAAAATATTTTGCCTTCCGTTTGAAGGACGACTTAAATCTTATTCACAAAATACGTTAATTGAAAGAACCTTCCTTAACTATTTTGTTTGCGGTAGTATGGGTTGTAAAATGTCTGATACGATCGGCAAGATCCCAAACTGTCTTCGGTATGTGGTGGGTAGCTGTCACACTTCCGACACTCTTCCGTTTCTTCATTTCTTGATGATCAATCACCTTCTGCCTCGGATGGTGGTGTTGTTGTATATGTTAGCATTCAAAACGTTACTCGACAGAGATGTAGTTGACGTCAGAAACAACACACAAAATATAGAGGCTTCAGTCTTGCACTGGCCGCGAAAAGAAGCTAGGCTAGATATCCGCCTGCCTGGAAATAATAACAAGTCACATCGCAAACATCGCGACACTATCATGACACCGAATCTCCATTTGTGAGTGTACCCAGCACCAGGGCACGTTACACTCCAGCGGACGTGTGAAGTGTTGTGTTGTGTCCGGTGGAGATGTGTCATATCGTTGGTAGAGTCCCACCTATATTATTGCTTGCCCTGTTGGTGTCACAAATGGGGAATCGATTTCCCGCATGAATTTGTTTCGAACACAACTTCGCTTGCCTTGTTGGTGATTGTTATTTTTACTGCTGCTACCCTCGGTAACGGAGGGCAGATTGTATCGATTTTTGTATGAATTATGAGTACCGATAAGCACTCTTGACTCCACGCAATAATTGTCTTGTCTGTGTACTTGTGTGTGTTGCGCTCAAGGTTATGGGTTTTCGTTCTAACAACCAAACACACATTCACAAAGCTCCGGTCGTTTGTTTCTTTGTAAGCTGTAAAGTTAAACGATTTATTTCGCTAATAAAAAAAAAGTGGATGTGTTTCACGCTAAACGAGCGTCAGTCATGACAAAATGATGACGTGCAGCAGCAACAAGTGTAAAAAAGCATGTGTTTGTCAGAAGTGGGATTCGAACCCACGCCCTCAGAGAGGACCAGAACGCTCGGGGGACACCCGCTTGATGAGGCGGGCAAGATTGCTCTTGAGTCTGGCGCCTTAGACCGCTCGGCCATCCTGACATGTTGAGAGGGGAGCGCCAAAACCGAACCAGAACGCATGCACCGTTAGACGGCTCGATAGATAAGATTTAGGACCACGTCCACGCAATTAACCACATCCTCCACTGTATAATATTGCAAGTTAATGTTTAAATGATCTTAAAATTATTTACGACTTGTAATATTATTCAAAAATGTGTTGTGATAGAAGTTCGAAGTTGTGTTGTGTTTCACTTAAGTTTAACAGTGCTAAAGAAACAAACGTAAAAGTGTGACTAGAGTGAAGTGAAAGACGTTGGTGAGAAAATGTTTTCCATGTGATATTCGTCTCACAAGACTGAGTGAGACAAATGAGAATGACTCTCTCACCGATGCAGGAGAGGACTGGTCGAGTGTGCGCTCAATTGATATAGGTGTGTAATGGGTAGGTAAGAGAAGGCCCGGATAGCTCAGTCGGTAGAGCGTTGGACTTTTAATCCAACGGTCTAGGGTTCAAGTCCCTATTCGGGCGAGTGGAACACATTTTTGTTGACATCTACTGTCTGGTTTCTTTTGTTTTTATTAGTTGGTGTTCAACAGCTACTAAATTTTACTCTGTTTTATATAAGAATAAGTCATTGTTCGTGGACAAAGTCGCTGCTTTAGCATAACATCTGTAATTGTGAATACCGGTCCGTTAAGTCTACGGTGGAAATGAAATATTATTATTGGGGTCTATAATGACAATTTAAGCTATTGTCGGTCAAACAGTTAAGAAGTCACATTTTATAATTAATTATTAGTGCCTGTAAAATGATCTTTTTAAAATATTCCTTAAGTTACAATGAGATATGTTCAAATCGGAAAAAATAAACGTATTCAAGTGAATCTATTTACACAAACTGCTTAATACACTTGCCATTTTACTAGAATATTATAACTTTTTCTGAATTTGCAAAACAACAGCAGCAATTAATATTGGAAAATTGCAATTTCCGTTATAATTTATCACTTTAACAGGATTGACTCATTCACAATTCGTGCAATTGATTGTCTCCGCCTTTGCATTTCAACATAGAACTGGACGGTGCCGTGCTAAGAGTGTTCCTCAAACAGTGCCCTGTAGCGTGCCAAGTACTATGCTGATCATATTGATGAAGAACATGTCAGTTTGCCCAAGCAGGGTACTTGCATAAGAAGGATGAATCATATGCTGATTCATATCATATGAAGCAGCTTTGATGACCAGACAGCTAGACGGCTACGAAACTCGAAAACAGTAAGGGGATTAGGCGGTGAACACCAAACTCTTGGACCAACAAAAGAAAAGGAAAGAAAAGTTACGAGTATTCCTTTCAACAAGTTTTTTCACACATCGAACAAATTAAATTGGTATAATATACTATTTTTAAAAACAACGCTATGTATGTCTCTGAAAATGAATTATATTGTCTACAACGGGCATATTGGGATTTCAGGAAAAAAATTGTTTTGCTAGAAACCTGTTAATACTGTTGTTAGACTGATACTTTAAATGTTATATTAAACTGCTATAGTTTTTTTTTAAATATATAGGCCACACCAGACCAAATATGTAATACTATTTACATTTCCGATTACTTCATTTGCTTTAGCATGAGTTTAGCATGATTTAACGAAAATGCATCGCACCTTTTTGTACAACAGCTCACTGTTATAGGGTTGCCTGTATTGTAAAACTGGTGCAAATGCGTTAACTAATTTAAAATATCGCAGAAATTCATGCAACAAGTGAGAATCGTCAGCATAACGTGCTCTGAAAATGCCCGCTGTGGTTAAAAAGCGCATTAGCAGACTAGGTAGTAGAGGCCCGGGTAGCTCAGTCGGTAGAGCGTTGGACTTTTAATCCAACGGTCTAGGGTTCAAGTCCCTATTCGGGCGTGTGACTTCTTTTTTGGCGTGCGATCGACACCGTTTGGATTTTGCAACAATAATAGTAATACAAACAATCTTTTAGAATTTAATTCACGTTCCAAATCAAAGTAAAAATTTTATAATAGTTTCTTAAAAAATGACAAATACATTCGGAACAAATACGTAGTTTTACCATATTGAAATATAATTCAATTCCTTAAATACACTAATTGTATAATCGTACTAAAGCCATATTTTTGCTTGGCACTATCCCAAGGAGACATTTTTAGCAACGCTAGAGTGATAAATCGGTTGTTTCGTTCTAATTTCTATACCGTTCTCACTTGCACTCATACATTTGGTAGAAGAGCATGCTTTGGAGAGTAAAAAATACCGCCGTGAGAGATAATTTTATGTAAAAAAATCACAACTTGTGCTTAAATCAAAACCGATTTCTAGTGGAAGATTTTAGTACAGCCTTCAAAGAGCAATCGGTACGACGACAGAACAACCATACAACTGACAAGACATTTCCTACTTCAAATCTCAAATATCTACTTTAGAAATTACCATAGTAGAAAAAAGTTGCGAAGCGTACGGCAATCGCAGCAGGCAGTGAGAGCAAGACACGAACGAAAATAGACTATATTTTTCTCTCTCCGCAGCGATGTGCTAAAAATGTCTGTATTTTAGAACACTTTTTAGAATGCTTTTTGGATTCCAAAAACCATGCTACTTTTCTTTCTAAAAAACAGCGTGTTCGATTGCTTGGGATGTTGCCACGAATGTATAAAATGTACATTCATCTGCTCTCTCGGTATCGCTTATGTTATTTTGTGGACTTATTGTGGTGGAAAGGAAGTAATTCTTTAGAAAAAAACACGATTTCATTTTTTTGTGTTCATTCCAACAAGCAAAAAAGTATCTTTTTGTCAGAAGTGGGATTCGAACCCACGCCCTCAGAGAGGACCAGAACGCTCGGACACCCGCTTGAGGCAGGCAAGATTGCTCTTGAGTCTGGCGCCTTAGACCGCTCGGCCATCCTGACATGTTGACGGTGGTGAGCTTAGAGCCGTATAAATGCGTTTGAACGTATTACTCTCGCATGCAGTCTACAGCTTCATATTCACTCTCATAACATCGAAAACATCGCACACTACGTTTCACGCTCAAATGTCGCTCTCTCTCTTTCTCGCGCAATCAACACGCGCGCGAAATAATGTACGCAGCTTACCGCGGCAACAAAACTTTGCCCAGCCAGTGTCCGAGTCCAAAATTTCCTGAATGAATTAATCATGAACTGCCATTTAACTTTTTCTCTACCTATGTTTTCGGGCCGAAATATGAGCGGAACCTTCTTTTGGAGATATTGTTTGTATCTTTTTCCTGACCAGAGGTGCAAACCACATGCATCGCCACGTTAATACTAGCAGTTTGGCCGGAATTGAACACGTATTGAAAAGTTGCGGACTCGCTTTATAATCATCAAATCATCGCTGCGGTTAGGGAAAATCGTTTCACACTGCAGCGGATAATTTTCGTCGCTACGTCACGCTGCCCTCGCTAGAGGGAAAGCTGCTGGGGCGCATGGGACGATTGGTATGGAGGAAGAAGAAAAAAAATGATATAAATCCCAATCGAAAGTTTTATTTGTGCCATTCTTTATATTGTAGGGCCATTTAGCTCAATTGCTCCCCGTCCAACGACGGTCTGGTGGCAGTTATCAGTAAAAAAAGCGCATCATCGGTGCCATTTTCCAACGTTCGTTGCTCGTCTCCTGATTGCCGTGTACGCCCGCGTACGCATGCCGGGTGTGATTGAATGAGGGAACCGTAAAACTAAGTGTGTATTTATCTTGCTAACAGTGCAAAACGCAACCTACATTGACTTTGAGATACCACAATGCACACACGCTCACACGTATTGTAAATCTATTGGTATAGTGTAAAAATTGAACTCATCTCTGGGCCCCCCCAATCATTCCATGCATTTCACAGTGTATGTGCGACGGACCGATATAGTGTCCTTCCCTCCGCCACGGGTGACATTGTACGACTCGTTATCACATGCTGAAGGAATGCGCAGCGGGCGGAGAAGCCCGGATGGGGAGTTTATTTTCTTGGCCACGGGAGGCGGCCTCCGACACCGACTTTGGGACAGGCTCTCCCCCTCGTTGAAACCGATAAGCCAAGGCTCGCGCACATACACGCAAACGCGAAAAAGCACGAAATAGAGAAAGAGAGAGACAGTGAGACACGGCTCAACATAAAAAAAATTGGTGCCGTAAAGGGAACATACGTAACGTGGCGTAGTCGATACACCGAACGAGGAAACGAAACAGCACGACGGTCCGCATACCAAGTGTAACCGTTCGTGACCGTTCGTGCGGTTCGCAGGCCTCGCCTTGGGGCCAAAAGTGCAGCGGCCGGTCAGACAGTCTGATGTCAACATTTGGCCACAAGCGATCGGTGTGTCGTGCGTTCCGTTTCCCGAACTCGTCGTATCGGTCACCCTTACCGTAATTTAACCGGACGGAATACAGTTCCATGTTGCGTGAGTCATCGCAAGGACTAACGAATTGAGTCGAAAAAGGATTATCGCAAATCTACTCCAAGTGTTGCGTGGATCAGTGATCATCGCGTGTGGTGTGTGTGTGTAGATATTTAGCTCGTAAGACAAAGTGAACATAGTTTCAGGGCAAAAGTTGTCCCTCTCGTTTTTCGAAATGGATATACATCAAATTGCCAAGGAAGATCAGCTGCAGGAGTTCCGTCGAGTATTTACGCCTGAACTATACGATCAAGTAAGCCAAAGCCTCTGTCAGACAGAAACATAAACCACACGAAGAATTGTAAGCTGTTGCATACGATCGCCTTTCTTCTAGTCCAGTGATGAGTTCAGCCTGTGAATGATTCATAGTCATTTAGGAGCAAAACCATTCGAATGATCGATACCATCACCAACCACCTACGAAAGGTTCGGGAATGGTAAAATATTGACTCAACACCAACCTCGGTTTGAGTCATCGATCTGTGTGTGTGTGTTGGCATCGATACCGGGAATGCCGCAATACCTTCCAAAACCTGACCTGATTTGCAACTTATCAAAGTTGTCATTAGTCACGCCCCGGATGCCACGGAATAGCGTTGATAAATACCGCGCGAACCCGAGGTGTGGAACCATGACCCGAAGAACAAGTGTTGTGGCAAACCGTTTGGCAGTGTAAATTCTTCGTTTTACATCTCTTGCCCTGACTGCAGCATTGCATTAAATGGGGATTTTTGGTCTATTTTTCTTCATTTTTTTCCTCCTACAACCAGTACGATAACAGGATTAATTTGTCGTTATGTCGTATTGTTTATCATTGTGCAGTGGCCGCTAACGTCAGCGACTGCGTCACAAACGTTGTTGTTTCTTTGCAACAGGGGAAAAATGCACCCACATGCCATTTTTATTTTGGAAAGTGAAAATGGAAGAATTATATCGCTTTATGAGCGAGGGGGTCCTATAACACGTAGCTACAAGATATATGATGCAGGGTGAAAAAAAATATATTGTACTACCACCTGCGCTCTTATACTTCACCTCAATCACACATCGCTCCAATTGCGTGGTTCATCATTGAAATAGAAAGTTGGCATGAGTTGTTCACTTACTGTCCCATCTCGAACAATATTTTGGGTCCGGGTTTAATCTGACATCGAACCGGAAGTGATAAAACTTCCCAGCAGCATGCTTTGTACACTACGCGTGAAGGTTCTGGCATTGATCGTAAGCATATCTTATCGATGTTCGGAAAATAAAAATTCCACGACGATTAGAGATTATTGATTTGTTGTGTTTTTGCTGATGTTTTTTATAGTGTTTCCCACTTTAACAACGAGCGCACTTTTCAAAGACAAATGAACATACGATCATCTACTAGATATGCAACGCCTGATCGTGATTCTCGTGCAAGCGTACGAGAAAGTACGGTCGATGAATTATTCAAACTTTAAACTCTCTAGAGCAATGATGAAAACTGTGGCAAAATGGTCAATCGAATTTTAATCGCACATTTGATGTGTTTGATGTTAACGAGCAGATAGTCTTTTAATGAATTACTTTTTCTGCAAGTTTGCCTCACTAACTATTACTTCTGATCTTCTATTTTAAAGACACAATTGTTTGAATTATTAAAATAAACCATATGATGGATTTTCACCAATATTTCGAGCACTCTTGACGGAGTGGAATACTTTATTAGTCCAAGGTCATGTCTAGCAAACGCATGGTTGTGCATTATGTATTTTCTATGTATATTATATCGATGTGTGCGTTATTGAACATCGGCGAAGCAAGGCAGATAAGATTAAATTGTTTTACCGTAAACTTCACGCGACGCCGACGACTGCAGGATTCACCTGTTGCCCTTGTGGACAGCAAATGGTTCTTGCCTGCCGTCACCAGAGATAATGCTGCCGAAAACTCAATCATTGTGTTGGCTAATGTCGCAGGTAAGGAACCAAGACACCAGACGGGAGCATAAACAAACAAACAAAAAAAACTCCCCACACCTAAATGACCATAACGATATTTACTTACACTGGGGAGAGAGGAAGAATCGTTTTTTGGTGTGGTTGTCCTACCTATCACACATGATGGCGACAAATGTTACCGTCATCATCACGACCCTCAGCACATTGCAGCACTTATCAGCTGAGTTTTCCCCTCAAGATAACTTCCATGACACCTTGCGGATCGAAGTGGTCTTTCGCTTCCCTCTACAAGTATCTACTACCGGCAGCACAGTACATGCTGTCGATGGCACCGTAGTATGGCACCGTAGAAGGATGAAGAAGCGGATCTTCATCGGAATCGCTTTGTGATAACACACCCTGCCGAGATGGTGCTATAATTTCGCAAACTCTAGCGATACACTAGCGCGTACCTGTTGTTGAGCACAGCAAACGACAAAATTGCCACATGAAACCACCACCAGGCACTGCATCAAGTGCCACATAGTGCCACATTGACGATAAGGGTTTTGAACGTTATTTCGCTTTGCAAAAGAGATTACATTTATCGGCAGCGAAGAAATCAATTGCTGGTGATACAGATCACCTGAAAACCACACACAGACACACGTCAGCCCCGGGGGCTGTAAAACAAAAGGCACTTTCGGTGTTTGATTCCGATGTTCGTTTCACACCGTTTCACATGGAGTTTTTCACTAGCATTTTTTGTTTTTGGAGGTGGTGTTTGCAATATAATCAAAACTATACATTTTTTTTTAAAGCTTAAAAGGTTAAGTGTGTGAGAGTAGGAGAGAGAAACCCAGGCCAAAGAGAAAGGAAATTTTCTAAACGAACTCACTACTTCTACTGTTGTTCGTATGTGAAGATTCACTGAACTGTTAAAAATGACACAGCACACAGGCACCTAAACGTACACGACCAGCTGCACTCGGATAGTAGCAAGTTCAGGGTGTCCATTTCCTCGCGCACGTGAACGTGGAAATTGTGTCGCTTTTTAATTTATTTTACTCAATATTCATTGCATATGTCAAGGTTTTTTTTTGTCGTTTGCTGTTGTTGTGACGCTTCCTTATGTCCGGTGGATGTCAGGGTCTGGTTGGCAAAATTGCAGAAGATGACTGGGTGAAATGTTAAATTTTAAAACGCACACGAAAGTGGCTAAATAAAAGCAACAAACACTGTGTTGCCCCTTTTATCTGCACATGGAAAAGTAGGTTGATGATCGTTTGAAAGTGTGAAACTGAAAGTGATGCAGCTTCGGCGGTCGGTTTTTCACTTTAGTTTTAATTGACCCTTAAGATATGGGATTGGCTTATTATCGTCCAATGACTAACTAATGTCAAAAGTGTCTGATTTTCTCGATTTTTCTTCCGACGGATCAGTGTTCTATGATCTGTGATCATGTAATTTATGATTTGTTGGTACTGGAACATTTATCCCTGAACGAATAATTTCAAGATCCGACTATCCTACAGCTTAATTTATCTGTAAAATACAGTAGTAATTAATGAGGAAACCTTGAGGACTTTGCCATTGCAAAACCTTGATCCAGAGGTCAGAGAATCCGTAGACGAAACGGTGAAAGATATCCTGGAAAACAACCTGTACCTTATTATACGAAACTCGCAGTCGACGTCTAGGATGAAACCGTCCATTTGACAATCACTCAAATCGAGTGCCTCTCGGCGTTTGTGAAAAATATATTTTGGACGGTGGGCACGTCATAGTTTAAAGACCTCAGTAGTGACCTCAGCAAATTTTGGGCAAAACTCTATCCAAGCTATTGTGTAACCAAGAAAGAGTAACAACTGATCTTCAAGTCCCATAAATAGCTCAATAAATTCGAAGTCTTCGATCTCTGCTAACTTCCAAAAGATCGCTCAGAACCGGAGAGCGACATCTTTGTGTGTGAATGTTTCAATGCATTCGTAAAACACCAATCAAACTCCTAATTAGGGTAGAAAATTTCGGCAACAAAAATATCCTTTTCTCCAAACCAACGCTTGGTACCGTTTTGAGGTTATGGATCGATTTTTCCCCATTTATTGATAAAACATTCTAGTGGCTTTCGCTTTCAGCTTTCAAACAAACAAACTTGTCCGCCACTCGTCGTCCAAAGCTAAACGTTTTCTTTCGTTCTGCCTGATATTTCTGCCCAGCTAACTTCCATGCGCTATGCAAATTCACAATTTGTACCACACCATTTCCGGTGCGCCGGTTCGACCGGGCATGACTCCATCGCGCGATGAGTAAGCGCCATCGAAGTGTGATGATGGACAAACTCTTCCCATTCGCCACCCCCCCCCCACTACCCCCCTAGTTAGGTAAGGGCCCTTCGCTTGGGTCAACCCCATCTTTCTTGGGGCGGCGTGTCGTCATGCTTTCTACCGGCCGGAAAAAAGAAAGAAGCGAAAGAAGGCCCATCAGGCAAAGAAAGGGTGGCCAGCCTTCGGCAAGGTCGTTGCACGCCAATGCCATTATAATCAGTTTTACCACTTTACACACCCATTATCAATGTTTATTGTTTGTTTTGTTTCACTTTCACGACACCACCCGCTCGTTCTGTGATTCCGTGGGGCCTCTCGCAGCCCGGAAGTGTTTAACCGATAGAGCCGACCAATGTTGGGATGGGAAGCATAAGTTTCCAAGAAACGTCGCCAAACGCTGATGATACTGTTGATGGCTGGCTGGTTGCACTGGAACGAATGGTGACTCATTACGAATTCGGTTTAGAGTGCCCTTTGTGGGCTGGGCGCACGTACACTCTCTGTGTAGGTTGGTTCATGCACTGTACTACATAACGCTAAAGTACGGTTTATACCAAACATGGAACTGTCTTAAAGCTTCGCTGATTCATTTATTTGGGATTAGCAACCGGTGCGCTTGATTACAATAATCTTACGCTCAACTAATCGCCTAAAGTCCCAATGTCTCTGTCACGTATTGCGCGTATGATTCATCGTACTTAAGTCGCATACAACCAATCATCCTATTAATCACTTCCTTTTTTTCTTTGCTTGCTTTTATCTTGCAGATCGACACCAACAAAGACGGATTCATCGAGCTGAAAGAGCTAAAAGATGCACTCGATCAGGTGGGCTTCAAACTGCCCGGTTACCAAATTCGGCTCATGATCGACGAGTACACGAATAAGCAACGATCACAACACGCCGGCAAACTGTCCTACGATGAGTTCGAATCACTGTGCATGGATCTCAAGGCAAAGGACGTTGCGAGCACGTTCAAGAAGGTGGTCTCCAAGAAAGAAAACCTGGAAACGCTCGGCGGTATGTCCGATTCATCTGCCGCCGGTACGACACATTCGGTGCGCGTCGAGGAACAGCTCGCATTCAGCGACTGGATCAACTCCAACCTTGTGCAAGATACCGACCTAAAACACCTGCTGCCGCTCGATTCCGAAGGCAAGCAGCTGTACGACAAGATGAAGGATGGCATTTTGCTGTGCAAAATCGTTAACCACTCCTGTCCGGATACGATCGATGAGCGTGCGATCAACAAGAAGAACCTAACCGTATACACCAAGTTCGAGAACCTAACGCTGGCGCTAGTGTCCTCGCAAGCGATCGGCTGTAACATTGTCAACATCGATGCGCACGATCTGGCGAAAGGCAAACCGCATCTGGTGCTCGGTCTGCTGTGGCAGATCATCCGTATCGGGCTGTTCAGTCACATTACGCTGGATAGCTGTCCGGGACTCGCCACCCTGCTGTCGGACGGTGAGCGGCTCGAGGATTTGATGAAACTATCGCCGGAAGCGATCCTGCTGCGCTGGGTCAACCATCATCTCGAGCGGGCCGGTATCGCTCGTCGCTGCACCAACTTCCAGAGTGACATCTCATGAGTTCGAATCACTGTGCATGGATCTCAAGGCAAAGGACGTTGCGAGCACGTTCAAGAAGGTGGTCTCCAAGAAAGAAAACCTGGAAACGCTCGGCGGTATGTCCGATTCATCTGCCGCCGGTACGACACATTCGGTGCGCGTCGAGGAACAGCTCGCATTCAGCGACTGGATCAACTCCAACCTTGTGCAAGACACCGACCTAAAACACCTGCTGCCGCTCGATTCCGAAGGCAAGCAGCTGTACGACAAGATGAAGGATGGCATTTTGCTGTGCAAAATCGTTAACCACTCCTGTCCGGATACGATCGATGAGCGTGCGATCAACAAGAAGAACCTAACCGTATACACCAAGTTCGAGAACCTAACGCTGGCGCTAGTGTCCTCGCAAGCGATCGGCTGTAACATTGTCAACATCGATGCGCACGATCTGGCGAAAGGCAAACCGCATCTGGTGCTCGGTCTGCTGTGGCAGATCATCCGTATCGGACTGTTCAGTCACATTACGCTGGATAGCTGTCCGGGACTCGCCACCCTGCTGTCGGACGGTGAGCGGCTCGAAGATTTGATGAAACTATCGCCGGAAGCGATCCTGCTGCGCTGGGTCAACCATCATCTCGAGCGGGCCGGTATCGCTCGTCGCTGCACCAACTTCCAGAGTGACATCTCCGACTCGGAGGTGTACTCGTACTTGCTGAATCAAATCGCTCCCAAGGATGCGGGAGTTAACCTGGAAGCGCTCAGGGTAAGGATAGGGTCGCGTTAAACTAGATCACAGCGTAGCTTAGCCCCATGTTGTTCGATTTTGCAGGAACAAAACGCCTTAAACCGTGCCGAAGTGATGCTGCAACAGGCAGCCAAGCTAAACTGCCGATCATTTGTCACTCCGCAAGACGTCGTGAACGGTGTCTACAAGCTCAATCTGGCCTTTGTTGCCAATCTTTTCAACAACCATCCAGGATTGGATCAACCGGAAGAGATCGAAGGGCTGGAGTCGATCGAGGAGACGCGTGAAGAGAAAAGTAAGTTGAAAAAAGGTTAAAAAATAAACCGTATGTCGTATGCGACTAATGCTTTCCTTCTTTTTCCACCCCGCAGCTTACCGCAACTGGATGAATTCGATGGGTGTCAAACCGCACGTCAACTGGCTCTACTCGGATCTGGCCGATGGATTGATCATCTTCCAGCTGTTCGACATCATTCAACCCGGCAGTGTGCAGTGGAAGCGTGTGCACCAGAAGTTCACACCGTTGCGTAAATTTATGGAAAAGCTCGAGAACTGCAACTACGCCGTTGAGCTGGGCAAGCAGCAAAAGTTCTCGCTCGTCGGTATTGCCGGACAGGATCTTAGCGATGGTAATGCCACGCTAACATTAGGTAGGTTTACTCTCTCTCTCTCTCGCTATCTCGGACGCTGTTTCAACTACTGCTGTCGTCACTGTATTAACTAAATCTGTTCTCCACTGCTTACAGCACTCATCTGGCAGTTGATGCGTGCGTACACGCTCTCGATTTTGTCCCGTCTGGCCAACACCGGCAATCCCATTATCGAGAAGGAAATTGTGCAGTGGGTTAACTCGAAACTGCAAAGTGCCGGCAAGCGGACGAGCCTGAAAAGCTTCCAGGATCCGGCCATTGCCGACGGAAAGATCATTATCGATCTGATCGATACGATCAAGCCGGGTTGTATCAATTACGATAACGTGCGTGACGGTGGCAATCCGGAGGAAAACCTGGAAAACGCCAAGTACGCCGTCTCGATGGCACGTAAGATCGGTGCACGTGTGTACGCCCTGCCGGAAGACATTACGGAGGTGAAGGCAAAGATGATCATGACCGTGTTTGCGTGTCTGATGGCGATGGACTACGTTCCCAACATGGATAGTGCGAAATCGGCGCCACCAACGGTCGCTTCCGTCGTGCAGGCTCCACCGGCCATACAGCGACAGGAGCAGACGCAACAGCAAGCGCTTGAGAGCGAATCGGTTGCCCCCGCGGTCACTACCAACGGTACGAACGGCAATGGTGCGCTAGGTGACGATGAAGACCATCAGCATGAGCAGCAAGAAGAGGCAGTAGCGGAACCGGCTGCTGCGAGTGAAACGATATCATCCACCTCACCAACACCGCCGCAAACCAACAACACTGCCGCCGTTGTTGATGAATTCGCCGATTGAGCATGCCGTCTTGCAACGGTAGTGTGTACAGAGTCTGTCGTTCTGATTCCGCAAAATGCAACGGATTTGTGAAAGTGGAAGCAAAAGTGACCAGATAAGTCAATATAAAATATCCGGGTTACATTAAGGGTTGCACAGTGAACCAGCTCACTGAGGGTGTTGTATCGTGTTTTACGTGTATGTGTGTGTGTGTGCGTGTGCCCGTATGTATGTATGTGATGTATGTATGTGTGAAAGCAAAAGGCAAAGGAGTCAGATGTTGACTGCCAGGTTGTGTACGTTTGGTGATGATTGTAAATTAAAAAGTGGTAACGATTAATCAAACTGCCTACAAAAGCCATCGTGTGGCGGCACACCAAGTAGTGTCGATACGACGAACTAGTAGCAGCAATTATAAACCACATATTAGCCTAGCCACATGCAGTACGCGCGGATGCAAAGGGGAAGCGGGCATGGGGAACGGGGTTTCGGATGTAATGCAATAATAAGAATAATGATTATTATTACGTTCATAACTATAATAATAATAACATTAAGGATAGGAAGGCAAAAAGCACACCACCACCACCACCACCACCACCACATTAGTTGCCAAACGCGACACACCGACATACCGGGACCGACAGTTGGACATATTTCATGTACGACGGGTGTGCTTTAGCTTCACTTGAAAAGCGTTAGGAACAGGATGGGCAACGGTAGAACCGACGCGTGTGGGGGGATATGTGCTGACCGCCATAGGGCAGTCACTCAATCAGGCACTGTGAATGGAACGCGCAGATCAAAGGTCCACTAGTACGCAGACCGATGTAAAGTGTCGCATTGTGTAAATTACCAACTTATCAATAATATGTATGCAAAGCTCATTTACAACGTAACACGGACGAATGAGGGTATAATATTTGCGTGTGTGTTTATGGTTTTTTTTAATTAAGAAAAGTTTAAGTTTATCACAGAAATAACTCTATCCTCTATGGTCTCGCATGAACCAGGAGCCATAATGGAACGACATGCAAGAGCCTCAAACGTGGAAATCCTGACACCTTGCAAATGGAGCCACTTTCATTGCCTAGGGCGAGACAATCATGATTTTTTTTCACACCTTTCTATTAATCAAGATCTATCGCTTATCACACAATAAAACAATATCAGAATGTCTTCTTCTTTGGCACTATAACCTTGCAAGGTTTTGGCCTGCTATTGTATTGTATAGGTCCTTTTATTGTTGTCTATCAAAAGTCATTAAAAGACAACACTCCTTAACGTAAGCCAATGATGGCAGAAAACCCAGACAAACTATGATTTGAATTTAGTTAAAATCTTTATGTTCTACAGCAGTAAAGATGACAAAGTTATGGCCACAGAAAGCTATTGCTTGATGTGTCCATTTGCCCAACGGTGTGATTAAATGTGTGTGAAAGTAAAAGGATGATTGTGTGCAGCCATAGGCTAAGAAAATCGTCATGAAAGTCAAGCAATTGTTCGATTTCTCAAGGTGTCCGGATTTCTTTTTGAGGCACTAGTAAAAAGCATAAGTAGCAAACTATTTCTTTTTACAATTCTATCACACATACACCACATACACACACATGGACAGCACATAACAAACAAGGAATTGTACTGCAGGGAATTAAAACACAATGCACTAGTGCATTCTGCGTAAAACAAACGTAAATGTTTTTTGGTTAATATACACAATTTATTTAATCCTTAGCACATTCTCGCACACAACACTGTTCGGCGGCATACCTTATGGGCCGTGGGTCTAAGCAGGGTTGCACTAAACCAAAACGAACTAACAGCAGTTATGTGCCAAAATCGAAAACACGATGGTTAAAACAGTTAAAATCTCAACTGTTTTCTTCGAGACGAGCGTGAGAAGATGCTTGCTTGAAAGCAAATGCTACGAATATCACACACACAATGATCATGCGGAAATTCATCTCCCTATCCTAATCAAAGCTTCCGTATCTAAACCAAAATTAGCAGACCTTCTTGCTTAAGATAACCGTACGATCCTTTTGGTTTTTATGCTAGTACTGTGAGGAGGATCGTTTCTTGCTCTATATAAGTATATGAACGTGTACTGATACGACATGAACGCGTGTGGGTAAAACCGGTGCACCAACAAGTGCAGATTGCGATGGAAATCGGTAGTTAAGATTTAGAAGAAAGAAAAAAGCGGAAAATCTATCTGTTATGCAGTATTAGGTTTCGTTGTGCATAGGAAAGTGTCGTTTGAGGAGTAAAAACAAAGGCCTGCACGCAGCAAACACAACCATACCCGACGCATTTGTTTGATTGATCGAAGGTTTAGTTTGGATTGTTTGTCCGTTCGTTCGTTTGTTTTTTTTTACCAGTAGTATAAGTGTATTCAGGGTAATAAGAGCGTTGAGTGTGTGCAGTAAGTGAATGACTGCAAAAGATTACAGAACCTGCAGATAATCATCATCATGGAGAGCAGCACGGTTTGTTCGAGTAACCTCGTCAAAAAACTTCGCTACGCTTTTTTTTTCTACGTCCGGTCAGCACAATGTAAGCAAAATTAGAGTTTGTAAGCCATAAAACGAACTTAACGGAGCTTGCAGTGGGCTTTGCTTATATATTGTATAAAATTGATCAACGCGTGTACACGATTTTGTTTCTTCCCTTGCTTTACTGTAATCCCCACTACATTCTCTAACTAAAGGAAACACGCTGCAAACCTGTAACTCGGTGGCACGACAAAGGGATACTAAAAGGGAAACCGGTCTACTTTTTTTTTCTTTGGATCATTATACAGAAGAGAACTACAACTTACTATGAAATAAAACTGAAACAAGCTGACAACATCGGTAATCCATGTAAAAAAAACCCCCCGAAACATAATCCTACAGCGCCACGCGGTACACAATTATTTGTCCTTTTTGTTATCTGCCTCGCACTCCACCGCATCGTTTTCTCCCTTCTCCTCCATAATCGTTCCCTTTTCTGTGCTTTCGTCTGTTTGTTTGCTTTCAGAAAGCTCACAAATTTGTATTCTTGGGCTGTCAGGAGGCTGATTATTCATCTTATCATCGGATGCGATTCTGGACCGTTGCTCTACCCGCCGATACAACTGTTCTTGATTCTTCTCCAGGTAGCCCGGTAGCCAAAAAATGGCTTGCACTAGCCTACAAATGTGTAAAGAAGAACAGTTTTACATTATGGGGATTATCGTAGTGCTTGTGGTAAACTTGCTTGAACAGCACCCAACCGGAAAACACCAAACATAGGCACGTGCCAGATGTTTTTACCATGGCCGCATAGTCGGGAACCACTTGTTGATGCTTCATGATGCGTCGGGTGGTAAATCTTGCCGATTTCCTTTGATATTGCTGATAAGAAGCGCTTGGCAGCTTACCGTAAGTCACTGCCGACACTTGAGGCAAAGGTAGCCACAGCCACGGTACAACAACCCACCTCACACACGCTTCGGTATTGATTGATCCCTGTGGTCTGTTCAACACCATCCCACACGCGCGCTTGAGGATGATACCACACACACACGTCGGTGGTAGCACACGCACGCAGTAGGATATTCATAAAACGGGCTGTTTTGGTTTTAATATTGTCATGGTGACAGGCTGGAATGGTGTTAGTTGATCGACGTGTCTCACAAATAATGATTGCCGGCGATGCATGTTTTGCTTCCGTGGCAAATGCATTGATTTTTTGTACCTATCCTCCCATTCGCGGGGTTTTATCCATTTTTAATGGCCCATATGATACTGTACGGTAAATGAAGGTCGTAACAAGGCTTACACAGAAATTGTGATAGATACACTTTTGAAAGTTTAAACGTTGTTTTGATTTTTAGACAACGTGCTGCATAAAAGAACTGTGCATCCGATAAATTACGACAACATACCTACAGTACGTTCCATTTTTTTTTTCGAGATATTTTTTTGTAAAACCGAGTCGATATCACTAGAATCTATAGTAGGCTGCTCGGAACCGAAGACGAAGACGTCAGATGTGCAGAAAAAGAACGGAGGATAGAAAAGAGCGCGGATGTCTAAGGCGTGGATCTATCAGGACCATGGTGAGTTGCCTTTTTACTCATTACTTTTTACGGTAATATCCCTTAATCTAAGGTCAGATTTACCTCAACGTTGAACTATGCCATTTTATTTCTCAATCCCAACCTTGTTAAGGACAACAATAGGCCTACTAGATTTATTTTCAATTTAGTAACTACATTTGTATCGTGAGCTCATTCAGGGATGCTAAATGGACTGCCTGAAACGAGCTTTTGAGATGGGCTTCCGGTACACTTCTGGAGAATACGTGGAACACGTGGAAAGTCTAATTTGTTGCAGAATCGTGAAGTGGTTGTAGCGGCTCTTTCTCTTGTCCTTTGGTGTAACTTTTTATGATATGATAAGATGCAAACAACTTTCAATAATTTACACCATCATTTTCACTGTTAATTATTCAATTTCCTTTGGCAAGCTTCAATAGATTTGCTGCATAGGGCGACCTCAAACTATGAGTCTCAAGATGTGATAAGAACGGACAAAAAAGGTAGTCCTAAAAGATTTCGAGGTTCAGATTCGGCTTTCTTCATGAAAGTGTAATAACTTTTGGGAGACGAGATGTAAGGCCTGCTTGGCGCAAGCACTTGGTAATAACACTGAATGTACTTAGCACAATATATCCAGATAGTTTAACCATCGATCTTGCAAAAATCTACCCATACAGCGACAGTAATGACATCAATAACCTTTTGCGATATCGTGTCTTTATATCAAAGTGTATCATCGTCCCCTAGGTCTCGTCCTGCAAGAGTTAATAGGTTATCTTCTTCCAGAAGCCACCCAAATGATCTCGTCCGCTGTACAAAGAGTCTCGTCCTTCAAAACAGGTCGTGGTCTTATGAGCCTTACCATCCACCAAACCATCTGTAAAGACACCTTGTCTACGAGAGAAACGGCTTCAATGACGATGGAGCCTCGTCTATCAAGAGACATCTTCGTCCAAGGGATGTCTTCACCGACCATGAAGCCTTCTTCTTCTTCTTTCTTGGCCTAATAGACATGGCCTGGTGTCCAATCATTCTCCAGGAAACTCGGTCCATGGCTGGATGTCTGCATCGCCATACAGCTCAGCTAGCTCGTGGTTTATTTTCCTTCTCCACACGCCTTGCTCGCACACACCGCCAAAGATAGTCCGTAATACTCGCCGTTCGAAAATGGCGAGTGCATTGGCGTCCTCTGCCAGCATAGTCCAGGACTCGTGCCCGTAGAGGACTACCGGCCTTATCAGTGTGCGAAATATGACGCATTTCGTGCGTTGTTGGAGTCTTCTGGATCTCAGGAGTTTGTGGAGTCCGTAGTAGGCACGATTCCCCTGAACAATGCGCCTTCGGATTTCGCTGCTTACGTTGTTGTCCGAAGTTACGATCGTGCCAAGGTAGCAAAACTCCTCTACTACCTCGAGATCGTCGCCGTCAACTAATACTCTGCTTCCGAGTCGTGCTCTATCACGTTCAGAGCCTCCGGCAAGCAGGTACTTTGTCTTCGTCGCATTGATCCTCAATCCAATTCTAATGGCGACCTCGCGTTTCAGTCGGGTGTACGCCACTGGCACACTGCCGCCGATATCCGCCCGATGATGTCGAAAATCGTGCCCCTGATGTCGAAACACGTGCTTTGCATGACTCCTTCCAGAGCGATGTTGAACAGCAAACAAGAGAGTCCGTCCCCTTGCCTCTGTCGCCTATGAGATTCGAACGATTCCGACAGTATGTTCGACACTCACACCTTGTACTTCACTAAGGATAAGAACCATCTCTCATAGTACATCGCTGCTTTCTGGTCATTTTCGTCTAGCATTTTCCAAACGGGTTCCACCCTAAAATCGTTCCAGTTGCAATAGTTGTGTTACGAATATTCATTCATTCTCACAAACATGTTCAACATACACCACAAGAGCCTGTGTAGCAATGTATCCAAACACAAACTACCACAAAAAACAGAAGTAGGAAACGAGAGGGGAAAAAAATCAAACAACAAGAAACAGTAAAAGCACCAAAACTTACACTTTCAATTTCGCTGCAATCAGTGCGTGAAAAAAGGGAAGAAAAGTAAAAAGCCTTCAATGGTATGGTCCCTTATTTTTTACCAACCTTTTTTTGCTTCACCCCACATCGAACGATTAGTCCCCGTTTAGTTGCCACCGATTTGCATAGACCGGGGGTGTTGTTAACGATGGTGGTGCATCGGTGCAACAACGCTCTCGTGTTGATGTGGAACGGCACCGATGATCACCACCACCACCACCACCCCGTCTGCTGCCTTTATTGTTTTCGATCGATCGGCGAACATGCTTGATCAATCAATTTGTCACCTAGCACACACTAGAGGCACGCTAGCCAAATCGTTACGAGTGACAAAAATGCGTTCCAAACCATTACCACGGTGGATGGTCGCGCGCACTGCTGTGGTGTGGAAGGATATGGTTGATCGGTTCCCGATTCAGAGATCAAGAAAAAAAAACTGAAGCGCAACTGAGGTATGTCAAAGGTGTCAAACATCGTGGAAAAGAAAGATATTTTTGAAGAAAATATGTTACCAGAGAATGTAATACTAAATGTGCATTTCATATAAGATTAATGTTTTAAAGTTTATCTCACTACTAAATATTTCTATCACAGGTTTGACCACATCGTGTACAAAATCTTAGCTTGATCTTGTTCCTACGCCGTCGCCAAGCGACAACGGTTGTGACGACAAAGTGTGTATTGTGATTTTTTCTTACTGCCCTTTTTTTTCACTAGCTCTCTGCCGAGGCTGACTAGATTGATTATTTAACCACCAAAAGCGGGTGTCATTTTTTTTTTTGGTTGAGCCAAACTAAGGGTAGGACAGTTTTAGGCAACACTTATAAAATTCACCTACCCCGGTACGATCTGGAGTCAGTCGGAAAATGGCCTTCGTGTGCTGAAGGTCCAAACCTAGTGTGCTACCGTTTTACTACGTCAAAAAGTGATTCAAACGCCAGTGTCCACCATGATGGCCCCGAGGGCAATGTGTGCAAGCACCGTAGCAGTAGTGGTGGTAGTAGTGTCTCTTCTGTTTAGCAGTGTACAGTGCTACGAACATCTGACCCGGAACGGCAACGAACTGCTGTTCAATCCCGAGTTTGAGTACGAGAGTGATTTTCGGCACGATCTTCTGCCGCACGACGAACGTTCCTACTTTTATCACGACGGTCCTGACGCAGATCATGTGTTCCATCATACCGACTACAGTCTAGCCAATCTGCGACCAATTTCACCGACACCTGCGTTTACGCTGGATCCTTCCTACATCTCGCCGGCCGATATTGTGCCAGCGCGAGCCAAACGTGCCAACCGGATAGTGAGAAAGTCATCCTCAAAGCAGCGGAAACGTGAGCACAACGAAAGGGAACTACTGCCCGAGGAACAGGATGACGATGATGAGGAAGAGCGCTATGAAAAGGACAACTCCGGCGAAAGTACCGACGTGGACGATTATGCCGAACGGTACGAGCAGTTTATCGCGAAACACTTTGAAGATTTGGACAACAAGCGTAAAAAATCGGCTCCTCAGCGTAAAGCACCGAAGAAGAAGAAACCGGCCACCGAGGACGCTAACGATGAGGATGACGAGGAGGACGGTGATTACAAGTTCGATCGGTTCGACTACTCCTCGTCGGAGGATTACGAGCGCATAAAGGCCGAATCCGAGGAGCAAAGTAGACAGCTGGCGAAAAATCCCGGCAACTGTCGCACGTACGAGAAGGACGGTATGGTGTGCAGCGTCTGTCACGATCCGGCCAGTGACAGTGCGTCGGAGAGTTGTGCGTACGCGACCGAACCACACCACCGGAAGTACGCGTACGTGAAGGAGCGTAACTACGACAGCAAGAAGGATGACCCGAACCGAGCACGGACGACCGAACACGACGATGAAGACGGTGAAGCAGACCGGGAACACACCAGTGCAGAAACGCGCCCCGAAAGGCAGACGGATGTTACGGGCGGCTTGCTACATCCAACGCCCGCCCCAACCCACATTCCTACCCGTCCGATTCGTAAGCCTACCACCAGCCTACGCTCGAAACCTCACCAGTCGGCCACGAACGGTGGTGGCTATCGGTACCAACCGACCGATCTCCGGTCGAACCGTGCCAACATGAAGCTGACGGTGGCGGCGGACAGCGAAAATCTTCCACCGCCCGGCAAGGGCGAAGACATCTACGTGATGGATTACGCCGACCAGGACGAGGTGGCGAAGGTGCTGGCCGAATTTAAAGCGCGCGATTGGTCCAACTGCCGCAAAGGTAAGCGGATGGATGACGGTGAGCTGACCTGCTACCAGTGTACCGATGCGGCCGGCGTTAACCACGAAGAGTGTATGTACGTTTCAGAATCACGCCAGATCGCGTCCGAACCGGTGCGGCCTCCACCATCGATAGTCGGCGCTAAACTGCGCAAGCGCAAGAAGGTTGTACCATTGACGCGCAAGGATCTGGCCGCGATTGAGCCGGTGCCGGCAAGTGCGGCGAACGGTGTACCACCGAAGGAGAAACAAACCGTCAAGCGAACGGTTTCGTTCCGCAGCTTCGTTACCGGGTCGGGACGTGCGAAGGAAGCGACGCCGTTGAGTGCTGGGTCGGATGGTGGCGAACGGGTGATTCACTACGAGCATCACATTTCCCACGAGGTGCCGTAAGAGATGGCCGACCGGGGAAGGTATCGGGGAATGTATAGGCAGCAGGCACATATGGTTCCAAATATTGGCAAATAAAGGTAGCAAGCTAGTTGTCGCTTTTCTTTGTAGTTTTTACCACATGCAGTTTTAACCGAGAGCCAGTTAAAATCCATAATTGTTTAATTGTAAAGTAAAGGAAATTTCTTTAAATGCGTAAACTCGATTGTCATACCATAATCGCGTTCAATTGCATATTGCGAAAATGAATAAATCTGCAGTAAACCTTTGACACCATAATCTATTAATTGGAAAGGCATAAAATTCTTTTTAAATACGCCTCTGAGATATGGACTTTGTCCAAAACTGACGAAACCCTCTTAGCCGCGTTCGAGAGAGGAAGATGCTCAGAAGGTTTTTTGACCCGGTATGTGTGGAAGGACAATGGAGGAGCCGCTACAATGACGAACTCTAATGAGCTGTACGGTGACCTTACCCAGCAGCCCGTAAAGTCCTTTTAGGTCATCCACATGGAGAGAGGAGGCGTGGTAGGCCCAAATTAAGATGGAGTGTTGGAGTTGATGAGCCCAGGGATATTAGAATGGCAGACGACGGCGCTAGACCGTGAGCGGTATCGAGAAATATTGCAGCAGCAAATCCTTTTTTAAGCCCTTGTTTTCCATTTGCTGTTAACGGGAAAACGCATAGATGATAAATAAAGCGACAGCTTAGCTCAGTTCTTTGTACCTCCAAATGTAGTGTCAACTCTTTTTCCCGTATCACGCCGGAGGGCATATTAGGAATTGGATATGTAGAGCTTCTAGTCTTCCAAGTCGTTAAAGTCCTGAAAGATGCCTACTAGATCTTGGCAAGAATTTTATTCTATTAGTTGTGCTCCTTGCAACAGATTTTATTGGGTGCAGCCAGGCAGTTTTTTTGGAGATAAATCTACCACTGATTAAATCTATTTTTCGTCTTATGTCTCATACGATACCATAGTTCGGATTGACTACATGGGAAGTTGGTTCAGTTGTTGAGTACCACAATGGACAATGGGGTGTGCAATGCGGAGAGCGTCAAACGTGTTCGAATCTTATCGGGGGCGGTACCGGTTGTTTGCTTTTTGGCATTGATCTTGACGCTGATGTCGATGGCGAAGCTCTGACCATATTAGACTCGAAAGCCCAGTGCGACTTAGATCATTTCTTCTAACCTGATACGATCGTTACTTCGGCTAACCAAGCAGCGAGATCCAGAGGCGCATTGTTTATGGGAATCGTAAATTCTACAGGCTGCACAAACGCCAGCGACCCAACACTCCAGTAACACGTGAATTGTACGATAATTTGCACGATGATGCGTCCGATGGTACGAGAGTCCTGGAGGCCTGCGACGTGACGTGTGCGGACTCACACTAGGAAGATAGATGTTCGTCTGCATCTCGTATGACACGTCGCATAACAACATAACCGATCTAGTCGAACCGATCTGCCGGAGAGCGAAGGAATGCAGCTTTTGACCGAGATTCTTGAAAACGGCTAGGCAATCTGGCCATCTCTAAATGACGTTTTAAGATACTTTGATCGGCAGTTTGTTATCTGAGTTATTCGTTATAACTACGGCATATCTGTGTTCTAGATACTTCGCAAGATTCCCATGGGTCGCTGTGGATGTTTTATAAACGTTATAAACGTGTCATTAACGTTAGCAAGTCCTATCCGGATCATTTACGCATTATGCAAAACAGAATATCAAGTAAAGGATTATTCAAGACAAAGAAGACATATGCGCCAGGCCAAAGACCAACTTAAGGTTGTAGTGCCAAAGAAAAAGATCAATGAGACAAATCAAATGCAAACCATCCGGAGTAGTGTTCATTTTTCACTTAAAGCTATTTATTTAAATCATGTATTATCTGCATCAAATCATCATTCATCAGCCATTTCGCACTTCTCTCTCCTCAATATGTTCCTATGTATTTGTTGTTGCTGCTGCTGTTACAGGAGACTGTGTGTGTTCCACCCATTGTTACTGTTACAGTAGTGGTGTAGTAGTTTTCCACTTGTGCACGTGTGCACGTGCGCAAGTGCGGTTTTGTGGGACATGCACGTGCACGGGACGCTGTTCTCCGCTCCAACAACAACATCTTGTTCATAACAATTGTATCGTGTCCACCATCCCGAGTGTGCCTATTTTCCATCTCTACCTTACTTTTCTCTATTTCTCGGCGGTACTCTAAAATGTTGTATGGTGGTTGTTTTATCCTTCCGCTTCATTACGGCGTACGTTCGTTTTCGGCAACAATCATCATCCGTATCATCATCACTCGAGTTTATGTGTTCGTACCTGAATTGAATGTCTAGTAATTGCATATTATTCTTTCTACTACACTATATATATATTCTCGACTCCGATCCTGTGCTGGCGGTCAGCACATTCACACGCGCACACACACACACACGCATGTTCACAGTAGATCGTTTAAAAACATATATTGCAAACATAAAACGATTGTTTCAAGGGTTGAACGGTGTTGTGGATATGATGGGGGGATGTGGGGACTTGTGTGTGGAGAGGACAATTATTCAAGAAGACCTAATCGGCACCGCAGCAGCGCCCGTACTTGATGTGCGCCCTCCTTATCACCTTTGTTTTGTTTTGTTTTTTTTTTAGCGAAACGTTCCGCGTCTCACACACACGTTGTTACCTACAAGCTAACCAACTCTTGCCTCCCGGCTTCAGTTGAAGGATTATGTGTGTTTAGTGTATATTGTGGGCCAATATTTCGGTAGGGAAATGGATGCACTTTTGTTGTTTTCTTTTTTTACTTTCGAAATAGTTACCCCAACTCCGAGTTTAGCTAACACAAAAGCAGAAAAGCACACGCGACCGTTTGCGGGTTTTTTTTTTCTAGTCTTCGACGTTAGGCAGTCGGCAACGGTGTCCGGTGTCGTTTACTTTTTGCTTTAAAATTAATGTCTTCCCCCAATCGGTTTGCGGTCTTTCCCCCCGCGGTCAGTATAATCAGCCAGGGGTTTTTTGTTTTCTCCGGTTTTAATATATATATTTTTGTTGAGTCATCTTTATCCTATCAAAGTACTTTACATTGATTTCTCTTACGTCTGAGTGCACTCCTGCTATAGTAACATCTGTGTTACAACCAAACCTATAACACAGCACATCTAATCGCCTTCTCTAATACTACTTACTGCTTAAAATAAAATGATTGTGCAGAGGTATGCAAACCTAACAGTGGGGCCGGTGAAAGCTTGCGCCACTGATAAGTTTATCTGCCGGAAGAGAATGCGGTGCATACACAGACGAAACTTATTGCATTTCAAGTATTAATAGAAAGAGAGAGAGAGACAGAGACAGAGTACATAAGCTATAAGTTTCTATAACAGAACAAAACAAAACAGACATAACATACTGTATGTCACCTGCCCAGTAGTACTGTCCCTGCTACACACCAAATCCATGTACCGGAAAGGACACGTGTACGTTACAGAACGCGACTCTTGATCAATGTGCTATGCTGTAACGCTAACTAAACCACTCACTCACCTTTCTTTCTCACACCCCGCAGATTGTACGATTTATGTTAATTTATCTAATTGTTTATGTGGGTTTTTTTTTACTAAAATCAAAAACCAAACATGCCGAAACATAAATGGCTCTACCACTCTTGTAACCGTTTCACCGACCGTGTCCGGCTCCTTTATATGTTCGCAGCAATACAAACATTAAAATCAAACTATCAATCACCCCCGTGTGTGTGTGTGTGTGTGTGTGTTTGTAGTATGCAACACATTTTTAACACTTTCGTATCGCACATTTGCAGAAAGATAGTCGAGCAGAGTAGTGTGTTGTGTTTGTTGATTGATGGAATTTTACTAAAATAAATTAAACATTTCCGCGTTTGTAGCTTTCTTTCACGACTATTATCTTCTCTTATCGTTCTTTCTCTCACCCTCTCTTTCTCTCTCTTTTTCGTTCATTCTTCCTTCCTACATATAATATTTCACTCTTATCAATGTATCTTTTTACATGTTTTTCAACAAAAAGAGAAGCATTGTCGCGGATGAACTAAACTTCACAATGTAAAACAAAACAGCCGACACGAGCCGACTGTAACCGTACCCTACATACAGCGGTCCTTCCTTCCCGTACAGTTTGTTCTAGGTTTATAGATCGTATGGAACGATGTTTTTGTTTTGATTTTTGCACAAATTAGGAAACTTCTAGCGCCCATCTGTATCACGTCTCCACACACACACACACACAGACCGACCCACAGCTTAGTGGCGGTAGTACGCATTGTGTTGCGTCTCAACGGTCAAAGGCTCGCACGACAGCTTTGGCACAACGGCTCAACAGAGGGCGCTACCGACACCGTGGCGAAAGTGATCGACGAAGCGTAACCGATGGAGGACGAAGGACAATGAGGACGAGCGTCGCCGAGCGACACGAAAAAGACGTGATTTTTTAGCCCGCAAGTAAGCGGAATAGGTGAGTAAAGAAAATGATAAGACTTGCTAAAATACGTTATTTCACTCACTCAGCGTCGAAGGAATCGGTTGCGGTTGCAACACATTGTATGATGATCAAACATGGGTTTATGTTTTACGCTAGCGAATATATGTAGTATATATTATAGTAATGGTTGTCGTCTTGCGGGCGTTCTGCTGTGTGCACTGAAATGTTATATCTTAAAATAAAAGATAACCAACACACATTTGTCACGAACGAACTAGTCGGATCTAACAGGCCCGGGGAAAGGAAACCCTCTGTCGTTCTCTTTCTCTCTCTCTCGCTCTTTCGACACGTTCAAATCTTAACAAATATAAAATAATATATATGAATATAAGATAATTGCAATTTGCAGTTTGCAACCATTTTTGTTTCTTGCGTCCGACGATCCATGACGAGTGGAGTGAGTGAACGTTTAAAACACGAATCTCGCACTTCCTTCTATCCCACACCAAGGGAAAGAAGTTTAACTTCGCCGATCGATCGATTGTAGGTTGTGTGTCACGTGCCCATCCGTAGGTGCGCGTTTAGGTAGGTTGTAAGGAACGCCTACCACCACCACAACCCCGGGGTATTACACTATATGGAAGGGGGGGATCGGTCAATGTGAAAACAACTCATCGGGACACACACACACACAGCGACAGACAGACGTTAGCCGACGACAACACAGCAATCTCGTTAGCAATTGCAGTCACTTTAAAACACGTAGTTCTCGTCAGCCATATCAATTGCCCACCGGAATTTGTCTCGCTGCGTTTTGTTGAAAATTTTCTCGATCGGAACGCCGAATTTTTTACACCTACATTGGAGAAGGAAATGAAAACAATACATACAATCAATACGTGTCTTGCTAGACAACTATTAAGGAGTATTCTGAGGGATAGCTTTAAACCTCCCTTGTTTGGATTCGTTTTAATGTATGTAAGTTTAACAGATCATTTGAAGAGATGGATAAACATGTTGCCACAGTAAGTGGATATGAATAACAAATGAATAACGATGTTTTTTTTGTATAATTTTGAACAAACTATCACTACCATTTTTAAATAAAATTCCTGCTAATAGTAACGCATCTTTATGCACACTTACGTACCATCGCTGACACGATATGCTTTTAAATTCCCAGCAAAACACAAGAATCTTCCTATAACGAATTTATTCCTTTCCAGAGTTCAATCTTTGCATACAATTTAAATGAAAAGTGAAATGATACGTACCCGGTTAAAATATTGCTTTTAAAAACAGAATGTCTTATTTATAAAAATATAAATATTGCGAAAATACTGGGATACTTTTCAACTTATATGAAAATAAGACAACGTTTCATCACAAATGTTTGCACATTTGTCAAAAGTGACCTAAATAAAACGAGATTTAAAAAAATAAATACTTCTGTTATCCACTTATTCCACTGGCAACATCAATGCTATCAATCTCTTCTAGTATTTCTTTTATCCCCAAAAACATTTAATACGGAAAACCGTAAAAAAAACGGTGCTTCGTGTTTACATTAATGCCAGAAACCATCGGGTTACTTACCAAGCGACGGAAATGCGAGGATCCAAATAGTTCAGCTTGGATGTGCCAAGAGCGATCGTCTTGTTTTCATCCCTATCCGTTTCCTGCAGTTCCAGCTTTTTCAACTGATCCTTGAGTCTATCCAGCTGTTTGTTTTTCTTTTCGAACGCACTTGGATCGCGAACGTTACTCTTTTTGAGATCCTTCAAAGATAAACAAACAAGTAATGTAACAAATTCGCCCCTCTAATCTTAACCATCGGCGGACACACGTTCTAAAGCTTACCTTCAATTCCTTTTGACACTTGTCGACTTGCTCACGCTTCTGGCGAATCTTTTCCTTCAGATTGCCCATGCTTTTCTCGTGCGTTTTCGGCACTGCCCGTTGATGGTTACACAGGATAGCGACCGCTCGGTTAGCACGGTTGTAGGCGAGCAGTTTCTCCGGGACCGAAGCATCCGGGTCTGTCAATTCTTCCAGCTGTTTCTGTAGCGTGTACGAAGCGTTGAACGTACGGAATACCTTGGCAGTAAGCCCTAGAAGAAAAAAAAACGTGGAAAACGAGATTAGAGAGTTGACAATGAGCAGACGGCAGCAATGGCCTATCCGTTTTCGTAACCAAAGTACATACCATCCATCAATCCCTTCAAATATTCGTTCACCACCGACGTGTTTAATCGATCGAAAAGATCGTCGCCGGGCTTCTTGTTCTCTTTGAAGAGGTCCCAATTTTTAAACACACGCTTCTCCACCTCCACCTCGTTGTAGTACCGGATGGAATCTTTACCGAGAAAATCGAACACAACCACATTCTCCTTCCCATTCAGCTCCTTGTGCAGCTCGATGTGTTCGTAGCGCAGCGAACAGCAACCGACCGTATCCGCCTGATCGTCGTCCTTTTCGTTGCCCGCTCTCAGCGCAAGCTTATCGATAAAGTACATCGCTACGGCGCGCTGCCTGATGCGCATTTCCTTGCTCTTCCACTCGTCGCGGTACGTCTCCCGGATGCGGTCGATGTGCTTCAGCAATCGGCGGGCCGTTTCGTACTTTTGCCAATCCTTTTCGCCCTTTAGTTTCGAGCTCGGATTTAACATAATGTACTTCACCTGTCCCTGCACGTTCTCGGTCCAGGAGGCTAACCACGACACGGCATTATCGTGACGTACCTCCTTCCATCGATGGCCGGCCGGTGGGGACGGTATTTTGCTATCCTTCGAACAGTTGATGATGACATCCTCGGGCATGACGCGTCGCTTCACCAGCCCCATCTTCGGATGTTCACCACGGCCCCGGAACAGACCGGGCGGTTCAATTTTGAAGTTTCCTATCTTTTCCTTATGCCCGTCGATTACGCAAATGCCATACTCTTTCGTGAGCTGTTCATTGGCCGCTTTCAGCGCCGCCTTTTCTTCCTTCGTGCGATTCCGATTCTTTTCCGCTATTTCAGCAAAGTAGGCAGCCATAGGACGGAAATTGCACTTGCGCAGGTCCGTGATCCGTTCGCGCTCGTGCTGTGTCATCGTTTTGCGCCAATCTTTGAAGAAGTTGTCGTTGAACGCTGCCTTGGAGGTGTAGTCGTGGTCGAGCATACGGGCGTAAAATCCGGCCACCTCTTCCGCACCCTGGGAAAGCACCATTTCCTTACCATCGTACGCGAACTTTATTTCCCGGGGCAGTGGTTCGTACGGTGGAGCAAATACCGGCCCTTTATGTTCCAAATACTTCCATTTCACTCCATCGTCGCGCTTTTCTTCTTCCCACCTAAAAACCGGCCAAAGAAAAAGAGAAACAAATGTTAACAAACTTCGCCCATTACGTCACACATTTTGTTCAGTATTTTTGCACACCACTTGTTTAATTTCTTCTGGTTATTAACTACATTTGTACGCTTCTTCACCCGCTGCAGAGAGGCTGCACTGGTATGAAAAAAATGGCCACAATCTCGGGCACTAACCACTACACGTGAACAGTTCAACGACGTTCCTAATGGTAGTCTACCCGTACGAAGCCAGGCTCTGCATCCATCACGATACAGTGCGCAAGAAGCATATACCGAACGGAGGAAAGCAGACAACATTCACTTGTAGGAAAAATGGAAAATTTCATCGAACACACTTTTTTTCCCTTCGACACCAATGGAACTGCATGTAAAATATCATCGGCCTGTCAAAATCGGCACACTTTTGACAGCACGCTCTCTGAAATGCGCCACTTTCCGCTATGGTGGCGGGTACGCGAACTAACAAAAAGGTTACACACTCGCTCACACGAACCTTCTCAATGCAACACGATACATTTCACTTTCCAAATTCTCACACTTCTTGCGCACTCTCCATGCTGCCTGCCGCCTGCTATTATAAACAAACACCGGTGCCGTATTTTGCCGGTCCTGTGTCTGTAGGGGTGGCTAGTGTTTTCAAAACAAGTGTTTCCATTTTCCGTAATCCTCTGCAACACCAGTGCAACACACCAACACACCTTCTCCGATAGGTCTCTCCGTAGTGGTATGCTCCAAACTTACCATTTCCACACCTCCTGCTCTTCCTCTTCCTTCTTCGCTCGTCCAACCTTCGTTGGACTTGATTGTGTTGCTCCTCCACTAGTCCTGGCTGGCTTGGTGTTCTAGTGTAACAACGTGCCAATAAATGGAAGAAAAACAAGAACCACATATGACAGTCAGTAATTTGCTTGCCATTCCATATAGCACATACACTCCCGGTCACTGCACAACAGCAGCAGCATCAGCAGTATCCCACAAAACGGACAGCTGAAGCGCAGCGTTGACACAGTACACACGGGTAGGTCATTCACCTTCTTTGCATTCTGCGATGCTGCAGCCACCTCCTTCTTGATCTTGGTCTTCTTAATTTTCTTCTTACTATCCGCCTCATCGTCGTCGTCGTTCCCTCCATCGTCGGATTCGTACGAACGTTTTTTGTTTTTCTTCTTCTCCTTCTTCTCTGTTTTAATCTTCTTTTTCGTGCTCCCATCCTCGTACCCTTCGTCCGCATCCTTCTTTTTGCGCTTCGACAGTGGAATATCGTCCTCGGATTCTTCCTCCCGTCCGGATTGTGGCTCCTGCTTCACCTCGAACTGCTGCTCCTGTTTGATCGCCGCGGCCACGTTCGCCTGATACTGTTCGTGCTGCTGTTGCATTCCACCAAAGTATCCCTGTTGCTGCTGCTGCAGCTGTTGGTACAGATGCTGTTGCTGTTGTTGCTGTTCGTGGTGACCATTTTCGTTGTTAAAGTCATTGTAACGGCTCTCGTCGTCTCCCTCATCGTCGTCGTTCTCTTGATAATCTTCGTCCTGGTTGGAAGTGTTGTGATCCATCGTTTCGGTTTTAAGCGCAAACGGTGTCTCGTCAGCACGGAACTGCGACATCGAATAGTCGCACGAGCTGGCCTGCGAAATATCCAGCGGATCGTGCTGTTGCTTCCCGCCCGCCACTCCTCCCCCCATCCCACGATTGTCCAGCAGTGGGTCAATCTGTTGCTGCTGCATGTGGCCTTCGCCATTTAAAAACGCGTTCGGCGGAACCAAACCCGGTTCTTCCTTCACTTTTACCACCTCCGCTACCGGTAGTCCTCCCTCTTCCCGCTCTTTATCCTCCCGACGACGATGGTCCTTGTGTTTGGAAGAGGACGACGATGAGTGCTTGTCCTTATCCTTTCGCGAGCTGGAATGTTTGTTCTTGTCCTTCTCTTTGTCACGGCTGGAGCTGCCGGTGCCGCCGCCGCCGCTGTTGTTGCTGCTGCTGCTGCTCTTATGCTTCTCCCGATCCTTGTCTTTGTTCGACGAAGAAGAGGATGACGATTTGTGCTTGTCCTTGTCCTTGTCGCTGCGGCTGCTTTTGTCGCGCTCCCTATCCTTCTTGTCACGATCGCTCCGATCCTTGCCATCGTCGCGCGATCGATGTTTGTCTTTGTCCCGTTCCTTATCCTTCGACCGGTCCTTATCACTTCTGGAGCTTTTGTGCGTCGAGGAGCTGCTGTGATGGCTGCTGCTCTTTTCCTTATCTTTGTTGCTGCTACTGCTGGAACTGTGTTTCTCTTTATCCGATGAACGCTCTTTGTCCCTAAAATGGTTTACAAAACGATAAGTAAAATTGCAAAACTTTAACCTTTTTTTGCTATTAAAACTCACTTTGAAGAGCTAGTAGTAGTGGTGCCGCCACTCTTCGAAGACGACGAGTGACTACTGCTACTCTTGTGCTTATCGCGGCTCTTGTCCTTGTCCCGGTCACGATCTCTATCGCGATGCTTGTCCTTCTCGCGGTTTTTATCCCGATCCTTATCCCGATGCTTATCCTTGCTCGAACTTTTGTGACTTTTATGCCGATCGCCGTTTTCACCTCCACTTCCGGAATGACCGTTGCTCACCCCGTTTGGCCGATCGATCATTCCATTCATCACCTTGGAGGAATCCTGGTAAATGAGGGGAGAAAAGCAATAGAAAAAAAATCGTCCGTTTCATTAGTTTAATGCGGGTATGTTGGGTAACAAAAAGAATCTATTATATGACGAAGGAAAGAAAAATGTTCTTATTATTACTTTAGATTTCTTTTTCTTCTGTTTTTGATTCTACAACCTCGATAGGTTTGCTCCTGCCAATACTGACTTTTTTTTTAATTCGTTAATCCGTAGCTGGATAGACAGTCCTGCGAGCGTTAAGACAATTTAAAACAGTATTCGATGCCCGGTCCTGTCGTGTAAAAACCGGCACCGCAACAACTTCGACCTCCGGAATGCCGCAGTACTATGGACTAGATTTGTTTAAAAATAAATTCTGCTCCCTAACATTATCTCACTAGTCTCGTTGTTCGCCTATAGACAGTCTATTCTATTCCACATCAAGTGCAAGGTAGAAAAATACAATATCCGGAAGTATTTCGGAGGAAATTCACGATCGATAAGAGTTTTAACTGTGCGCAACAGGCAATCATGGTGCGTCCAACGAACGCTCTCTTTCTCTCTGCACGAAGCGCCGTATGAGGGGATTTACAACCTTGTAGCGTCTAAATTCACAAACACACAAACTAATTTCATGCTCGTAACAACATTATCATTTGCGCCCCACATGCTTTTTCGACGTTTCGTTAACACGTGCGCTGCTTCAACACCGCCCAAACCAGAATGCGGAATCTATCCATGTGGTCGCATGCCACGCCGCCGTTCACCTAGAGGTGTTTTATCGTATTTTGTTGTTGTTTTTCGTATAAAGTTTTCAGTTGTCGCACATCACATCAACCAACACAGCTGATCTCCCAATACGCTGTCCTCCCCTTGGTCGAACGACAAAAAATACTACTGGCCAATGCGTACGTAAACGGGGAGAGTGACACAGGGAAGAGGTTACAACAATCGTTTACTTTTAAATAAGCATTGGTGCTGCTAACATATCCGACAGAGACAGTATGGAAGAGGGTTAAGAACAATTTTTTTGTATAAACCAACTAACTTGTTGAAACCATAAAAAGCGGCTTTTCGCAACTGAAGATCCATACCGGAAGAAGTCTTCCGGTGTCAAGTTCAGTATAAGGAATGTATGTACTGAAGCATGCAAAAACAAGTTTCATCCGTATATTCCATTGGTGTGCGAAAAAGAACTTATATTCATGAACAAATAATCAAAATTGTTGGCTCAATCGAACCACATTTGGCTCACGCATGATTTGAGGTGTGTGCTCCCCGCGGCCACGTTTTATAACATATCCACCTTCGCCGATATGCCCGAATCACACACGCCAACAACGCCAAACTTCCTTTTTCTGCTGTGCATTTATTCCATTCACCTTGATTGAAGGCGAATGTGGTGCTGCTTGCTGCTGCTGCTGCTATGTGTGCTGAATTTCATGCCACCACTGTGCCACGCGACCCGGACGGACACCGCGTGTTAATTCACTCTCTCATGTTGCAAATACTTCCTCTTCCATTCACAGCACCACTTTCGAGAAAACACATTCGCGGCGGCTGATAGTAAAATGCACTGCTACCATCGACCGACCGGCCGACCGTACGACTTCGTACGCGCAAACAAGTTTCGTGAAAATAAAAGCCAGCCCACCACCGACTGCCTGACTGACTGACGACTACACTGTACCGTGTGTGTCTTCTGTGTCGAAAGAAGAACGCGATGTTGGTGCATTGAGGGTTTTAAAATACATTTCACTGCTCTGTCTCTCTGTATTTTGTGATTAGGGAACATGTTAGGCAGTAAGTAGCAATAGCGAATAACTACACAAGCACGCCTGAAAGGCCATTGGGGAAGCAATGCGTCACACGAAAACTGAACGAAAAATGGCAAAAAAAAAAAGTTTCTATCCTTAATAATATTTTTTGTAAAATATTTCTTAACACATCTTCTTGTCGGACTCATATGACCTTTTCGGTCATACCGAACACCTCGCTTGTGTTTGCTGCTGGTGGCGGACGGCAACGAAACATATCATGATGCAAAAGGTGCGACCCGCGCATAGCACATACACACAGAGCACAAGAGAGGAAAATTTTCTAAGTCCCAAAAAAAGTTGGGACTTAGACGAAAAATTTCGAAAAAATCAACCCGCGCCAGAATGGTAGCATTTTTGCTGAAACGCGTTTTGCACCAACTCCCAGCCCGCTACGACGTACCGAAACGGAGATATTCGATTTTCAACTTTCCTTCACTGCAGACAGCGACGTGGGACTTAGTCTCCGGACGCCATTTTTCTCGCTCGCTACGCTAACACCAGGCGAACACACAGCTACCACCGCAGGAGTAAAGACTTGGACGAAAAAACGAACGACGACAGCGCACACATTGCGCGTTCGCTCGCTACACAGCCAACTTTTGGGTGCGAAACTCCATCAAACGGACAGGGAATTTGTTGCAAAATGAGTGTTTTTTACATACGCAGCATATTTTTGCGTATAAAACCCCCCGATAATGAACCGTTTTGCGAAGGACTTTACAGGCGGAGGCCTTCCTTTTCATACCTATCAGTGTGACAGACAGACATTCGCACACGGAGGCCGTTCTTTGTTACATGAATGAATGTTTTATCTTCACTTCAGCTAATCAAATTTCTTCACCGAAGGATTATGAATGTATTACGGTTGCACCAGAAACCGATTCGTCCGGTGCAAATTGCGAACGGAACCGTGTGGCACAATAATGGGGAAAACTTCGAGAATGATTGTAACTCGCCGTCGCCGCACACACCAGGGTCAGGTGTGAAAAATCGGCACGGTTCGGTGCGGGTTTTATGGACCACATCCGCTCATCACACTAAGAAACACGGTCACTTACCACTGGTGGAGGAATGGCCGCATCGACACTCATGTTGGCACCTTTTCCACAGCTCTTGGATTCCGGAAAGCGATGATTTTTTGGCGACGGAAAACTACGACGGCGACGACGACAACGACGACAACGGCGATCGTGATACGGAAGAAGAGCTTCACAGCAGACTACGGATCTTGCAGCACCACGGATTATCCCTCCGGCTCGGTTGACAACCTGGTTTGTAAACAACGGTATGTTTACTTTACCTGCTTGAATGGTTTACCTGCATTTGACATTGCTGATTTTAAATTCTCTTTCGGGTCCGGTTTTTTTTTTTTCGTGGAACCGTTACCTTTTCTTTTTACAACAGTTTTACATAAATTTTATAACCACCTAATCATCATTCGAGTGATGAAATTATAGGAAGTAACTCGCCTGCACACTGTTTGTTCAGCAGCAACCAAACCTTTTTTTGCATAGTTCTATTAATGCACACGGAAACAAACAACAGGAATACACATGTTTTATAGAACTGTTTTATTTGTAGTTTAACAACATGATTGAAAGAACCTCCCAATATCTATTGTTGACAAGTACAGCTGTTTCAGATTTCACCCTTTTGAACTTTTTCCAGAAAACCATCACAGCATCGTACGCACTGCACGTAACATTGCTCAAATCCTTCCGAGCCCTTATCATAGTAAGGATCGCGTATGATAGCGCCCGGCTGTTGCACATCGAAATCGCCAAGCAGCAAGATTTTTGCCTTACCACCTCCGTTAGGCGCACGTTCCTTCAAATCGGTAATGTTCTCCCGGTCCATGCCGAAAATGTAATCGTAATGTTCGAAATCAGCTTTCTTAATCTGTCTCGCTTTGTTGCTGTACGGCAAATCATGGCTTTTCATTGTTGCCAAAGCCCGATGGTCAGGGCTCCGTCCTACGTGCCATGATCCTATGGCAGCACTATCCACTTCCCACTGATCCGCAACACCAGCACTGTTGATCGTTTTGAGAAACACTGCCTCGGCGATTGGTGATCGGCAGATGTTTCCTACAAGTGATCAACAATAAAGTGTAACGTTAGCTGCTTTGTGATAAGGTGCAAATATATTCGAATTCCGTAGACTGAAAATTCCGTCTGAAAATGTTGTTGTGGTATCTTTCTCTCGAACACTACTAAAACGGTTTCGTCAGTTTTGGACAGCGTCCTTGTCTCAGAGGCGTATGTGAGTACTGGGGACTATTACGAAGGTTCTATACAGTCCCAGCTTTGTCCGTCGCAACAGGTATTTTGAGTGGAGAAGTTTGCTCGGTAAACTTCGTGAATTGTAAAGAGAACAAAACGAAAGGATCCGTTTCTTTATTTGCTTACCAAATAAGAACCGTCCACAAGTAAGCCACAGGGTTACATGACGGCATTATGGAGACCGACAACGTGGACCATATGGCCGAGATCATAGGTCAACGCCAATAACAACATTGATATTGGACACACTCAAGAGCTGGATGGTACATTGCGCATCATTCTATAATATGCAAAAAAAACACCTCACGTACATAGCCTTTGCACCGGCTAAACTTCACCAACTCCTACACCAGTCTTCGTACGCCGCACACAAAAGTGAAATTTCCATCCTATGCCTTACCATATCGGCACATCGTTAGTTTCCCTATGCTGTAGTGAACTAATACAAATCTTTTAAGTCACTTTGAGCAACTAAATCATGCTCTACCCTACGATTCAAATGAAAAAACTATAAACTATTGGTTTTAGCACTTACCAAGGCAAATAAACAGAGCTTTCTTTTTCTCAGTCATGCTGCTTGCGGTAGCGTAAATAGAATGTTTTGAAAATGATTTCCATCTCGGCGACCTGTCAAGCACAGGGTGACTATTGTCAAAAATTTCCCAAAGACCAATTCGTATAAAAAAAAGGTGTTTCAATACCGAGCGAACTTTGAAAAACTAACCGAAACACGTTGGAGCAATTTAGTGTTTTCCCCAACTATACAAACATTACACGCTATCGGATATTCATATTGTATACAGAAGCCAACAGAAATAGGTTATTTTGTATTTTGTTAAGGGCCATTTTAATGATATTTTCTAACAACTTTCCACCTCTTTCAGCCGTTTTGCTCATGTTTGCTGCTACACCGTGCATGCCACTGTGGACCCCCGCTTTGCTATGATGGTTGGATAGGTATGTTACAATTGTCTCCATTACACCGAAGATAAATTTCTTTGTTGGTATACATAACGAGTGTTTAACGAACTTGATAGTGCAAATATTTTCTGTTGAGGAGCGATGCAATCGAATGGAACTTCAACATCATCGCGTTGGAAAGTGGGTAAAACAAACTCACGTATTCAGTAACGTAATAGTCGTTTGTAGTGAGGCCGACCAAGGACGAACCTATTGCCATGTGACCCTGCTGCTGCTTTTGTCAATGGTATAACTACATAAAAACGTCTTTGATATTTTTGAACTGACGAATCGATAGATCAACTGGAAGATCGAACCGGTACTGCGTTAAACGATCGAGCGTTTTTAAGCCATCGCGAAAGCCTGTGTTGGCGACGTAGCTCCAGCTAGTGTAATGGGAGCTGACCAGTTCCTTGCACTGGAAAATAAGGTACAGCCATTGTGTTAACTTCTGGGCGCTGGATAAACGACGAAAAGAAATACTCTGTTAGTGCATGGATTCAAAATATTAATGGCAACAACAAAAAAATGTATCTTACTTTAGTCCAGCACATATGAATGCCTTGAACTGCGAATCGTTGCTCCGCTTGTAAGGACTATGCAAAGCCACGATCGAACCAATAGCACTGAGAAGACTCTGGAATGAAAAATGTTTTAAATCAGTATTGTGACTTCCAGACGACTAGTTTTCACCAAACAATAACAAAAATCCCCCCCATAACGTACCTGTTTATTCGATAACGGTCTACCATCTACTATGTCCAGGTTAAAGCTTTCCGAAAGCTTCCTCGCCGGCGTCGAATTGTAACGATCGCCGTTCTTGATGTTATAGTACACCAGCAGTAACTCCCAGGCATGCATCGCATCCTCACTATTGCTGTCGAAATGCTGTACCTCCAGTTCGTCATCTTCATCGTCATCCAGCTGGGAAAACAAATTGTCTTCCACGGTTGCATTCATCGTGTCCTCCACGTGCGTCTGCTTCTTAGTCGGTGCAGTAGTCGTCGCACCACCGGTACTCTTTCGTCGGACGTCAGCCGACCGATAAAACCCCCCATCGTTTGATCGTGCGCTCATCATGCTGGAGTGATTGCTGCCGCCCGTGGATGCAGAGAAGCATCCGGATATGAATGGAACCAAGCTGTGGCTTGCACTTTCGGAAATTCCCCGCAAACCGTGTTGCATCAATCGTTGGATGGTTTTTGCCAAACGTTTGCGAACCAGCAGCGTGAGCTCGTAGTTTTTCCTATTGCCACCACGATTAGGACGTCCAGCAGAGTCATCCTCGTCTTCCTCGTTGTGGTCCTCTTCTTTGGATGATGATATTTCGCTCTGCAACGTTAGCACCAACGATGCAATCTCCTGCACGTCGTACTCCAGCCTGGCCCGAATGTCACCCCAACAGTTTTGTCGCGTTCGTGCCATCATTTTCGACTGATAGTTTGCTTCACTGGTCCGATGTTCACTTCCACAGTTGAACTGGGATAGTGCAAACATCTGCAGCAAGGTTCCGGCTTTGTCCATCAGGCCAAAAGCTTTGCTGTTGAAGGATTCCCGCTTTTCTGCTGCCGTAGCTTGGCTACTGTTATTGCTACCAAAGTGCGAAGAACATTGACTGGATACGATGGGCTTCGGGAGCGAATGACGATCGGACCCACCGGGTGCTTTGGAGGCCTCTTTACCATGTTGTCTGTTTGCTTGTTGTTGTTGCTGTTGCTGCTGCTGCTGCTGCTCCAGGAAACGTTTCTTAATTTCCGCCTTCTCGTTCGTCTGCAGGAAACCGATAAACCGTTCCAGATCCTGAATTTGCGTCTTTAGCTGCGTCACCAACTGTTCCTTCATCTTGAGCGGATTCACCAGCTCGTCGAGCGCACTGTCCACCTGCTGCCGCAGGTCCTCCGAGGTAAGCTGCGGCAGATCAAGCTCGTTCAGGTTGAGGTTGATCTTTTTCTTTATCTCCTCGATGATCACCTTCTGCTTTTCGAGCAGAATCGTTTGCGGCAGTATGCCGGGCGTACCGGATTCGTACGCGTACCGCTCCAGGTCCATCAGTTGCGATTTCAGCTGCTCGATAAGTTCCTGTTGCTTTTCGCGCAGATTTTCCACCGATTCGGGGCTTCGGTCGAGATTGGCCACAATTTCCGGAATGTTTTGCTTTACCGGATTTTGCTGTATCTCCGGTATGCCGAGGAATGCGAACTCTTCCAGATTTTTCAACAGTGTGTCCCGTTCCTGGGGAGGTGCCTCCACGATCTGCCGGAGTCGCAGCTGTACCTGGGCAAAGTGCGACGTGAGGGCAATCAAGTTTGACGATAAAATTTCATGCTCGTCCTCTAGCGATTTCAGTCGTTCGCGTTCCACTGTTCCTCCACCATCTGGCATGATCCGTTCGCCGTCGCCGTCGTTGTCGTCGTCGTCGTTGTCATTATGGTGATGGTGCTCGATGGTGGTACTTTCATCGGTCAGTCCCTGATTCGACTCGGAGCTGAAGGCAGAATCGAAATCAAACTCATCTTCCGACAAATTTCTCGGCATGGACCGTTCAGCTTCCACGAACAAACCAAATTTCATGTCAACTTCCACGTTGCCATCGTCACACACTTGCTCATCTGTTTCCTTGCCAACGCGCGCCTGGTCACCCTGGTCCACAATCGAAACAGCCTCATCGATTCGTATGCCCACGGAGGACATGTTTGTATTGTTTCTGTTTTATATTGCACACAGCGGCGATAAACTGATTCCTCCGATAAACGCACACTCAATGGCTTGTCAAATACTGGTTCTCAATTTCCTGCAATCATGTCGCTTTGCTTTCGTCCTGTGACGAACGTCGCAGAAAGAAGTGTGGGCGCACTAGAATGACGTATTTTGTGGGCAAGCTTTCTTCATTGTTTCCTCACCATATGTAATCAATGAACCAACAAAACCTTCACCTAACACGCTACACAAATCTGAATTCTGTCAAATGCACCATTCAATTTTGTACCGTGCGTAACAATTTACCTTCTGCTAAACTCTACACTGTCTGGAATTGTATAATAATCAGTCCTATTTTCGCACGTCCTATTATGCTGTACTATGCGTATTGACAATTTACCAAAGCTTTTTGGTGCTTCGCGAGTGTTGGTAAAATGCTTTTGCCATGATGTTTATGCCCCTATCGGATCCATCAAAAGCCATGCGCATGCGCACCAAGATGGCAACAGCATGCATGCACCTTTGCGTAGCACGTGTGAGCTGTCTTATTCGGACCAAAGGGAGGGTGAAAGCTTTGTAATGGAGCAGTTTCTTGCCTGCGATGGTCGAAAGGCTTACCGTGCTTAACTAATTGCTGCAGTGAATTATATACACATCGATTCTTTTTTTTCCAAGCAAATCTCATGATTGTAGAAAATCTTAAAAATTTGAAATTTTTTGCTACTAAAAAAGATCGATTTACTAAATGAGAATAGCCCTGATTTCTAGCGATCCACTCAACTGTTCATTGCCATTTGTATAACATATTTTGGGCAAATGTTATATTTTAAAACGTTGATACGAATCAACTATCATAAAAAAAGTCAGTGAGAACTTCCGTTTAAATGGTGAAGCATACTCTGGATAAGATGTACCTTTTTTAAAAAAACTCGACGTCCTACAAAACGAATCTTTTATAGTTGTGATAGTCATCGTTAGCTCCTCAGCTTACTGCCAAAGTGCCACACAGGAAGCGGTAGGCATTACTTTTGTAGACTGTCTCTTGGAAGCAGGATTCGAGCAAAATTTTTATTTTCAAAGATAGTTTTATTTTTCACTGCCATCAGAAGTAGTCAATTTTATCCTTACCATTTCGACCTCCGCCATTACAATGACATGCACAAACATACTGTAATTAAGTGATTATGCCTCATAAATTTCGCGTAATTCAATTATAAATAATATACATTATTCGTCCATAATAGTGAACGAAAACTTTTATATTTACACGACATGTGTAAACATCGAACAGGACGATATCGCACGAGGAGATCGAGCTCGTAAGATTGAGATTAGAGCGTCATCTGTGGGCGATCGCATTGATATCCCAGATGCATCCTGCTAAAAACAGTTGATCTATGCTTGTCATGCTTGCTTGCCGGCTGGTTATGTGTAACTTAAATTACTGTACCCATCAACAGGACGTGCTTTCTTGTTTGTAGCTCAAAGAGGAAACATCTATGCTAGATACTTTCTTACGATCTGTCAGTTTTTTCGATTTGTAAAGCTTAACTCCTTCGAACTCAATTTCGTGCACGCGTATTTTGTGCTGCGTTAGCATATAATTGAATCTGTAAGGAGAAACAAATGGTGTGTTAGTAAGTTGAATCGTATAACGAGTGCGAGGGGTTACTAATTAACGTCGAACAAAAGAATGATTGTATTTGAAACGGAAACCTAAACTGATAAAGTTCTACTGTATCAAGGTGTAATCATTTATACAATTTCGATTTGAAAGCCTCTTTTCGACCAGGCTTAACGATCTGCTTGGTCACACCGGCCATCTAATGGTTTATTAAGCTTATTGATAGCACGGAGTTAGATAGTCTGTTCTCACTACGGACTCTTCGTATTACATGAAGTAAAAGTAAATACACTTTTGTTCTATCTTAATCCTTTACCAGAATTTCAATCGACCTGTATTGGGTGAGCAAATTTGGGAAAACAATTTTACAGCATCAGCAGGTGTGAAATAAGCAACAAGAGACTCAGCACACTGCCCTTAAGAAACGCCAGAGATATAGAGAGATTAGATACAAAAAGGACAGACAATACGTAGTACGGTTAGTAGAGATAAGCACCATTGCATGCGAAAGATTTGCAAAATAATCTATCTTTTTACGTACCTGTATCCCTTGCCGCAATATTCACAATGGATCCGATCGCCTGTGTGCAACATCATGTGCTGCTTCAGCTTGTGCGGCACCGGGAAAGCTTTGTCGCAAACTTTGCAAACATGTTTCGGTGCCTTTCCCCTGTGGGTGGTGCTCATGTGCCGATCCAATCCCTTCTGCCAGCTATACTGTACGCCACATATTTTGCACGGGAACGATTTGCGCTCGTGCTTCGACTCTACGTGTTCCTTCAAGCCTCGGCGCGTCTTAAACCTGTGGCCACAGACGTTACAGTGATGGTTACGGGCGTTGCTGTGCAGATTGAGGTGCGCCTTAAGTCGGTTAAGTGTTTTGTATGAGTTTCCACAAATTTCGCAAATGTGTACCGGTTCCTCCTCACTTTTGCGCGAATCGTTGTGCTCCTGCTTGTAGGATGATGAAAATTTGGTCGGCATCTCTTGTGAGGATAATTCATCCCCATAGTCAAGCGCGTAATCCTCATCACAATCGTCCGCAGCACTGCTGGTAGGCAGTTGTTCGCCGTACGATTCAAACTCGTACTCGTTAGCGAAATGCTCTTCGATTACTTCTGATTTTGATGCGTCGATCACAATTTCTTCACATTCGGCCGGTAATGCTTCTCTGTTGACGATCGTGGCAGCTTCCTCGTTTACGTTTGCGCTGCTAGTTTGTTCAACGGATATAGCTCGTTTCGCTGTGCTCGAGCTCTTCGAAGGTTGCGGCACAACTCTCGTTGTTTTATCGTTAAATATTGTTTTGAGCGTTTCTTGTGCGTCATAACATTTTTTCCAAAACTTTTGTATCGTATTCCCCAGCTCCTTACAGTTCAGACACACTCCGGTTGGCAGGATGGTGAAGTCAGACAGTTGCAGCTGGTATTGGAACATTTCATCCAGATTGGTCAACAGTTCGTGATCATCATCGAGGAGGCACGTTTGCTGCTGTCCGCACAGCCGGCAGTAAACTCGATCGGATGTCGCAGGTTTCGAGGGGCCGGCTTTTTTTACCGGACATTGAACGTTGCGCGTAGGCAGCGCACCCAGTGCAAGCTTCGGTACTTTATGGCGCCTGTTGATGAGATTCGGTTCAAAGTGCTCCTCGCAGATCAAAATTTTGTCCGGCAAGCTGTCCAAAGGGATCACGTTCGACCAGCCGGAATTTATCCACCAGCTTTCGAACTGCTGCGTCCGAGTGAAGGGAAACACAATAAAATCAGGAATTCTGGGTACACACTTGGGAAAGACGCAAATTATTTCCATCTTTGCAGGTATCAAATTGTGTTGTTGCGCGTCCTTTCCTGTAATATTGTTGTTGGTGATGTTTTGACGTACGTTAGGCGTTTGGCTACGCTGTGCGGAGAATACTGGTACACAGCAGTTGTACAGTCAGTTCCCGATATACGCGATATTCGAGTTACGCTGAAACTCGTGATACATGGATTTCTGTAGTCTGCATAAGCCAGAAAGAGCAGTTTTTATTATCAATTGCTGAAAATTTCTTCCTCTTCGTTGATAACATGTTGCCTTTGGAATGGGCAACTTTTGTGCCTCGGTAGGGGCATCAATATGTTAGTTGGGAAATTTCACGTTGAATATTTACACCCGATCTGTCAAATTGTGACAATTTTGGTTATATGCCAGCACCTGGTATTCCACACGTTTTGGCCATCTACTCACTTTATCTTGGTGCGTTCGGCGAACGAAAGTTCCGTATCCTGATCTAAATAACATCAGCATCCGTTTACAGTCAGATCGAATCAGATTTCTTTCCAGTAAGTGCTTTTGGTGGGTCTGTAGAACACAAAACTTGCTTACTAATGTATTGTTGCACTTTTGTTAGCAGGAAGTGCAAAGATGCAGCTACACGTACGAGGATTGGGCTCGCACGTTTTGGACGTCCAGCCGGATGACAACATTGCCCATGTGAAGGCCTTGGTGGCCGGACTGGAGTCGGTCGATGCCCGGGAGCTTCATCTGCACTGCGAGGGTAAACCGCTTGCCGAGGACGCCACCGTGGCCCAGTTGACCTCAGTCGAGCTCGATGTCACCGTTAGCCTGCTCGGTGGTAAGGTGCACGGTTCGCTCGCTCGTGCCGGCAAAGTGAAGGGACAGACACCGAAGGTTGAAAAGAAGGAAAAGAAGAAGAAGAAGACTGGCCGCGCAAAGCGACGCATCCAGTACAACAGACGCTTCTCGAGCGTAGTCCAGGCGTACGGCCGTCGCCGTGGTCCGAACGCTAACTCGGCCTAGGCGTAAGCGCTTGAGATGGGAAACGACGGGCCAACGCGTAAGCTACTGAGCATTGGATGATAGACACGTAAGGATAGGCGATGGAAGCGGTTCATGTTGTGTATGTCCAACCATACGATCGAACATGGACAGTGTATCGTTAATGTAAAATACAAAACCGATGAATGGATTATAAAACCTTGCGAAATAAATCATACTGTTCGTGCAAGCGCCTGGAAACAAACTCGATCCTAAGTTTTGAACCTGTCGTTGTAAAACACGCATTTTGTTGTTGTTGGATGTAAATAAACCACGCATTGACATTTCCATTCGCTGTTCCTGGTTTGTTGCGAGCAGGATTCAGTGATGGTTTGAGAACCGCGTACCTAGTGCGCAGTGAAACGGAAATTCGCATATTCCAACACAATACTCACACGATGGGAAAAGATTTGAACAGTACACTAAACCTGGTGCATCCGGAATGGGAAATATTAGACCCAACGCCCGACATCTACGCGCTCTTCCCATCGTTTAATCAGAAATTCTTCCAATCCCGACTGTCCTGCGTCCAGCTGGAATGGAGTAAGAAAATGTACAACTGTGCCGGGATCTGCTATCAACGTTCGAACCGTTTGGGGAAGAGCTGTATCATACGGTTGAGCGAGCCGCTGCTCAAATTACGCCCGCGGAAAGATCTAATACAAACGCTGCTGCACGAAATGATCCATGCGTACTGTTTCGTGCTAGGTATCCGGGAAGGGAACGGTGGACATGGACCAACGTTTAAGAAAATAATGAACGGCATCAATAAAATAGCGGGAACGAACATTACGGTACGGTTGGTCATACCGGTCCAACCATCATGTACAATAAATAAACAAAACTCCAATCTGCTTCCATTCTAGGTTTACCACACATTCCATGACGAAGTTGATCTGTACAAAACGCACTGGTGGAAGTGTAATGGCCCGTGCCAGCACAAACATCCGTACTATGGGTTAGTGAAACGTACCACCAACCGCAAACCGGGAACATACGACTTTTGGTGGCAGGAACATAAACAGACGTGTGGTGGCGAATTCATAAAAATACGGGAACCATCGCCGAAGCGGAAGCGTGCATTGACCAACAAAGAAAACATTTTGGGATCATCACAAACACCCAGCCAGGGTCGTTCGTATGACTCCAAACCGAAGGCTACTCCAAACAGCCAGAGGAATGTAATATCCAACTATTTCAACAACTCCTCTACCTCTTCCTCCAAGGGCATTTCACCGAAGAAGCCAACATACACACCGGGAGCAAAACCAAACTTTGGTGGTGGAACGTTGGTACTAAGAAAACCGCCTACCGGACAAACGGGTGCAGTAACACCCAAAACCGAGCCTCCATCCATATCGTCCCGAAAGGTGGTTCCTAAAACTGTAAAAACACCACCGGAAGGTAATTTGCGCAACGTTAAGCAGTTTAAAGATTTGACAGCCGATGAGGACGAACGGCCGAAAAGGACGACGCCTCCTATTCCTGTGTTTACGGGCACTGGGTTCATGCTCGGCACGTCCGGTAGTACGGGCGAAAGAAGAAGTCGGTTGTTGGACAAATTCCCGGTACCTACAAGCAGCAGCAGAAGCAACGGTAAGCCTACTTCGGCCAAAAAACCACGCATCGAATTGAATACCAAGCCAACCAGCACAACCAGCACGATGGAATCCATCCTGCTGTCTGACGATTCCGACGACATATTCGATGAGATCGATTTAACCACGGTGGACAGCATAAAAAAGGAACGCACCGAATCGATCCGCAGAGAGATAGTGGATTCGTTCGAAAATGATGAGATGGATGAGATTGTTCTCATCGATAACGAGTACGACGATGAGCTGGCGGACGAAGAAGAGCTGTCCTCGATTGATGATACGTTGCTCGATCGGTCGGTAATTGATGAGCTGTTCAACGAAAGCGATGACCTGATTGAGGATTTCAATCGTACGAACGCAAAAATCAAGATTGAAAAGCCGGACGACGAAATTGTATCCTGTCCGATGTGTTTGACAAAAATGACTCGTGCCAAGATAGGCGATCATCTTGAACGGTGCTACTCGCTCATCTCCGGCGAAAAAACCGCCCCAACCCCAAAGCCAATGCTGGTCGCCAACGTACAAAGTACAAAGACCATCGACACAAACCAACCGTCCACCTCAAAGGCCACACCGGCCAGAGCAACATCATCAGCGACATCGACGAAGGGCAAGAAAAAACCGGCGCGCGACTTGATTACGGCTCAGGAGCAGCTGCTACGGGACTGCGGTTACACCGAACAGGACATAGCGAATGTGCTGGAAGACGCGAGTGTGGAGGATATGCCAGCACCTAGCATGGCAGCACTGCGCGAGCAAGTTCTGCGTGACTGTGGCTACACGGATGCAGACATCAGGCGCGTGCTTGACGATGCGTCGTCGGAAGAATTGACAAGCAACGAGGTGGAATTTATTTCGGCGGTAGAAAGCTGTGAGTGTCCGAACTGTGGTAAAACGGTGGAGCTGAGCTTGATCAACCATCATCTGGACCATTGTCTTGTGAAATAACCCACCGCGCGTTTGTGTTACGTTTTAAAATATAAAATTTGTTATAAATATAAAATGTTTTTCATAGCAGGTAGTTCAGGGCATTTATTAAAAAAAAAAAAAAACACTTTCGTATTGATTTCCTATTTGCCAAAACACCTTATTAACGTTTGCATTTAAAAAATACATTTACTTTGGCCG
>KZ061969.1:183441-216793 GCA_002091835.1 Anopheles maculatus
ATCTGTCAAATTGTGACAATTTTGGTTATATGCCAGCACCTGGTATTCCACACATTTTGGCCATCTACTCACTTTATCTTGGTGCGTTCGGCGAACGAAAGTTCCGTATCCTGATCTAAATAACATCAACATCCGTTTACAGTCAGATCGAATCAGATTTCTTTCCAGTAAGTGCTTTTGGTGGGTCCGTAGAACACAAAACTTGCTTACTAATGTATTGTTGCACTTTTGTTAGCAGGAAGTGCAAAGATGCAGCTACACGTACGAGGATTGGGCTCGCACGTTTTGGACGTCCAGCCGGATGACAACATTGCCCATGTGAAGGCCTTGGTGGCCGGACTGGAGTCGGTCGATGCCCGGGAGCTTCATCTGCACTGCGAGGGTAAACCGCTTGCCGAGGACGCCACCGTGGCCCAGTTGACCTCAGTCGAGCTCGATGTCACCGTTAGCCTGCTCGGTGGTAAGGTGCACGGTTCGCTCGCTCGTGCCGGCAAAGTGAAGGGACAGACACCGAAGGTTGAAAAGAAGGAAAAGAAGAAGAAGAAGACTGGCCGCGCAAAGCGACGCATCCAGTACAACAGACGCTTCTCGAGCGTAGTCCAGGCGTACGGCCGTCGCCGTGGTCCGAACGCTAACTCGGCCTAGGCGTAAGCGCTTGAGATGGGAAACGACGGGCCAACGCGTAAGCTACTGAGCATTGGATGATAGACACGTAAGGATAGGCGATGGAAGCGGTTCATGTTGTGTATGTCCAACCATACGATCGAACATGGACAGTGTATCGTTAATGTAAAATACAAAACCGATGAATGGATTATAAAACCTTGCGAAATAAATCATACTGTTCGTGCAAGCGCCTGGAAACAAACTCGATCCTAAGTTTTGAACCTGTCGTTGTAAAACACGCATTTTGTTGTTGTTGGATGTAAATAAACCACGCATTGACATTTCCATTCGCTGTTCCTGGTTTGTTGCTAGCAGGATTCAGTAATGGTTTGAGAACCGCGTACCTAGTGCGCAGTGAAACGGATATTCGCATATTCCAACACAATACTCACACGATGGGAAAAGATTTGAACAGTACACTAAACCTGGTGCATCCGGAATGGGAAATATTAGACCCAACGCCCGACATCTACGCGCTCTTCCCATCGTTTAATCAGAAATTCTTCCAATCCCGACTGTCCTGCGTCCAGCTGGAATGGAGTAAGAAAATGTACAACTGTGCCGGGATCTGCTATCAACGTTCGAACCGTTTGGGGAAGAGCTGTATCATACGGTTGAGCGAGCCGCTGCTCAAATTACGCCCGCGGAAAGATCTAATACAAACGCTGCTGCACGAAATGATCCATGCGTACTGTTTCGTGCTAGGTATCCGGGAAGGGAACGGTGGACATGGACCAACGTTTAAGAAAATAATGAACGGCATCAATAAAATAGCGGGAACGAACATTACGGTACGGTTGGTCATACCGGTCCAACCATCATGTACAATAAATAAACAAAACTCCAATCTGCTTCCATTCTAGGTTTACCACACATTCCATGACGAAGTTGATCTGTACAAAACGCACTGGTGGAAGTGTAATGGCCCGTGCCAGCACAAACATCCGTACTATGGGTTAGTGAAACGTACCACCAACCGCAAACCGGGAACATACGACTTTTGGTGGCAGGAACATAAACAGACGTGTGGTGGCGAATTCATAAAAATACGGGAACCATCGCCGAAGCGGAAGCGTGCATTGACCAACAAAGAAAACATTTTGGGATCATCACAAACACCCAGCCAGGGTCGTTCGTATGACTCCAAACCGAAGGCTACTCCAAACAGCCAGAGGAATGTAATATCCAACTATTTCAACAACTCCTCTACCTCTTCCTCCAAGGGCATTTCACCGAAGAAGCCAACATACACACCGGGAGCAAAACCAAACTTTGGTGGTGGAACGTTGGTACTAAGAAAACCGCCTACCGGACAAACGGGTGCAGTAACACCCAAAACCGAGCCTCCATCCATATCGTCCCGAAAGGTGGTTCCTAAAACTGTAAAAACACCACCGGAAGGTAATTTGCGCAACGTTAAGCAGTTTAAAGATTTGACAGCCGATGAGGACGAACGGCCGAAAAGGACGACGCCTCCTATTCCTGTGTTTACGGGCACTGGGTTCATGCTCGGCACGTCCGGTAGTACGGGCGAAAGAAGAAGTCGGTTGTTGGACAAATTCGGCAAGCTGTCCAAAGGGATCACGTTCGACCAGCCGGAATTTATCCACCAGCTTTCGAACTGCTGCGTCCGAGTGAAGGGAAACACAATAAAATCAGGAATTCTGGGTACACACTTGGGAAAGACGCAAATTATTTCCATCTTTGCAGGTATCAAGTTGTGTTGTTGCGCGTCCTGTCCTGTAATATTGTTGTTGGTGATGTTTTGACGTACGTTAGGCGTTGGTCTACGCTGTGCGGAGAATACTGGTACACAGCAGTTGTACAGTCAGTTCCCGATATACGCGATATTGGAGTTACGCTGAAACTCGTGATACATTGATTTCTGTAGTCTGCATAAGCCAGAAAGAGCAGTTTTTATTATCAATTGCTGAAAATTTCTTCCTCTTCGTTGATAACATGTTGCCTTTGGAATGGGCAACTTTTGTGCCTCGGTAGGGGCATCAATGTGTTAGTTGGGAAATTGCACGTTGAATATTTACACCCGATCTGTCAAATTGTGACAATTTTGGTTATATGCCAGCACCTGGTATTCCACACATTTTGGCCATCTACTCACTTTATCTTGGTGCGTTCGGCGAACGAAAGTTCCGTATCCTGATCTAAATAACATCAACATCCGTTTACAGTCAGATCGAATCAGATTTCTTTCCAGTAAGTGCTTTTGGTGGGTCCGTAGAACACAAAACTTGCTTACTAATGTATTGTTGCACTTTTGTTAGCAGGAAGTGCAAAGATGATGGGATCATCACAAACACCCAGCCAGGGTCGTTCGTATGACCCCAAACCGAAGGCTACTCCAGACAGCCAGAGGAATGTAATATCCAACTATTTCAACAACTCCTCTACCTCTTCCTCCAAGGGCATTTCACCGAAGAAGCCAACATACACACCGGGAGCAAAACCAAACTTTGGTGGTGGAACGTTGGTACTAAGAAAACCGCCTACCGGACAAACGGGTGCAGTAACACCCAAAACCGAGCCTCCATCCATATCGTCCCGAAAGGTGGTTCCTAAAACTGTAAAAACACCACCGGAAGGTAATTTGCGCAACGTTAAGCAGTTTAAAGATTTGACAGCCGATGAGGACGAACGGCCGAAAAGGACGACGCCTCCTATTCCTGTGTTTACGGGCACTGGGTTCATGCTCGGCACGTCCGGTAGTACGGGCGAAAGAAGAAGTCGGTTGTTGGACAAATTCCCGGTACCTACAAGCAGCAGCAGAAGCAACGGTAAGCCTACTTCGGCCAAAAAACCACGCATCGAATTGAATACCAAGCCAACCAGCACAACCAGCACGATGGAATCCATCCTGCTGTCTGACGATTCCGACGACATATTCGATGAGATCGATTTAACCACGGTGGACAGCATAAAAAAGGAACGCACCGAATCGATCCGCAGAGAGATAGTGGATTCGTTCGAAAATGATGAGATGGATGAGATTGTTCTCATCGATAACGAGTACGACGATGAGCTGGCGGACGAAGAAGAGCTGTCCTCGATTGATGATACGTTGCTCGATCGGTCGGTAATTGATGAGCTGTTTAACGAAAGCGATGACCTGATTGAGGATTTTAATCGTACGAACGCAAAAATCAAGATTGAAAAGCCGGACGACGAAATTGTATCCTGTCCGATGTGTTTGACAAAAATGACTCGTGCCAAGATAGGCGATCATCTTGAACGGTGCTACTCGCTCATCTCCGGCGAAAAAACCGCCCCAACCCCAAAGCCAATGCTGGTCGCCAACGTACAAAGTACGAAGACCATCGACACAAACCAACCGTCCACCTCAAAGGCCACACCGGCCAGAGGAACATCATCAGCGACATCGACAAAGGGCAAGAAAAAACCGGCGCGCGACTTGATTACGGCTCAGGAGCAGCTGCTACGGGACTGCGGTTACACCGAACAGGACATAGCGAATGTGCTGGAAGACGCGAGTGTGGAGGATATGCCAGCACCTAGCATGGCAGCACTGCGCGAGCAAGTTCTGCGTGACTGTGGCTACACGGATGCAGACATCAGGCGCGTGCTTGACGATGCGTCGTCGGAAGAATTGACAAGCAACGAGGTGGAATTTATTTCGGCGGTAGAAAGCTGTGAGTGTCCGAACTGTGGTAAAACGGTGGAGCTGAGCTTGATCAACCATCATCTGGACCATTGTCTTGTGAAATAACCCACCACGCGTTTGTGTTACGTTTTAAAATATATAATTAGTTATAAATATAAACTTGTTTTCCATAGCAGGTAGTTCAGGGCATTTATTAAAAAAAAAAACACTTTCGTATCGATTTCCTATTTGCCAAAACACCTTATTAACGTTTGAATTTAAAAAATACATTTACTTTGGCCGCCGATCAATACAAAACGAGTGACGGTAATTAATATAGTTAGATTTTGTCTCGAGTTAGCTATAACCTTTGTCATGGTACTCCGTACGAACTACAGAATGATCGGATAAAGCCTTTTACCAGAAGTTTCACCCAACAGTTGTTCTTCTGTGTGAAGTATACTATTGGTACGTTAAGGAAATCCAGCTCAAACCTTACTACGGTACGATAGGTTGAGTTCCCGAAATATCCTGGTCTAATGGTGTGATCCCTGGATCCAATTTCCACAACGATAAAGACTCAGAACGACAAACAACACTGTTGGGTTACTACATTAGTAAATTATATTTTTTCAAAGGATGCCTTACTATTACCAACACTTATGAAGATCTTCAACTGTCTTAGCAACATATGCCTCAAAGACATGCTTCAAAACACGAAGGACATTATGCCATCGAATGGAAAAGCCTGAAAACCAATCTATTTACTAAAGCATAAGCTAGATAATACTGGTACTGTTCGATACTGCTTCGATCTCTATGCACGGTTCTGGAGGACAGTCGTGTGCCACCGTATGGATGGACGCAGGGACGCCTACCTGATCATTACATCCATCTTTACCATCGCTTTCACGCTCGTGACATTTCAAATGGATGCGCAGATTATTTTTGGTGGAAAAACATTTTCCACAGCGTTGACACATTTCCGACTTTTCGCCCGTGTGCGTGGTGTAATGCGCCCGCAACTGTTTGCCTGTTGCAAACAATCGTTTACACTGGTCGCACTCGTACTCTTTGAAGTGTGCCTGCAGGTGCGAGATCATGTTGTTCACCTTATCGGTGCTGTAACGCTCACAGTGATTGCACCTGTACTGCATCGGCTCGCGGCTCACAATCGTGTAGTGTTCTACCCACGATTTGGCCGGCCGATAGTTGTAATTTTTCGCATGCACCTTCAGGTGAAGAATCAGGTTGAACGAGGTGTTAAACTTCTTCGGACACAGCGTACACTGGTAGGAACGTTCCTGGGAATGTTTCTTCAGATGCACGTCGTACGATTCGATTGTTTGCAGTACCTTTTTGCAAACGACACATTCGAACCCCCTGTTCTCGTTGTGCGTAAGCTCGTGGTTGCGGCGTTTGTTCGGGTGATTAAATACCATCTCGCACTTACTACATTTCAACGTTGTGGTGTGATACTTCATGTGCTGTTTGAGGGCAGCTTGTGAGCCGTACTGCTTGCCGCATGTCTTGCAGTTGACCGTACAAGGAGCACCGCCACCTAGATGGTACGTATGCGTGTGATAATATTTACCCGCCGCGTTACTGTAGCGACGATCGCAGTAGTCACACTTGATCGGTTGTTCATGCATCTTCATATGTGTGTTTAACGTACGCACCCGCGTTAGAACGGTCGTTTCCATCACGCACTGCTTGCAGGTGTACGGAACCTTATCCACGTGGGTTGCTAAATGTTCTATCAACGCTTTCCGAGAGCCTAATGGGTCGCTGCTACAAATGTAACATTTGAAATCGTGCAACATCGGTACTCCACGGCCAGGTTTGTCTCGTACCGTTCGTTTTGTTTGACGACGATTTTGCATGTTTTGCTTCTCGCTGTTCGGGTAAGTTTCTGAACTTTGGGGATCGGGGTCAAATTGGTCAGTCTCGATACCGTTATCTGTACTTTCATTGTCGCAATCCAACTCTTCTCTCGATGCACCATTATCTGATTCCGTTACATGATGCTTTTCCAATTGTTCACACCGGGTACGAATGCGTGCCGATCTTCGACTAGATTTCAATTCTGGGTTTTTTTCTTGCATTGTGGATGTGTTGTCCACCGCCTTAGCGCAATCATTGTCGAGCTCGTTCTCGTTCATTCCATTTATCGTATGCTGCGTGTTACTAAATCAAAAAAAAAAATCAACTGAAACTACCGGCAAACTTTACTTTGTTGTTTCTTTTGCGAGTACTTACATCGGTTCAACTTCCGAATCCGAGGTCCGCTTTGAATCAATTGCACAGCGAAGCTTACGATCAGATTCCTGAAACAACTTTATATGTGCATCGATAGTTTTGAGCCTCAAAATGCACTGATTGCAAATCATTTTTGGAAATTTGTCATCTTCAGCAATCTGTGAACGCGAAGTAGAGAAGCGACTAGTAAGTACCTTCAGGTAAATTACAACGGGGTCGTCCTACCAATTCATACCTCCAATCTTACGGTGTTTCGAATAATAGCTAACAGGTCCGGATTTGCGCTTGTATCAAATAGTGAGCACAAGTTTTTCCAAGCAGACAAACACATCCTGCAGATTCGATCGCTTAATTCCATCTTTAGTGTGGATTTCTCTGCGCAACCCAAAGCAGAAAACAGCTATCGCGTAAAAGGTAAACATAAACAAATGGTTGACAATTCTCTTCACACGAAAAAAAATAGGTGTAGACAGAACTTCAAACACACCGTTGTGGAATAAAGTGATTCGTGTCCAATGTCCAGTCTGGGAACATTGCGTCTAGCTTTTCTTGCGGTATTCTACCCAACTATGAATTACTCATCTGGAGTTATGATGCCACTGTTGCAAAAGTCCTCAGAAGATGTCCGATGCCATTCCCCGGGAATGACCAGATCGCTGGAGCCTGGAGAATTTAGATAATGCTCGTTATTAGAAACTTCCATCCATTTATAGCTATTCTTCTTTGGCACCATAACCTCGAGAGATCTCGGCCTGTGGTTTCTGATCTTTATTGACTTAGTTCCACCCGGAGCTGGATAGTTAGTCCTGCATATGGGGGCCGTTTACACATACGGGCCAAATATATCTGTCGAACGCAGCTAAGAGGAATTGCAATCCTGGATACCGCTCACGGTCTAGCACCGTCGTCTGCCAATCCAATTCCAACCAACATCAACAACGAGGCTCGAACGAGGCTAAGAAGGTTTTGTCAGGTTTTGGACAGAGTCATCAGGTAGTTTGAGTGGAGAGGATTCCTCAGGCTGTATTATGACCGGCACCATCATTTTACCTCGTTATTCTCCAACCTGAGGTGTAGTGGCGCCTGCTCAAACCTTTGGTGACTCAAGCCCATTTTCCCCAGCTTGGATATATAGTGCAACAGGTTACCTCTATGCATGACGAGAGCGTGACGGAGTTGAGCAGGAGATCCAGTGAAACCTTTTGCAAGGCCTCGGACCCTACCCCATGAGCAGAGAGGAATTCCTAGGCAGACTTTAAATATTCTATCTAGTTCTATACAACTATATGCTATTGGACGACTTTAAAATTGCGATTACCTTTGTGTAATATCATCCAGTATTTGTTCATGATGAGTCACTTAGTTCCCGTCTAGCGCTAGGTTGAAGAGAAGACAGGCAAGACTATCTGCCCGGCGCATACCCTGAGAGTAACTGCTTACTATCTTCCACGCAACTCCAGAACTTACCAAACAATGAAACAATTAAACTCTTGCAATAATATGCATGTTTGCGTTCCAGAACACATTTATTTATATTTAATCGTTTGCGTTGCAGCTATTGTACCAGCATTGTGTTTATGATTGGGTTGGTAAATGTATGCAAGTGGTTACATTAGTGGGGTACGCTTTATACGCACAAAGGAGCATCGACACGTAGCAATCCATTAATTTCAATATCCCACTCTCTCTGTGTAAGTGGATTAATAATACGTTGCTTTCGTTCATTCTGTGGTTGCAGAATGATGATCGCATCGGTTTGATTAGACATCGATGATACTCATTAAATTTTGCGCCAAAAACAAAAATAAGAAAAGGAAAATACACACCATACGTATTTCAAACCTGTCTCCAACATCCCCACACATACATACTTCTTCCTCATGGTAGCCGACCACCGATGATACATACTTCGATCGGTTTTGTACTGAAACGGTGGTGGTGGTGGCGGTTAGGTGATGGTGTGTATCCTTAATTTTGCCACCAAGAGCCCTTGCATCTTCCAAGAGCGTTAGCTCCGGATCAATTTCTTTGCCGAACGGTTAATTAGTTGAGACAAACATCGAATCGTTTGATGAACTACTGTTTCAATCTCGAAATGCGCCCTCTCAAAGACGAATTACGGAAACGGAGGGGGCGGGGGCGAGTGGAAAAGGGGCCGGGGGATTAAAAAGTGATTCGCAACCTAGTGGAGATTGAGTATGTTCCGAGGATAGAGGAACTAGCAATGCGCCCCATCGGAAAACGGCCTTAACCATGGGAGAGCGGTGGCTTTACGGTTAATTTCTACGATAGCGACGCCTGGAGGAAGCATTCTGTGACGATGCTTGCTGATTCTGCCCGGCGTAAATATTGTTCAGGAAGTCGTCCAAATTTGGCTCACTGAAAATATGAAAAATAAAAAGATTTTAATACCATCCAGATCACGATTCATTCGCACAATCGAACACTTACTTTGGCCCCGGTTCTTTGCGTGAGCGCCCAATCGGGTCCTTGTCCTGCGGTTGACCTTGCTGATGATGTTGGGATTGCTGTTGCTGTTGGTGGTGCTGCTGCTGCTGTTGCTGCTGCTGGGAGCTGCTGCCTAGTACGATGCGGTACTGCACAATGTGCGAATTAGGTTGCAGGTGGGACAGTGCACCCTTCTGGCAGTTGGCCCATTCCGTGATATCGTACACGTTGCCCTCCATCATCGCGAGATACTTCCAGCGCAGTCCGAAGAAACTCGTTTCAGCCCAAATATCTCCCTGTAAAAGGTAATCAATGTAGAACGGTTTTTTCGGCTCTGCATATAGGTATTGGTTCGTGAACTCGTTGCCGTACCTCTCGTGCCGGATGACGTATCTTGCAGGAACTACACTCCCTGGCGGCGTAGTGTGCCCGGCCGGTTGGTTTCCGTGGATGACGCAGGCAGCAGCTGCTACATCTGTTGAAGCATAACACGAGAGAGTGTTACAAAGTAATGCATAAAGTTTCAGTGGTTTAACTGTGAAAGCCGTATTGCCATTTAGATATTCCAGATTTTGAAATCTCAAGCCAAAAAATAACTATCTTAAGCTCGAAAAAGCATACAAAACGTCGTCAATTTTCCACAAGTAAATTAATAAATAAAGGAAAAGTCAACAATCGCTTGTCTCAAATCTCATGGACCACCTCACATAGGTTTGTGGAACTGAATTAATACGGGTCCCTTATCCCTCTTAATTGCAGGGTTTTGTAATAGCCACACAAGTTTTTTTTCGCTAGTCGCTAGTAAAAGTCGCTGGCATCGTGCTTTTTAACTTGACTCATGCCCATGAGCCAAATATAAGAAATATTCGCCTTATGGGAGATTAAGCTCCTTGAAAGGAGTATTTTCAGAGAGTTTGAATTCGCTCTGCTTCCTCTTCTCTAGCACTACAACCTCGAAAGGTCTTGGACTACTATTTCTAGAACTCTGTGACTTAGTTTTACCCGTAGTCAGGCCTTTACTCGTTCTATGAACATTACGTACAGAGGGGAACTAGTAGTGATTAGAGGACGGTCAAATAGTTTCGATCAAAACCCGAGGGCACGCCGCTCTTACCGTATTGTGTTGGCCGCTTCCGATATTTTCGTGTGCAGCTGCGTCAATAGATCGTTAATCTCGGACCACGCTTTCTCCGCGTTCAGCGCCTCGGCTAAGCTCTGGTCATACTCCTTGCGACTTTCCGGTTCACCGATCAGCTCGAACGATCGTTGCAGCACCTTGAACGCTTCCTCCGCGCCCGGCTGCTTGTTCTTGTCCGGGTGCACCAGCACGGCAATCTTTTTGTAATGCTTACGTATCTGCTCCTGCGAGCAGTCGGGACTCACGCCCAAAATACTGTACGCATCCTTACCCTTGCAGTTCAGCAGCGACGACATCGCTTCATCGGCCGTTGACGGTAGCCGCCCATCGCGGTACCGGTCAGTCGGTTTGCCACCGGTAGGTTCCACCGGTTTCTGTCTACGGCAGCGCCGCCAAAATGCCCACCGTGAATCCTTCGCAAAGCGTCCGTCGAACGATTGGCAAACGTTTCGAAACCAAGCACCGGGTCGGGCCGAATTTTTACCCAAATCCTGCCGTATCTGGCGCACATGCTGCCAGCAATACTGATACCCGGACAGGGCATAGTCCCAGGCAAGCCGTACGCTAAGGTACACCACATCGCTCACCAGCGACCACAGCCAGTGTAGTGCCAGCACCATGTACTCCAGCCACTTGCGAAACAGTTTCTCGAGGAAAGCGTACTTTTGATTTTTGCGTGCCCGTACCGAACGCTTGCCGCCCGGTGGCGGTGAGCTGCCAAACGTTTTGTCCTGCTGCTTGCCAGGGCCGGGCCGGGAGGAGGCATTGCGACCGCCTCCACCACCCGTCGTCACCTTACGGTAGGTGGAGGTCGTGCGCGGTGGGTTAATCTTCTCGATATGTGTTACGTTCGTGCCGTTGTTTGTGTTTTTCTTCACGTTGTACACGAACGGAAGCTGCTCGTGGCGCCCGGAATCGTCCCCCTGTTGGCCTGCCGTTTCCGACGAACCGAGACTGTCCTGGTCGTACTCGTCCGAATCATCGTACTCATCGTCGTACTCTTCGCCACGTTCCTCTTCCTCTGTTTCATTTGGCCTCACGTCATCGTTTTGGTTGCTGTTCAGCAGCAGTCCAGCAAACTCTTCTGAAGCGTCGTTCGATTGGGCCGTTGTTCGTCCTTTCTTGCCCGCGAGACCTCCTCCCTCGTGATTTCCGTCCGTACCGGTACGGTAGCTTTTATCCTTCTTACCACTGCTGTTCACCTTCTCGTTCTTGCGCCCTTTCTCCTGACCCGAACGCAGCGAAGCTTCTGATCCAACGGTTCCATCTACCTTGGAGCTTCCATCCGCTAGGGTCGGAGAAATCGTTCTTGTTCCAGCCCCATTTCCCTTCCGCATCGTGCCATCGATGGTCCGTTCCTTGTGGTGGCCCGATCCGGCAACACTTCCCATCGATTTACGATCCCCATTGCCATTCGTACGCTTTGATTCTCGTTTTGATTTACCACCCATGGAGCCACCATTTGATCCATTGCTTCCGGTCGCTTTCGTGCCATTCGGGCCGTGTGTTGCTTGCAGACCATTAATCGTTTCCCCATTGGCAGATGCACCGGCAGCGAATGCATTGCTACCACCGGCAGGAGCATGCTTGCTCAGCACATCGGAGTACGACATGCGCATCGGTTTCACTTCGGCCACAATGCGCTGCTTCTTGTTCACGTTCTGATCAAGCTTGGCCGAATTATCGTCGTTCTGTTGGTTGTAAACGGCCGATGCCGTGGCGACGTTTGTGCTGGTGCGTGTACCGCCCGAAACGGTCGGCGAACCGGAAGGTGATCCGTGTGCTGCGGTTCCCGCACCGACCACGTTCGGTGGGACAGGATTAATTGCGGGTTTCGTTGTGGCTGACTTGGTGGGTGAAACGGTACGCTTGCTGGTTCGGTCTTCACGATCTACCGGAGCCAAGGGCTGACCGACGGGTATATCGTTGTTTAACTGCGATGAGGAGGGCCCGTTACCGTACGTACCGGAAATGGTGGGTGCCCAGTTCCCAACGAGCTGACTGATCAGTGTGCTTGTGTTGCTGTTTCCATTTTCTAGCGAATGCGTCGACGAGGTGGCCGGTACCGGAGCAGATGGGACAGCATGGTTTAGCAGTGTTGGGGCATTAGAGATAGAGAATTGTGGCAATTGTTGCTGTGGTGGTTGCAGCTGTTGTGGCCGATGTTGTTGTTGCTGCTGTTGCTGTTGCTGCTGTTGCTGTTGCTGTTGTGGATTATGCAGAGTAAAACCGAACCCCGGAGCAGCCAGCAGAAAGCTGCTATTGTTCGAAAACAACTCGTACCCCTGTTTGTCCTGAACGGAGTGATTTTGATTTGTGTCCTCCTGGGTACAGGGTATCATACAAGCAGCAGCAGCGGCCTGCTGTTGTTGTTGTTGTTGCGGTTGGTACACCACCTTGATCGGTTGGCCGTAGGAATCCGTATACTCGTTCTCCATCGGTTGGTGCGTACCACCATGGTGCATGGAATAGCCAGTTCCAGTGCCACCATAGTTATCCACCATTCCAGCCGCGTTATGGTAGAATGCTGCTGCATTCGATGGTGTCACTACCGGTACGGTTGGTACAGCGTACGAGAGATGCTGCGGATGAGGGAGCAATTGCGGCACCACCGGTTGCTGCAACAGTGTCTGGTGTAGCTGCTGCTGCTGCTGCTGCTGCGCGTGCTGGTAGTGGTGCGGTGGCGGCGGCGGCTGTTGCTGGTTCGGTGGCCAGAAATTTTCATTACCGTCGCGCGTATTATTAGACATTTTCACTGCAGATGGTACTCAGTGCACTAGAAATGATCCGAGCAGCGCCGTCCGGCGTAAAGTACATCAATCCCGAACGATTGCCGTGCCATCGACGGCCGCAGGACGACGGCAACGATGATGGTTGATGTGGAACTTCTAGGGCATGCACACATGCGGTGCCTCCAGCAGCAGTTCCCCCCTACTCTCACTCAACCACACTATACACCGACCGAACCATACGCTATCGAAAACGCGCGATTTAACACCGACGGCGGAAGAACAATACACGGCCCGTAATGTTGGGCCCTTTTTTACACCGCAAGCGTGCCGAATCAGTACCGCAGTTCACTCTATCCGACGCGCGATGCAGAAAATTATCGAAACGAAAGTCCTTTTGTGCCTCCACGAAGACGAGAAGAATATAGTAAGAATAAGGTAAGCAAGAGGAGAAAAAGAAAAATATTCTTATTTCACGCATGCACTGTCAAACTGCACCATGGGATTCGTGGTTGACAGCCGAGCGTAAGATGGTGTTCAGCCCTGAACCGGTTGAGAACGGAATCGTTTGTTTTTTGGGAGGAAAACACAATTTTACAACAATTTTTCACCATGTTAATATCAGACGAACATCTTTTATCAAGTTTATAGGTATTGAGAAATTGCTTGCACAATTGTGTTGCATATAAATTGTTCCAATTTCGACTGTTTCAAAACGTCATCGCGCACTCAACCGGTCGAACCGGTTCGCGCACCACCATATGGTAGAGTACGCGAAAGCGGCTTTCAACAGTACTGCCGCAACGGTAACGGAAAAACAATTCGGTTCGGTTTCGGTACTCAACAGACAAAGCTCATTGTTGCACTAGAAACAAGTCCAGTACCGGAAGCGATGCTTGACTAGTGATAAAAGTTTGTTATCACAGGAGTGTATTATCTCTTGTTTTCTGAAATCAGGGTGTGCGTGTTTGCGTGTACGTGTACCAGCTGTGCGTGCCATCATCATAGAAACAAACAAAAGAAGCAGCTGCCAAAGCTATGCAAATCCCGAAATAGATAACAAAAAAAAAACATATGGAACGGTTCGCGGGTTATTGAAGCAACTAGTCGTGATTGCTGTCTTCAGTGGCATTTAATCCGTCGATTAATTGTTTTGCGGAATAATTCAAATACTTCACCCAACAGATTATCGTAGAAAACTGTAGAAGGTTTTCGATAAATGAGAACATCTCCATTTCGATAGCGATGGCGGTCACCACATTATGCGGGGTACAGTTACGGTCATTGACTGCGATACTTTTGGTGGCAATGGTGGTAAAGGGTCAGGGCGTTAGCGAAACTGGTAACGCGACGAAAAACAGCAATGGAAGCGAAGGAAAGCTCCTTTTTGCTCATGTTGTAAGTTGATAAGACACAATCTTACACGTTGTGTTTTTGCGTAGTTTGCTGATCATAAAAACGTCAAATGGTGAAACCGAATGATAATATTTGTCCTGTTCTGTTTGTCTCTCGTTGCAGCTATTCCGCCATGGTGATCGTACCCCGATCGATCCGTACCCCAATGATCCTTGGAAGGATCCGAGCCATTGGACTGCAGATTGGGGACAGTTAGTCAATGTAAGCTACACATCTTAATTGATTCTTAATTTATTAATTGCATTTGCCAACACCAGTGAATAAATTTTCCGTCCATCGACCTTTCGTCTTGTTGTAGGCTGGTAAAATGCGCCATTTGATGCTAGGAAAATGGCTACGCCAACGCTATTCCAGCCTGCTGAAGGATACATACAGCAACAATGAGATCTACGTTCGTTCCACCGACGTAGACCGTACGTTGATGAGCGCCGAGGCAAACCTCGCCGGGCTGTATCCACCGACGGGAGCTGACGTTTGGGACTCGGCAATAACCTGGCAACCGATACCGGTGCATACCGTTACCGAGGAGCTGGACAGCGTATTGGCAGCTAAAAAGCGTTGTCCTGCGTTCGATCACGCACTAAAAGTGTACCGCCAGTCAGAACCATACCATTCGTACAACGCATCCTTGGAGCAGCTGTACCTGTATGTGACGGAGAAAACGGGCCGCAGATACGATTCCATGTCATCTGTCCAAAACCTCTACAGTGCACTGCTCATAGAGGAGCTGAACAACTTTACGCTGCCCGAATGGACAAAGACAGTTTATCCGGAACCATTGAAATCGATCTCCGCCATGACGTTTGCCGTCAAGACGAACACCACACAACTGGCCCGCCTAAAGATGGGTCCGCTGGTGAAGGAAATGCTGCAACGCTTCCGATCGAAAGCAAAGGGTACACTGAAACCGAATCGCTCCGTATGGATCTACAGTGCGCACGATGTGACGGTCGCCAGTTTGCTGAATGCGCTGCGTGTTTTCGAACTGCACAATCCGCCATTCGCTGCTTGCATTATGCTTGAACTGCGTCAACCAATCGACAATGCACAGCAGCCGTACGTGGAAATATTCTACAAAAACACAACTGCCGAACCGTTCCAGCTCACAATACCCGGCTGCGACGCTCGATGCCCGCTGGACAAGTTGTTTGAAATTTACGATAACATTATGCCGAAAGATTGGGAATCCGAGTGTCAGCTATCGCTCCTGTCGATGAGCTACGTCGAGGCGGACCTGAATTCGGCCAGCAGTTTGATTGGGATTGTGCTACTGACTGCCATATCGATGCTCGTCCTGCTGGCCGTTGTAGCTATTGTGAAACGTCGCAACAATCTGCACAGCGAACGATGGTATCTTCGGATCGATGGGTGAGCGGACGGCATCATCGCATTTACGACCCAATTTTATAATGTCGTGTAAAACGTTTCATAAGGCTGATTTGTACTGTCTGTTACGTGTTGGGGCGCATGTCCTTTTTGTTGGCTAAAATGCACTGGTTACTATTGAGATTAGTTTGTGATAAAAATAAACTCTTGGGACGGAAACGGAACATCTGGACGAAAAAAAACCCTACTGGTTTGTTTTATTAGACACGAAAGAACTAGGTTCTGTTTGTACTGGAAGGTGATAAAAATAAATGTTTTCCGATGAAATGCATCGAAGAAATGGAAATCGATCGATCTGATACTTAAAATTCTAAATCTTCCATCTTCACCTCCTTCTTTATCGGTGTGCTTCGTATCGGCTGCTTGCCACGGGCCGGACAAATGGATGCGTTCAAACAATCGTTACAGCGCGGAAAGCGCGAAGTACAGATAGTTTGCCCGAATCCAACCAGCATATGATTTACCTCATCCCACATCTCGTACGGTAACCATTTCTCCAAGGCTTGGCGCGTTTCTTCCGGATTTTTTGTTTCCTTCGGAACCCACTTCAGCCAGTTGGCTATGCGATGCACGTGCGTGTCAACCCCGATCCCGGTGACAATGTTCCAAGCGGAACGCATGCAAAGATGAGCCATCTTTTTACCCACACCCGGCAACTTCAGCAAACCTTCGATGTTGTTGGGAATGTCTCCACCGTACTGGTCAATTAGAATTTGGGACATTTCCTTGATGAACCGGGTCTTGTTCTGCAAAATAAAAACGGGAAACAAACATTAGCCATGTTTGGCAACACTGCCAGTTATTCATTTTACCACCAAGGACTGCTGAACGTCAAACATATGTCAGAGTTTGGAAGAATGAAAACATAGCAGCAAATATACAACGAGAGCACAACATATCTGGAGAGTGATTGTGTAGCGATTGCGTCAATTTCTTCACAAAATGAAGCTAACGATAAAGATATTGAAAGGAGAGGAATACTCCGTTGAGGTGCGTATCTGCGTACTAGAGGTTAGCTTTATGCAGTCGTTCTGTAAACGTCCGTTTCCTGTCTATCTTTCCCTTCAGGCTACACAAGACTCTACAATCCAGCAGATCAAAGAAGAAATCGAGAAAAAAAGCTCTATACCAGTTGAACATCAAAAGTTGCTGCTTGTAGGGAAAAAGATGAAAAGACAGTCGCATCCTACGGCAACATTGCAGATGGGACAAAACTAACGTTGGTGGTCAAGAAACCGGATCCACTACGCGACGTCATTTACCGTCACTTCAAACGCTACCTGCAGGAAGAGCAATCGCAACGGTTAACCGCACGATTCATGGATGATTTTGAACAAAAGCTAAACCAACTTAGCTTGGACGATTTGGAAAAGATCGCTACAGAAATGTTAGCTAAAAAGGGACAGAATGTCACTAGTGCTGATAATGCATAATCAGGCGTAGGAGGCTCGTGAAGTAAGTGATGTTCCATTTACCGATTAACAGTGTTTAAATATAACAAATAAATCGTTTCATTACAACACCGTGAAGGATCGCTGCGTTCTATACCACATACCTTATAAAACCCGACCGGGTAGATGAGTTTCTGCAACACTGCACTATCGGTGACAACGATTGATTCTGGCGTAAGCCCATGTTTCTTCAGCCGCAGCATACATTCGTGGTTTGCCTGATCCTTCGTTTGACTCGATAACATTAGCGACACCAGGCAATGGTAGCGTTTAAGACGGTCCGGCAGTACGGTCTCTGCGTTCTGCGTGAACTGATCACATCCCATCGTATCCACCGGCGCCGGATTCATTCGACGCATTTCGCGAATATTCTCCATCATTTGGCGCCAATTTTCTGGTTCCCATTTTGGCTCTTTTGCATTGCCTGTTGAATCATCGGTATTGTCCGTAAGTTCTTGCTTTGCAGGAGATAAATATTCGACCGGTTCCTGCTTAACAGGTGTTTTCTCGCCAATGGGCTGAGAAATTATTTCTGCCTCATCCGGTGGTTCAACTTTAATTTTCGGTGTTACAGCTGCTTCGGGATTATCGAGAAGGCCATTATTCTCCTTAGCATGCTGCTTTTTTTCTGGTGTCTTGAGCAAATGGGTAGCTTCACTGAGCATTTGGCTGGAAACATTAGATTCAAGCGGTTCCTGTTTTATAGCTTCACTCGCTACACAAGCGTCATCAATCCGAATATTGTTCAAACGCCTTTTACCGGTTCTTTTGTTAGATGCAGCAACATGGGTGCTGCTTTTGGTTTTGACCTTGGGATCGGGTACACATTTTACGTCGACGACCGCGTTGTTGTCTATCGTTTTATTTGGTTGGGTAACCTTCTGTAGAAGGCTTAAACCTTCCTTTTTGGTGAAATTTCTGGTTTTTTTCGGCGAAAAATAGGGCGATTTTGTTTCCTAAAAGAGAATGGATGAGCCGGTTACAACGTTGAGAACAAACAAAATAAGAAATGTTTATTTACCATCGTTCTAACAAGAATGCGATTAAGCTCGGAACAAACAATTCGCATCAACGGAGCGATTTGAGAACAAAAACACTATGTTACAAAAACAGAAGGACGATGCTTTTCTTTGTTATCCGCGTGGTCTCGTCAAAAGTATGCTCGGAAATAAAACCCGCTTGGATGCGTACACCAAGGCCAAAATGCTGCAGCCGGTTGAACGTCAACTGAATGAAAATAACAAAGGCTTCATTTCTTGGAACGAAATATCAGTTTTAGCAATTGAAAGATATCTAGCTCCAGTTGTTGGTAAAGCGGAGCCAATTTAGATGAAGAATTTTAGTCGAAATAAGATCAACACAAATCATGCGTATCTAAAGTGCAAAATACATTAAAAACACCGGTAAATAATTGGGCTTTGTTCTGCAAATGGTTCCTTTTCTTTTGGGTCAATTCAATTCCAAGCACTGGCAACCCTGCCTGCTGTCATCCCGGGAGCAATTGTCATTAGTGATGCTGTCATTGGCGAGAAAAGTGAAATCTATCCGCACCGCAGACGCCATTTAAACGTTGGCGCAAGCCTGGACAGCGAGAAGACAAAATATTTTTGTTTTTTCCTATCATCCTGGTTCTGTTTGGTTCCACATTTCGTTTTTAGTTTACCATCGTAAGCCTTAGCTTAACACAGTAGCAGTAAGCGATAGCACGCGGCAAAAGACGTATGCGATGATCCCGGTAAGTGTTTTGATTGTGCTGTGTTTGCGGCTGCGGTGTGGTGGTATCATTTCCGGTGTCTCCCCTCGAATTCCCGGCGTATAACCACACACATCCAGTGATGCTTATCGTCCTTTTCATTCCCTGGGCTAATATCATACTCTTTTCGTTCATGTTCAATGTGCCCGATCGCCTGCCGGTCCGGGCCCGTTTTCCCGACTTGCGGTGTTTGTGGTGGGGACGCACAGAGAACTAAAGTGTTTGTAGGCAGCTTGCCACCTGCGACGAAGCCGGAGGAAGTACGCCGTTTGTTCGAAAACTATGGCGTGGTGACGGAATGCGACGTAATGAATCGATGCGCGTTCGTCCACATGCAGAATCAAGATATGGCCGAAAGTGCGATCCAGGCGCTGCACAACACCACCTTCAAAGGTGTTACGATCGTGGTCGAGCGTGGCCGCGTCCGGGAACGGCCCCCGGGCGGTGTCGGTGGCGGCGTCATGGACAGTTCGCGCGGCCGTCCCGGCGCCGGACCGATGCGAGGTACACGCGGCGGCATGCGCAGCCAACCGTACGGTGTTGGCGGTGGGTACGGAGCGGCACGCGCCCCGGGAGGGTATGGGGCACGTGCAAACTATGGTACCGGTAGCCGCTACGATGGAGGTTATAGGTAAGTTGAAGCAGGTTACGTTTCGTAGCAGTAACAAGTGGCCGGGAGGTGGCTTTAAATTTGTTACCTGAACCTTTGCTTTTTCCCACGAGCTATAGGAATGATGTCGGATACAGTTCCTCCAGTAATGCGTATGGGTACGGGTACAGTAGCAACGGTGGCGGGTACGGTAGCACGCGTCACTCCAGCAGCGAGGATCGTCGCGGCTTCACGTTACCATCCTATCCCTCCGACCCGAGTAGGGGCACTTACGGTAGCAATTATGATGGCTATTCCAGCTACGATGGCTACAGTAGCTACGGTTACGATACCACACAAGCATCCTCCAGCTACCAGCGATGGCCATCTACAGCACCAGCAACAGCAGATAGCTAGTATGTGTTACCGTCTGTTACCAGAAAGCAGCCGCGTATAGTCATTTGCTTCATCAATCGTTTCGTTTTTTTTTTTACTCATTAGCTCATATGCCGGTGGTTACTCACAAGGAACAACAGACCCGGCGGCTGTCGGTCAAAGTACAGATTATAGTCAATCTTATCCTTCCATGAGTGGTAGCTCATCCGGATACCGGTAAGCATAGGAGATTTTCCTTCACCGAAACCCACAAATCGACTTATCTCCGTCGCATTTCGTTTCAGTGCGTCAGCAACCGCTTCACCACAATCCTACCGTAATTCCGTTTCCGGTTACGGCCAACCCACGTCTGGCAGAAGGTTCTAATCAGGTGCCAACAGAGACCGTGCATGAGAACGTGTGAGAGAACCGGGGTGGCAGCAGTAGAAGTCTTATATGTTTTACGTGCGACATTACGTCCCTCAACCTCATGATAAAGCAGGCGGCAGGATCTTTACAAAGAAACGTTTGCAGTACTGCAGAATATTACTCTGTTACTGGCAATCATCATCGAGAAAACAGTCACCACCTCATTACTATCGCTCACGAACTTTCTTTTAATACACACACACATACGTACAAGCACACACACAAACAATTGAACAGTTTTCGTAAACATAATTGTGTAGTAGTTGGCACTACGCCCCAAAAACTTAGAATCACAGCCACATTTACAACATAATAATACATTTTCATTTTGGATGACAAAAACAGGTAAAAAAGTCATAATTTACTTAATATATCTACCATGAAACGGCATGAAACAATCAGCCCTTATGAAAGTGAGTTTATGATTTGTTATTTGTTATTTCCTTTCTACCGTTTTGTTCTCAATTTCCATTTCCGTTCTTTCAAAGTTGCATCGTCTCAGGCTCTTAAGGAAACTCATTTCAATCTGCTTTATGTACTTTTGATCACGGTTGTCGTACGGAAGCAGTAGTAGAACGTGGTGGTGTAGACAAACAAAACTCCTCGGACACACTCCAGCCAGCGCCAGAACACACTGGTTGTAAAAGAGATTAGAAAGACATACGAGTGAAGGAAAGGAGGGGGCGATGACAATGGACAGCGAAGGCGGCAGCGGGTGGTCTACGTTATACAACGCGCAGTAGAATAATCATAGACTGGGGGCGGGGGAAAAGGACCCCGGAACGAATGTTTTGTTAGACATCAAGAAGTAGAGTGAGCATTTTGTGTTTTTTTTTTATATCTAATTAATTATGTCACTTGGCCAAGAACGTTCTGGAAATGAAAAACAAAATATTCTTTAGTGTATTTATATCTACATATATATATACATTACAAAACAATTATATTTACGAAATCAATCGTGCAGAATGGGACGGAATCTAGCGGAAACGCAGCAAAACAAAACCCGGAACCACACACAGCTCCCGGAATGGTGTCGCTCGATCTGTAATATACACGTTTTCATTCACACACACACACATCAGTAAAAAACACAAACACACATACGTACACACTTGCATAACACCCGTAAAGAACTTTTTTTTTGATAATAGTATAATAAAATCGAAAATCAATCAAGAATACTACTTACTGTAAATCCCGGCAAAAATGGTGTGCGCGCTCGTATACGTGTTTAATTTGTTCCCAATTTTTGCATATATTTTTTTGTACATTAAGGTGGCGGTGGTAGACGATTTTTCCCTCCTGTGCCAAACCCCCGAAAGAAGAAACCGGCTTGCCGAGAAAACTTTGCCTTTTTAAAGGCCACAGGCAATCAAATACAATTGAAAGTAGGAGTGGTAATGGTGCAAGATGCGTAAGATAAGTGGGGACGTGCCCAATGATCGCCGTCAGCTGGCAGGATGTCCAGAATTTGGATGGAATTTTAGTGTTAATCGATGTCGAGCGTTGGGCTATGTGGGTCAAAGAAAAAAAAACCGAGGAGCTTCTAAAGTGACTCAGCCTCTCTTTCTTGCGTGCCCCTGCGGCTTGATGGCCTGTTTTGGGTGTGCAAAACTAAAACCAGTTCTCCATCTGAAACTAGTCAAAATTTAATGTGAGCTATGTACATCCGATCGGTGCAATTTAATACTTTTGTTAACATACACTAATTACAGTGTACTATTGATCGACTCGAATTTAAAGCAAAATAGCGCGTCCTCTCAGTATGAGGACCACAATTTCTTCTTCAAACGTCTTCTCCTATTGCCACATGGCCGGCGCACACCACTTCTCAAACAACGGTGGTGGCTACTACGATCGCCATCAATTGCTCAGAGCGAACGGTTCGGTTCGGTTCGGCGAGAGCCATCCACCATCGGTTGTTGCACTCCTTTCCCGCGATGCCTAAAACACACCAGCGCGTTTGTTCTCGCGTGCTTGCGTGTGGGTCTCTGGCGATACTGCGCCACCGGCATTATGCAATGCGCCTCGATGAGCGTGTACGGAATGGGGAAGAGGAAAAGGTTCGCGTTGCGCTCGCAATATGAAAACCAGCACGGTGCTTTCGGTTTCAGTCGAGCTCCAGCATCAGCCTCGAATGGACACGCGGTGGTAGTGTTGTGATTTTGTACTATCTCAGTGTTTTGTGTGAACAGGGTAGAAGAAGCAGTTTTCAAAATCAAATAAGGTTTGTTGGCGATTTGTGCTTTAAAATATACTGCGAGAAGCGCTGATTAACATATCTGTGTTTCCAAGAAGAAGATTTAGTGTGCAAGAAAGTGAAACGTTATCGTAAAAAGCTCATAAATCGCAGGACCACATCCATGTTTTCAAAAACGAAAATAAAGAGAAGAGCACAAACATGGCAAAAGTCCCCCTATTGCTGTGGCGCATTTTTTGGCACACTATTTCCAAAAGCCCCCACATTCGCGTTGAGTAACGTGTGAAACATGCTGGCTGGACACGCTGGAGAAAGGCGACCAGTAGTAGTGGCTGTGGGACCAGTTACGGGTTACGATGAATGCAAACATGCAAATAATATGTGATCGTGATGCGTGAAGCAATCGTAAGGATGAGCGAAGTCGCGATGCGTGTGAGGTGTCTAATCACGGGAACAATTACAGTTGCCTTCTTGAGTGCCTTACCAGTTCAAACTATGTGTTATCGTCTAAGAATTGAAAAGATATCGATTACTAAAGAAACTATCTGTATTATACAGACAGACACAGATCGTGTGTTCCGTGTCGTCGGAAATAAACGGGCATCATCATTCCGTAACATGTGACTTCGAGCAGCCATGAGGACGAACGATCGTCTTGTTCAAACAGCGCGCGCTGAATCTTATCGAAATCGCGGATGTTTTTCAGGGTTGTCGGGCCTCTTTTCCCAAGAGGCCGTTGTTAGTGTGGCCCACAAACACGACGATGATGATGCTGTGAGGTGTGCGTTGCGCTCGCAATAAGGTGTCTTAGCAGAGACGCAACATTCGGCGGCGTGTGTGTTTGTGTGTGTGGTGAAACCAACCGACATTGATTCACTGTGGACCAATTCCGTGCTGCCCCCAAGTCATATCTTTACCCAATATCAAAATATGTTTTGTCTACAATTTCCGTTCACAGCCAACCAGTAACCAGTTTCTCTGTCGTGTGGGACAGACACGTTTGGGGCTTCCTTATCGAAAGAAGGAAGAAATAAGGGAAGCTCTTCCAGACGGTGCGGAAGGTCAGCAGGACGTGTTGGACGAATAATGTACGCGTTCCGTGTGCTGATCCTGTCGCTCGTATCCATCGGTGTACACTCCAGCTATGCCCTTCCACCGTCCACATTCGGTGAAGCATTGGCCAGCGCTGGCCAATTATCGAACAAACTGAAGGTAAGCTGAAGGATGGACCGGGAATGGCCGAGTGGGTGTTCGAGGTGAAAGGTTCGTCGCTTGCCGACGCGTTGCTGTCTTTTGGGGGTTTTCGAATAGAGTTGAGGTGAAGCGTTTTCTTCTTTCGGGTTCTCAGAGTTCAAACGAAAAGATGCCTAAAGCAAGATAATGTCTAAAAGCATTTGTTTTTGAAGGTGCCTGAGCTTTCACTTGTGGGTCGTAAAAATTAGGTCAACATTTTGGAATGCATATTTTTTGTTGTTGCAAACCAACTAGACTCAAATAGAAAGGATTTTTTTAAAGCGATCATCTGCTCACGTTGTAGCGATAAATTACATTATAATGAGAAGTTTTTGCTTGGTGTGGAGCGTAAAGCCGTGGGATAAAATGTAGTCTGAATAATTTAACTGAATCGACAGAAGTTAAAGCAAAAATACTGCGATATCAATTTCTATTTACAGCCAGTCTATATTACTCATAGTATATACAGTGTCATTGAAAGTTATGCATTAGTTGTGTGACACATTTCGAGCCAGACTGATTCAAATTATTAACCCATCGATTCACATATAAATTGTTATACAAATTCACAATGTAACGACAAACTGTAATTAAAATGTGTCTCGCCCAGATCGAAGATTGATTGTTGCAACTGCTGCAGTTCACCAACACAACTGGCGACGCATCAAAACAAATACAACCCTAAAAACCAATCGTCTGCAGTAAAGGTGCGAAGGCTTTCACCGGTCGGCCCCCAGGGCATGTCGCATAGATACCAGTCTTGGGCATTAGTTTAACGTGCTTTGGATGCTGACAACTCTCTGCCAATTAGCAGTGGGGCGGTAAATGGTGGGAAAAAATGGACATTCACATTCCTTAAGTGTATGGATTATCCGACATGTGGCATATCAATCTATGTTTTATGAGAATCTTATGTTCATGGCCTTGTCGCGAAGGGCTCCTAATTAATCTTCTGTGCTCCCTCCTAATCCCTGTGCTTCAGATGCGTCCTTGTCCTTAAGCGCTATTAAGGCAGCTTTATCTTGCATCACACCGACATTTGAAGTGTTAGTTGCAATAGAATGGACCCTTTTACGTTAACTAAAGCGAACAAATCAACTTGTTTCCGTCTCCCATTGTCCCTACCACTGTGCTGTAAGTCGGCATATTAGTCTATTAGTGTACACATTTGACGCACATACACCACACACATTCGTTTACTTAACATGGAACGCGCATTAGCGGTGAACATATCGGCACCGGCCCGGCCGGAAAGTGAAGCACAAACAGCTGAAGAGAAAAGGATGGCAAGCATCGTTACCAACCGAGAGGCACCCATAGATCCACCGGGCGCAAGATAATGTCTGTGTGAGCATTAAAAATTGACACACAAAATGGCAAACGAAAATGACACTGCTAGCGCACCGAGCGTGACTCGTTTGACCTCACGGCAAGTACCGGCCAATTCAACAGCATCGCGACTTTTTGTCACGGATGCGGAAAGAAAAGAAGGTCTTGGCCTCCGGGGCATAACTGGAGAGGAGTAATGCAATGCATGATCGAAAGCAATAGTGAAATTGTGCCGCGCCACGGTCACCAAACGTAAGAGAGAAAAAAAGAGAGAGAGAGAGAGCGAGCGAGCGAGAGAAAAAATTGTACACAAGGAGTAACCTTCGTCAATGGCAAGGTTACGACCGTTTCAGACCTTTGGTGTGTGGTGTGCTTTGCCTGTTAATTAATGCTTGGCCAGTCAACTGCCGCGAAACGGCAGGTGCATCCAGTACCGCTCCGTCGAAGGCTGTACGGCATTACGCTACGATGCACCCGAGCGTTGCCGATTAACAATTTTGAAGAGTGAGCGAAATTGGGCGATGTTTTAATTCGCTAGAAAATGTACTTAAAGCAGCAATAGAACCTTGAGGTATATAGGATCACCTCTTCTATGGGTCATTACTTCTAAGAGCCATAGCCTATGTGAACTAGAGGTGCGCTAGTAATCAAGCTAAGAACTTGCGTTTGATCGTGACAACTGCATCAGATGGCATTGGATCAAACCAAGTTTCATTTTCATTATCTTTATGATTTTTTTTTTGTATGCCGCGTTTCTTTTGTGTGAAAATTTCTGTGACGAAGCGATCGTGAAGGGACATATAGACAGACAAAGGAAAGAAGACCTAGGCAATCAGTAGGCCCAATTAGTAAGTCATCAACTGAGCGACATGATGTCTTTGACTTCATGAGCCAATTACAAATAGAAAACGACGTTATTTGTTCCTCATCGTCGATGGGATTCGTGCCTAGATGCTTTAGTACAGTATCTGTAGTTAAATTGAGTCCTTGAAACCATCAGGGACCCGAATTATGAATCTAAGATTCCTGTTGGTTTGAATTATGACTTTATCAACACATTCTTTGAAGATCAACTTATCATTGAGTATGATCACGAAATAGACGTACTACAAGCATTCAAAATAGCTGAATTAAATAGGACTACGAAAATGAACCAAGTAAGTTTGTTGAACATCACATGGAAATCGAATATTTCCATATGATTCAAACAACGCTGTGCCTAAAACATCACACTTTCAAATCAAGCAGTAATCACAGGTACTTGAGCTAATACGCTCTAATAGACACATTAAGTCCAGGAATATGGGTAACTTAACGATATCGTCTTTCTAGTGTAATTTACAAAAAGGTTGCAATTTCGTACAAATTGCCCAATTTCTCCCAAGAACGTCTAACCACCCTCCTCCATTTGACCTTCGATGCGCAGGAAACGGCAGCATGGAAAACGTTCACCGGCATTGCACGTGACTCCGATTCGATCAACTCCCTCGTTCGGATCATACCGCGAACGACGATGGGCTTCGTGCGAGATGTGGTGAGTTCGTTCAAGCGCGAGTCCCGGGCCATCATCCTCACGAAAAACGGTGCCCTGGAGGGTAGGCTGCAGCAGGTGAAGGGTGGCGGTTCCGGTTCGTTTTACGCATTTAAAGGCATTCGGTACGGACAGCCGCCGGTCGGGGAGTTACGATTCCGCGCTCCACTGCCCGAGGAACCGTGGAAAGGTGTCCGCAGTGCAACGCGCGAAGGTTCTGTCTGTCCGCATCGTAACATGATTCTGGACAACTTTAAGGGTAACGAGGACTGCCTGTTTCTGAACGTGTACTCACCGGAACTGCCCATCGGCGAGGACAATCCGTTGCTACCGGTGATGGTGTGGATTCATGGTGGTGCTTTCTCGTTCGGTTCGGGCAACGCGTTTCTGTACGGGCCAGACTATCTCGTACCGAATGGAGTGGTGCTGGTGACGTTCAACTATCGGCTCGGTCCGCTCGGGTTCCTGAGCGTTGGTCGGGATGCACCGGGCAACGCTGGTATCAAGGATCAGGTGTTGGCACTGCGCTGGGTACAGGAAAACATTGCTGCATTCGGGGTTCAGTACTTAACCCGTGGGCGATCGCTCGTGATACCAAAGATCGTGCATTTAAGCTTGCCCAAATGTTGGGCATCCGTACGAACGATACCGGCGAGCTGTTGGACGCGATGCGTCGGACCAGCCCTCAGAAGATTGTGGACGCAGCCCTCAAAACACTTACCGCGGAAGACGTGCGTAAAAGCATCGGGTTACCGTTCGTACCGTCGCTAGAGGATTGGACCGGTGAGGATGCGTCGGACGAGGAGCCACTTATCGTGGAGGAACCGCTCGAGCTGCTGAAGAGTGTTCGGTACCATCATGTGCCGGTGATTGTCGGGTTCAATTCGCACGAAGCGATGCTGTTTATGCGACGTAAGCGGTCGGAGTCCACCGTCGATGTATTTCACACCGTTGCTAACATGTTTCTCTTCGGAATGCAGGATTACGCAAGGATCCCAATTTGCTGCAGACGATCGATGGTGACTTTGAGCGGTTGATACCGTTGAACCTGCACGTGAACCGGGAGTCGGACGAGGGTAGGGAGTTTGCGGCACGAATGAAACGATTCTACATGGGCGACAAACGCGTCTCGAACGAAACCATTCAGGAGATGATGAACGTAAGTTTGTTGGAAGTCTTTTCACATTTAAACAGTCTCATACATCTCACCCATGTCCACGTTATCATGTTCACAGCTCATGTCGGATGTTATGTTCCTGCACGGCATCTCCGACTACGCCCGGCTGCACGCGTCTCACAACGGGCTTAACTCGACCTGGGTCTATCGATTTGCGTACGACGGTGCGCTCGGGATCTACAAGCGGATACTGGGCATTGACTGGCCCGGTGCATGCCATGGTGATGAGCTGGGATATCTGTTCCACTTCGGTGTGCTTAATCTGCGGCTAGACAACACCTCACCCGAGCTGCAGGTGATGCACAAGATGACCCGCATGTGGACCAACTTTGCCAAGTACGGGTAAGTACAGTGGTAGGGATCCAAACCATTTCAGCTGTGGGTTGACGCAAACCGTGGGACATCGTGATTTCGTACATGTCATCTCTTATCGGCGCATGTGAAAGGCTGTGCTTTCGACAGAAAACCTGTGCCAAGGTGTGCGCATCGTTGCGATCTTTCGCAGTCCCATCTTTTTTTTTGTTTCTCGTTGTTGGTGTGGCAAACTGCTTTTATTGCAGTGTGGTAAAACGGTTTCGCTGGAACTTGATTATGCAACGTTTCGACGGCATTTTGTTTTCGGGGTTTCCTTTGTATGCTTTAACCTGCGAGGAGACACCTCTAACGATGTTAAACCACCGTTAGTGAACCGTTAGGACACTGTCGCATACTAATCAGATGGGGTTTTGCTGCTGAGATCATGGCGGGGTGAGCCAACAGTATACATCGTGGAAGCAGGGTCAAGGTTGTAAGTCTGCCGACTTCAAGAAAAACTCTTCTCTACTCAAGGTTATTTCAGCACCCTGGTTGAGGGGTTCGCAGATGATAAGCACCAGTGCAGTATTTTTTTTTATTACTGAGTTTAGCATACTAATAAAAACCCGTCTGAAACGTATTAATTTGCAACATTTCCGATTGTAAAATTTGATTGCTTGTGACTTTTCAAATTAAATTAGCTTTTCTTCTTTTGGCGAATGAGAGCTTTTTCCATACTTGATGCAATAAATCGCTTACGATTTGCGTATGAAATATGCGGTTGGGGGGAGATAAAACGCGCGAACTGACTCTGCCGGGTACGTACGTTGTCAACGGTTTAATGAACCATAGCACACAGGCAACCTCAATCGTTGACCCTCTTCTGTCTCAATTGGCTATTATTTTCTGCACTCTGGTGGAGTACTACCCTTTTTCTTTTAATGCTCATAAAATTGTACGGACCCTTTCGCGTAATCAAGCCCTTTTTATTCCCCTTCGTCACCTTTCCCCTACCTACCCACAGTACCAGCCGGCTCGGCTCGGTGAGGGGTGACCTCATTTTGGGAACCGCCGAAAACTGAACTGACTGGCAGACCGACGGTTAACCCATTCCGGTTGCGTCTCCATTCCCACGATTACACCTGCCAGTGTACATCTTTGCTGGTTTGCTCAATCCCAGACCCTGCTGGGTTGCATTTACCATGCAACAACCTGCAACATCTGCAGCAGGGAATGCGAGGATGTGTCCACATTTTGAACGATTTATTCCAAATGTTTTAATTTTCTCTTGTAAACCGGGTCGTTTAGTGTGGGGTGGAGAATGGATGGGTGTGAAGGCAACTAGTGGTTGCCATTTTTACTAGTGCAGTTACACATACATTACCAGTACAGAAAGGAAAAATTACTGCCTCAACAGAAACTTACGAAACCGGTAACGTGTTTTTTTTCTGAGTGAGGTTTTTTGGAGACACTAAAGACATACCCCCCTGTTGGGGTTGTTACATAATAATTTATTTATTATGTATTATAACCACACACACGATCAACTCCCAAAAGAACTAAGAATAACGAAAAATAAGTATACTTCAAATGGCAATAACAATTAAACTACAACAGATAACATATATTCTGCCATTTAGCGCTGGTACCTTAGATTAGTTGCTTCTCCGTTTTGACTACCGGTAAGGTCCCCCGATGAAGGTTTGCCCAATACATTCTATTGGTTGGCCCTGCTTAGGTTGGTGTAGGGTGTGTCATTGCCATACGGATATTTGTCACGTATACGCTGCTCATGCCTAGTGATTGCCGTATGACCGTCTTCGAATCCAATTTATTAACAAAAATCTATTTATCAAAAGGTTAGGATATTTTTCATCGTTCGGATGGATGCACTAACGTCTGTATCGAATTGTTAGAACGAAAAAGCCTCAATTTTACTCATTTTATCTTCCCTTGCATTTGAAGAATCGCACAGCACTGTAAGACGATCAGAGTCTGTGCCATATTAGATAGATTTATTATTATCCAGAAGTCACAGAAGTTGTTGGCCAAAGAATGTTGCTTGTTGGCCAGGATGTGTTTTTCGCTATTTCCAACTTCTTAGCTTACAAATAAAATTTCAGTGCCACAATTTTTATGGTCATATACGCTGCAAGTTGATTAAATCACCTGTAATAGTTTGCTTGTACATTTTGTTGTGCATGGAAGGCACGTTCAGATTTTCCAGAATGGTTGAAGAAAAATAATAAATGAGAAAAAGGTTAAACTGGAATGGAAATTATCGAGCAATGACAGTCCGACGAATGATCTCGTGTAACGAATGCTATTTGATATGTTTAGGTTTTACTAGAACAATTTCCCCATGATTTTAATTGATTGGTTTCTCCTTGTATCTTACTGGATAATCACACTGATCTTCCATAGCAAAATTTGCACCAAGAGACGAAAGACATGTTAATGGCTCAAAGTCTCTTTAAACCACCCAATCAACTGACCACCCAGTTAATGCTTGTATTGCGTCAAATGGTGTTACTGTTCCCAATTTTCTGTATCCCGAATTAGTAGCGAAATACGATGCTCAATTATTCCTTATTTGCATTTGCCCTAAATCACGCAAATCTTCTCATTATTTTTTTTTGTTTCTTTCCGCGCAAAGTATGAATGAACGAACTCCAACTCACGTTACTCATAAGTCAATCTTTACTTTTCCAAATCCCCTTTCGACAGAAAACCTGTGCCAAGGTGTGCGCATCGTTGCGATCTTTCGCAGTCCCATCTTTTTTTTTGTTTCTCGTTGTTGGTGTGGCAAACTGCTTTTATTGCAGTGTGGTAAAACGGTTTCGCTGGAACTTGATTATGCAACGTTTCGACGGCATTTTGTTTTCGGGGTTTCCTTTGTATGCTTTAACCTGCGAGGAGACACCTCTAACGATGTTAAACCACCGTTAGTGAACCGTTAGGACACTGTCGCATACTAATCAGATGGGGTTTTGCTGCTGAGATCATGGCGGGGTGAGCCAACAGTATACATCGTGGAAGCAGGGTCAAGGTTGTAAGTCTGCCGACTTCAAGAAAAACTCTTCTCTACTCAAGGTTATTTCAGCACCCTGGTTGAGGGGTTCGCAGATGATAAGCACCAGTGCAGTATTTTTTTTCCGCGTTAGTTTTTGTTTAACTTTCCGAAGACTTTGTTGATGATGTAGTTCCGAAATGTGCTGCTACGCTAACTGACCCTTCCGGCACTATACCGGAGCCGCTGCAGTGGCGGTGATCTTGAACTGCACGGTTGCGGCTCTAGCACTAAAGGTGCAGGTGCAGCAACCATTTAAACACTACAACTTTTCGGAGGGCATTATTTCCAAACCTCTCCGGCACAGTAAGAAATTTGCACATCGCTACTGCACTTTGCACGTGCTTTACGGCAATTGTTGTTTGTGGTAGAGAAAGTTAAGCACGGCGACTAATAAGCAATACGCTAATAGAGCAATGCCGGCTAATTTACTGTACTCGCCGGTAGGTAATAATGTCAAAAAGTTGGCTAAAGCAATGTGCAACACAAAATCAATCAACCCCCAGGGATCACGGTAGCTCGGTAGTTTCAGCGTTAGTAGCTGACACAAACACAAAAGAAAGAAAAAAAAGATGATCGCTGTGTCCATACAGGGAGCAGTACGAGATCACCGGTCGTTGGCACGCCAAATGGACCAAAGCGCCGCTAGGCTAGGCTTCCCCAACAAGGGCTTGATTGATGGCCGTTACGAATCAACAGGTGTCCATTAGACGGCTTGTAAGGCGTTTGGATGATTTACTAGGCTTAATTAGGAAGGCGTGCCCATTTCTGTGTTTTGCCATTGCAACGGTTGTGGAGAACACATTGTAGCGGGTGGACACCCGGCATTGTTAAGAAAGCTAATTATAATTTAACATTTCTTCGTATTGCAGAAGTCTTTCAATTCTTTCTTGCTTAAATTAATTTCAGCAATCCCACACCGTTCGGAGAAGATGAACTGCTGCTTGGCATCAGCTGGCCGTCGGTAATACCGAAAACGATGACTGAACTACCGTACCTGGACATTACCGGTACGCTCGAAACCCGATCGAACCCCGAAGCGCAGCGGCTACTGTTCTGGGACGAAGCTTTTACCAAGTACAATGGCAATTTGTTGTAATACAACGAAATAGTACAACAGAATGGAGTGAATCGTAGATCAGTGTAAGATTAACGTACCCTTGATGTTAGGTGCTTGGTCTCCAACTGCTTTCGGAGCCGGTTTAGCTTTAGTAAATGTCGTTGGAATGTTTTGGTAGTAGGATTGTGTTATTCCTATCTGAAGCAGGGACAACTAGAACATACACGAATGGTCTGTATGCGGAATAAAATGGCACATGGAGAGGCATAAAGTAAGTGTTGATGCTATTTCCTTGTACTGAATTGGATTTAGTTGATGTTTTTTTTCCGTTTCTCTATCCCACTACAAAGTAAGTAAGCTAGGATAGGTACTAAGAAAATAGCTCAATTTTGGATCAACCTTTACATGAGGACTGAAAGTTAAAATGAATGAATTTACAAACAAATAAAACTGTACGAAAAATCTTAATTCGATTGTTTTAATCATTAAGCTGTTTGATGCAGTTGGATTGTTTATTTTGTATTTTATTTTTGTAGCAATATAAAAGAAACAAGTGAAGTGTTTTAAACGTTATTGCATATAGTGTAAGGTAAGGAAAAAAATATTTACTTTACTTACTCATCAGGCGCAGCAACTGCAACACGGCCTTGGCCTGCTGCAGAACTCCTTATATACCACTGACGATTTATCATCGTTGTCTTCTTATGCTCTAAGAACCTCGAGAGGTCTTTGGACTGCCATCACTGGCTTCTTTGACTTAGCTTATCCGTATTTGGATAGTCCGAATTCGATATCCAGTCTTGCCGTATGAAGATCGTCGCCGCTACAACCTCAATCGCGCCGCCGACTACCAACTTTTCGGTAATTCTGACCGATGCATCAATGCCATCACTTCATCTCAATTTATTTTCAATCTCTACCACGCAACCTTTATCCTTGTGGATGGCTTTAGAAGACTTAACGACCTAGGTTGATCGGTGTCAATTTAAAGTCTTCATCAACAAACGGTACCTGGCATGTCTAACCTGCTCTATGAAGCACGTATGTGCGACATGATATTGTCCCAGGATGTACGGTTGCTGCCAACGAGCGGATTGTGCTCTTCTGCGTCTCGTGTCGAAGGGGCAGTGGCGGATCAAGCTCCAGATCGGCCCTAGGCGGTAATGAAGGTGGGGCCCCTACAGTTCATGCTGTGGTATT
>KZ061969.1:217342-255888 GCA_002091835.1 Anopheles maculatus
GGGGGGGGATGGAATGGCTTTCGTATTTCGGGGCCCCCCAAACGGCGAGGCCCTAGGCGGCCGCCTACTCCGCCCACCGTTTGATCCGCCACTGCGAAGGGGTCACTGATGAGCACCTTATTGGAGGGCCATGATTACGGCATCCTCATCAAGTCCCTCAACCATCGTATCCTTGCGGATTTGGACACTGTCAGAATATCTGTGCGAGCCTACTTTGCTACCGGTACTTTTTTCTCCTCCACTTGCCCTGCTTGCACACAACATCAGAGATAAGGTTTACCGGGCGTATCATTATCGTACAACTTGTACGTGTCTGGAGTCTGTTGAATTGTTGTAAAACTCGCAGGAGGTAGGATTACACACAACAATATGCTTTCGTTTATCGCTACACAGGTTATTATTTGTAGTAAAACTCTTGCAAACTTGCGACCATGCATTTAAATCTATATTCCTATATGATTATCAGAGTATTTTCACCGGGAATCAATACACGAAGTGCGATCAAATTCTCCGAAGTTTGACAAACAGATGATACGGTGCGAAACTGTCAATAACAACACGCCGATGTATTAGTACGAACTGTGTTTCTGTAAACACTTTGCTTCGACAAAAGAGGCTAAATTTTTTACGCAAAGTCTCCAAGTTTTGTTAAACCGAATGTGATCAAAACCTTGTTACGATCTGCTAACACAACGTACCCTAGATAGCAGAACATGGCAGATGAACGTAATTTCCGCTCAACCTACTACGAAAAGGTTGGTTGCCGTGGAGTAGAAGAACGGAAGTCTTTAGAAATTTTGCTGAAGGAAAAACCCCTCAACCTGACCAAGCTGACGCAGTTCTGCATTCGCTTCACCGTTCCCAAAATACATCGAACCGTACTATGGAATTCACTTCTTGGTACGTATCGCCATACGTTTCTGCAGCAGAAAAAGCTGTTCCAGCACTGGTTTAAACCTTTCTCTAACCTGCAGGTGTCACACCGGTGTATGATAAATCGCGCGAATACGTGATGGAACAACGGGTGGCTGTGTATAACGATCTGCTGAAAGCATTGAAAACTATGCGAATAGTAGATGAGAATACTCCAACATGTCGGGTGCTGTATGCAATGTGGCTGCTGGAGAAAAAACAGTTGTACCTCGGTCGAGACATTACGGTAAGTGTGGAACAAAATGTATAAATTGTATCCATCGATAATTGACCGCATCGCACATGATCTGTTCACAGCAAGAAAGCCATTTCTGTAACATTACAAAAGTGTTGTTGGAAATTTTCGATAACGACATCGAAACGTACTGGATGGCGAAAAGCTTGTACGATTACTCCGAAGAGGTGTCCTTGGAAATGGGCAAACTTTCCGATCTAACGTACACCATTCTGGAAAAGGAAGATAATGGATTGTACATCCATTTAAAGTCCTGTGATATGTTAACCGCATTGCCATTGTCCGATTGGTATCGATCATTCTTTGCCGGCGTGCTGTCGGAACCGGCATTGATTCGCATCTGGGATAAGATATGCGGAGGAGCCATTAAAATTGTCGTTTTCGTGATGATCGAAATATTACGCATGTTGCGACGGCGGGTTCTTCGTTGTGTGGATCAGAAGAGTCTCTTCGAATGCATCGATAGTGTAAGTTACCGTTGTAATGTGTGTAATGGCGCGACTGAAGCAAAGCACGACTGAATGTGTTGTTTCTTTTCTTTTTCTCATCAGATAAAAAATGAACAGGAAACGGCCGATGTGATCGTTAACGGGGCGATTGAACTGTGGCAGCAGAACAAGGGCCACGAGTATATCCCGCAGTCAAAGGTTAAAACACTCAGTTAGTCAGTGCAGCAGCACACAAGCGCAAACACTCTGAAAGAGCTACCGATCGCGTGAAAGTGCACTCTATGTTAATGTTTTTATTTTTAAGATACCTTTGTTCAGAAAGTAATTCCTGTGTACTTTTGTTTAAGGAGATAAGACATACAACTAAAAAAACTGTTACTCACACCTTCTGACTATTCATTTGTTCGCGATGGGTCTGGTCCATTTCGACCTGTTTGACGCGTGTATAGAAAGCCGAACCAAGCAGGACGACCACGTTCGACGTCCACCAGAGGAATGATTTGGTTTCTTGGTACCAGGATGTAGCTATGATTGTTTGGGCACACGCTTTAGCCGTACCGGAAATGTTATGCGTGAGCGGTGAGGTAACCTTAATCTGTAGCGTTGTAACGAACCCAATGGCAAACCCACAAACGCCTCCGATCGTCATTACGCCCCAAAACCATGGTTCAGCCAAGTGTTTGTAGTTCAACACCTGCTGCACCTCTCCGTTGATGATCATTAGTGGAATGAAAAGTACCGCCGAGTAGACATTGTTGTAGTAGCTAAGCAACCACACTTCTTGGTTCACGTGCTGCAGCGTACGTTTAGTGTAAATCGAGTACAGTGAAAGGCTCAACGATCCGAGCACCCCGAATATCGTACCGATCAGCGAGAATGATTCGGTTAAGCTTTCCTGATCGACCCCGATCCAAAATCCGGCCACAATTAGCACACAGCAAAGGCTCGCTTTGGTGCTCGTTTTCTGTCCCAGCAAGACGTACGTCAACAGCACGTTGAAAACGGTCGTCAACGAACGACCGACGTAGTAGAAGGCAACACCGACGTACTTTAGGCATAGATTGTTCGTCGCTATCATTGCCGTGAACAGAATGGATAGAGGGATCACTTTGCGGAACGTATCCCGATCGAAAGGATTGCCATTGGGAAAGGTGACGGTGCGTGGATATCGCTTGCTAAGCATGCTCATCGTGAAACATATTGATGACGAAGTGAGCACTTGAAACCACGTCACGAATAGCGGTGCGTCGAGCTGTAACCCGCTCAACAGTGCTTTGTTCACAAACACCGTCAGAATAGAAATGATCCTACAACAAAACGAACAGAAAATTGCATTAATTCCGTAGGTAAAAAGAATATGTTTCCCCCCGTTTTACGTTGACTCACCAATAGGCCGCTACAACAACACCAATCCGGATGTATTTGGTGAATAAATTTTCCTTTTCCAATGGTTGATACATGGTTGTGTCTGTGGTTTTGCAACTACTTGAAGGTACCTATCATCGTTTTACGAAACTATCGTATCAGCTCTTATCGATACAATGGCAATATCTAGTTTTATTAGTTTACTTTTTCCGATGCGGTCCCTTAGTTTGCGTGTGTGTATGTGCCAGTTTGCCTTGTTTACAAATGCGCTCGCTGACAGTTGTCAAATCGTGCCGCGGTCCTGCAGAAAACTGTAAACAACAGCGAACCAGGTGCCGGGAAAACGTGCTAGTGTAATTACATCTTGCAGCAACTTTGAATGCAAATTAGAAAATGTCCATCCAGCAAGGAAAGCTATGCTCGCGCATTATCGAACAACATTTCGGGGAAGTTGTGCGGATGGTAGTGGATGATCTGTTCGCATCGATTGCAAAGCCTTTGTCGCAAATAATTCGTTCAACGGGACTAACCAAATCGGAGGTACTTCGGAACCGCAGAGGCTATTGTTTCGGTGTTAAGTTCACACAATTTTTACGCTTACCTTGTTTTAGGTGTGCAAATCGTTGGCCATATTGATCAAATTCAACCTGGTGGGATTTGAGCTGAACAAAACCCGCCGGATATACGAATATCGGCTTCACCATGATCACGTAGTGATGATACTACGCTACCCTCGCTATGTACACCTGATACAGACCAAGTTTGGCCACGAATCGGCCGTGTTGATGGAGGAACTGCTTCGGTCCGGTACTCAGACGGCATCCTACATTATCGTCAAATCGATGTCGAACGTGGACGGCAAGGATAACAACACGCTCGCATTGCTCAGAGATAAATTCGTCGATTTAGCCAATGAACACTACATCATCCGTGCACCCGAACCTCAGCCATGCGATGGAAGCGTGGAATTGATGGAACTGTGTCACGATATTCCTAACCCGTTCGTGATGCCCGAGCTGGATTTGCGAACTTTGAAGGATCTACCGACGAAAATGTGCACTGGCTCGTAAATGTGGAACAGTTTCACATTGACTTTCGCAACACTATCATGGTTACTGCGATCGAACGGCTCATCGATAGTAACGCGGGGGAGTGCATGAAGTACTTGCTTCAGCTGATGCGGGAACGCACCAACCCTTGGGAGGCAGTTTCCAACCCGATCGCGCTTGTCGACTTAAGGCAACGCTGCGAGCGAAAGTCTCAGAATGTGGAAATGCTACGGTACCTCGATCAATACATCTCCGTTATGGAATCGAACGATTACCTGTCTAAGTTCGATACCAAGGGCGGCGGTCAGTTTACGGTGAATGTGAAGAAAATTTTCGAACAGTTGACGTGGGCCTGCATTGAAAATATTATCGTTGAAAAGTATGGTTCCAAAGCGGCCAGAATTTTCCGCGTGATCCGCATGAAAAAATACGTCGAGCAGGAAGACATCCAAAAGGAAGCCATGGTTCCGGCAAAGGAAGCGAAACAGCTGACGTACAAACTGCTGGAGGAGAATTTTCTGCAGATTCAAACGTTCCGCAAACCGGGTGGCGGAAACGCTGGTGCACCGAAGTCTTTCTTTCTGTTTTACGTAAACCAGTCGCAGATTGTATCGATGCTGCTAGAGCTGAGCTACAAGGCGTTGTACAATTCGATCACCCGCCTAACGCACGACAAAACCGTCAACAAGCGGTTGATCGAGAAGAGCCAGCGGCTGGAAAGCATTGTGGAGACGATGAAAGAGCGAGGCGAATCGGATGCGTACATTAACGAAATACTGGAAACACTCACACCACCGGAGCAAGAAATACTGGCCAAGGTAAAGCTGCGCGTGAAGAGTCTTTACAGTGCGGAAATTGGAATAGACGAAACCATCTTTATGCTGAAGCTGTATCAGCAATATCAGAAATAAAGCGTTAGGCAACAAACCGAATCATTCGTCTTCTGCTGAAGGTGTTTTTACTTTATTTCAAGTAAAAGAAATTGATAAGCTTTTGCAATGCACGATGGATCGTTTTAAACTGCAAATCGGTTGCGTTGATGTTGCTCCCATTTGACCAGCGGGCCGTGATCATTGCGGAACTGCACACCGCAACCGTCCGGTACCAAGCGCCCTTCGTCGTTGTGCTTCTGGTAGACGTCGCGGTCGTACTTGGTGAAGCCCCATTTCTTCGAAACGAAGATCTTCTGGCGACCCGGGAACTTGAACTTCGCACGACGCAGTGCCTCGATGACCTGCGCCTTGTAACGGTCGCTCGAGCGCACCGACATGATCGGCTGCCCAATGTGAACACGGGCAACCGTACCCTGCGGTTTGCCGAAAGCACCACGCATTCCTGTTTGGAGCCTGTATAGCAGAGGAGAATATAGAAAAAGAAGAAGAAGAAAACAAAAGACACCAATGGATTAGAATTGATCGAACACGAATATCACACATGCCGGGAACTGAAAGTGCAAAACTATAATCAGTTAATTGTCAACGTGATGCAATTGTAATCATGGGAGATTCATAACCCAATGCTCTGAAAATGGCAATATCATCATAGGGAGAGTGAATGAAGTGGACAAGTGACATTTCACACACCATCGAAATAAACGAGACTTACCGATCAGCTCCGGCACAGGACAACATCTTGTTGATGCGAATTACGTGGAACGGATGCAGCCGCATACGGATGTGGAACTGGTCCTTGCCGCAGTACTTTACCAGGTACTTATTGCAGCAAATACGGCCCGCTTCCAGCGCCTCGGAGCTAAGCTGTTCATACTCATCCGAGACAAGATGAACGCAGAGTGGGAAGTCTTCCACCAATGCCTTCTTGCGGCCCAAGTCGAAGATGCGGATCTTAGGGTCCGGAACACCACGACAGAACCGCGATTTCGGGTAAGGTTTGTTTTTGCAGTAACGATAACATCTTGCCGGTCGGCGACCCATTTTGTACGATACACACACGTGTGAATCGTCCGACGTTCGAAGAAAAAGAGAAAAGGATGTCAAACAATTTGAAGCGCGTTGATTTGATGACAAACAGCGGGCTGGTTCATCGTGCGCACGTGATTGACCCAGGGTTGACAATTGTGATCGCAGCCATAGTTTGAGGGGATTGCAAACGGAAACGTAATTTTTATGTGGGTTTTTAACTTATTTCGTATAAAATGGACGATGAAAATAGTTCGTCACGGACAATTTGCTTTTTATTTTGTTTTACGTTAATTAAAATTAAATTTATTATTAATATAAAATGAGCATGTTCGAATTCGAATCACTTGTTCGATGATTGAATTTCGAACATAAATTTTGAAACATTCGAACACTCGAATGCGCTGTCAACGCAACGTCACCACTTTTTTATCAACTGTTGGCCGTAAGCAAAAAGAAAAAAAGAAGCGAAATTGCTGGAATTGCGGCTGGCCAGTGTTAATTGTTTCCCCGGTGTTTTCTTAACTCAACCCGTGGGTACTCCGCGGTTTTTGGTCGCAAAATGCCACTGTAACAACGCTACTTTGCAACCGAATTGGAGTGCCAAAGAAGCACACTCGGCTTACAACAGCTTCCAGCGTTTGTTTGGCCGATTTTAGTCGTTTTGTGTGGGTTTTTCTTTCGCCTTTTTCCCGTCGCTCCGGTTTCCAGCTAGACCGCTGCTAGAGGTAGTCGCCGCGGTGGTGGCTGTGGTTTGTAGGTGTGCGTGAATCCGCGCCGTGAAAAACGCAACAATCTTCTGGAAGCGAAGCCTGTTCGCTGACGGACCAATTGGGAGGAAAAACTGTGTTCAACGGAAAAAATCATCTAAGAGAAACCATCATGAACCGTTCCACCAAGAGTACCACACTCCGCAAGACGGCCGGCTATTCCAGTCTGATAACGTTCGCCGTCCTGTTGCTGGCATGGCTGTGCGGTTTCTCCAGCCGGCTGTTTGCCGTGATCCGATTCGAGAGCATAATCCACGAATTCGATCCATGGTAAGTACGGCGCGAGTGGTGTGCACGACATTAGAGGAAGAGGAAGGTGGAAGGCACTCGCTAACGATTACGTGTCTCTTGAGGCGATTGTTTTGTTTTCGTACGTGGCCGCTGCACGCACACATACTTACAATAGAATGCAGCGAACGTATCAAACATTAATTAGCTCACCTTGCTGACGATTTTTCTTTCTCTCTCTCGTTCAGGTTCAACTACCGTGCCACGGCACACATGGTGGAGAATGGATTCTACAAGTTCCTGAACTGGTTCGACGAATCCGCCTGGTATCCGTTGGGGCGTATCGTCGGCGGTACCGTGTATCCGGGGCTTATGATCACGTCCGGTGGCATCCATTGGCTGCTCCATACGCTCAATATTCCGGTGCACATTCGCGATATCTGCGTCTTTCTGGCACCGATCTTTAGCGGCCTTACTGCCATCTCGACGTACCTACTAACGAAGGAGCTATGGTCGGCCGGCGCAGGACTGTTCGCTGCCAGTTTCATCGCTATCGTGCCCGGTTACATTAGCCGCTCGGTGGCAGGATCGTACGATAACGAGGGAATTGCGATTTTCGCCCTCCAGTTCACGTACTATCTGTGGGTGAAATCGGTGAAAACGGGTAGCGTGTACTGGGCGGCATGCACTGCCCTGTCGTACTTCTACATGGTGTCTGCGTGGGGCGGTTACGTGTTTATCATCAATCTTATCCCGCTGCACGTGTTTGTGTTGCTGATTATGGGCCGTTACTCGCCGCGCCTGTTCACGTCCTACATTCTACATCCTTGGATTGATCCTTTCGATGCAAATTCCGTTCGTTGGATTCCAACCGATTCGCACCAGCGAACATATGGCGGCTTCCGGTGTGTTTCTGCTCCTATTCGCCGTTGCCGTGCTGAAGCATGTACAAACGGTGCTTTCGAAGCAGGAGTTTAAGCGACTGTTCCTGATCGGCGGTTTGCTGGCGGCCGGTGTCGTATTTGCCGGCGTCGTTCTGCTTACGATGCTGGGCGTGATAGCACCGTGGAGCGGACGGTTCTATTCGCTGTGGGACACGGGGTACGCCAAAATTCACATTCCCATCATTGCGTCCGTGTCGGAGCATCAACCGACGACGTGGTTCTCGTTTTTCTTCGATCTCCACATTCTGGTTTGCACGTTCCCAGTGGGGCTGTGGTACTGCATCAAGAAGATCAACGATGAGCGTGTGTTTGTGGTGCTGTACGCGATCAGTGCCGTGTACTTCGCGGGTGTAATGGTGCGTCTCATGTTGACACTCACGCCCGTCGTATGTATACTGGCTGGAGTAGCATTTTCCGGGCTGCTGGAAGTGTTCCTGAAGGAGGATAATGCAGCCGGAACGAAGGAAAGTGGTGCGGAAGGCGAGGGTGAAGATGCTAGCGGAGAGAAGAAACAAATGTACGATAAGGCAGGCAAACTTAAGCACCGACCGAAGCATGATCTCTCGTCGCACAGTGCACACGGGGAGCAGAATACGGGGCTTGGTTCGAACGTGAAAAATATGGTAATTGTTGCCATTTTGATGTTGCTCATGATGTTTGCGGTCCACTGTACGTGGGTTACGTCGAACGCGTACAGCAGTCCCTCGATTGTACTGGCATTCTACAACAGTAACGATGGGTAAGATGAAGCATAAGAAATTCGTATCATGAAGACGCGTTTTATACCATCACTTCCGTTTTTGTTCCAGCACCCGTAACATTCTGGACGATTTCCGTGAGGCTTACTACTGGCTGTGGCAGAACACGGCACCGGATGCGCGCGTTATGTCCTGGTGGGACTATGGCTACCAGATAGCGGGTATGGCAAACCGAACGACACTGGTGGATAATAATACTTGGAACAACAGCCACATTGCGCTCGTCGGTAAAGCGATGTCCTCGCCGGAAGATAAAGCGTACGAAATTATGACCTCGCTCGATGTGGACTACGTGCTGGTGATCTTCGGTGGTGTGATCGGCTACTCTGGCGACGACATCAACAAGTTCCTCTGGATGGTGCGCATTGCGGAGGGTGAACATCCGAAGGATATACGCGAAAGCGATTACTTTACCGATCGGGGTGAGTTCCGCATCGATGCGGAGGGTGCTCCGGCTCTGCTGAACTGTCTGATGTACAAGCTGAGCTACTACAAGTTTGGAGAATTGAAGCTCGACTACAGGTAAGTGTGCGGAACGCCGTCGAGGTCGTGCGTGGTTTTCTTAACTAAAAGCGTTTCCACCATTGCCCATTGTAGAGGTGCCGCTGGATACGATCGTACCCGCAATGCTGTGATCGGCAACAAAGACTTTGAGCTGACGTACCTCGAAGAGGCGTACACGAGCGAACATTGGCTGGTGCGCATCTACCGTGTGAAGAAACCGCACGAGTTTAACCGGCCCGCCCTGAAACCGGATGAACGGGTATTGCCGGCCGGTGAGCTGGTGTCACGCAAAACATCCAAACGAAGGAAAGGATTAATCAAAAACCGTCCCGTGGTGGTGAAGGGCAAGCGGAACAAGTAAACAGTGTGGGGGCGCGCGCGGTCAACCATAATGTCGACCCCGAAAGGTTATATGTTTCACTTTTGGGGAAGTTGTGTTGATTCCCACTAGAGAGGGAGAGTAAAGTAATAACTAAACGACAAAAATTGAGCCTCGTTTTTGTGCAACTAGGAACGGTCCCCTCCGCGCGGCACTGTGACAAAATGCTGTGAAAAGTTGGAAAACAATAGCCTACCACCTATATTCCTCAATATTTCAATCGATCAGAGCTGTGGCCAGACAAAAGCAGAAGAAAAAACAAAACAAATGAAGGTGTCGCCAAAACTTTTATCTCATTGGTTCTCTTTATAGTAGTTTGTAGGGTGTCCCTGATGGGGCAAATAATAACGATGGAACTGGAATAAAAAGAAAACACAAAAATGCAACTTAAATTCAATGGGAGCAAATGCAATAAAAGTAGGCAAATAGTTTCATCTTTTCCATTAGCATTCGCGACCGATGTGTGTTTTTTTGGTGCACCATCCAGTTCGTTAGGTTTTATTCCACAAAATACCTGCATTTTGTTTTTGTTTCTCCTCATGCACTTTCTCTTCGAACAACGCGTGTTACATTACACACTGGATCTGCGATCCCGTGAGGAAGGCTTTCTCTTTATGCATCCAAATATACAGAGAGGAAAAAGAGAGTAGGTGAACGAATTAGTAACCGTCGTAAGTGTTTGCATTTACTTGGAAAATTTTTGCTGTTAAACTTTCCACTCAAACAGAAGAAACAGAAAAGGAAAAACTCAAACAAAGAAATGAACAAATACAATTAGAACTAGAAAACAGATGAGGAAAATAGTAATTGGTGAATGAAAAAACAAACAACTATCTAATAACCTGAAGGCATACTACGCCCATGCCTACGAAATCATGTTTTACTTGTTTACTTGATTAAAATGCGATCGCGTTCTGTTACCATGGAAACGTAGATTTTATTGGAATATGTGTGCGCATGGCAATAGTGGTGGTTGCCGTTGTAACTGATCGATTTCGATCGTTGCCTTGTTTGGGGATCGATCCAATTAGGACCTGTGTGTTTATTTGTGCTCATCTATTGCCAATGATCTGCTCCGGGATTTTGCGCGTACGAGAGCAAAGGTAGAAAAGTTAAACAAGAAGATACAACAAAAAACAACAACAACAAACAAACTAAACGATCAACATGGAGACTTCTAGCCGAACACTGAATACAACTTAAGGCGGAAAATAAATCACACACACCGACGAGTGACAGTAAATCAGCTTTTTGGTATTGTTCTATTTATTAATTTATCTTTAAATTTATTTCTTGGGAGATTAAGAGGTTGTATGCCTTAAAATGACACTAATTAATACTTTAATTACAACAACATACAAACACAGAATAAACATCCTTGTTGAAGTTTGGAACAATGTACGGGGCCAGTACAGTGACCAAGACGGTCTTTCAAATTGCAGGATCGAGTATAGAATCTCGGTAAGATCGTTCCCATTCTTTTAGATGCTCAAGAATGAGAGAGACTTCACTATTACAGGAAGGAAAAACAGATCCCCGATTCCTCACAATACGGTTACTGAGAACTTTAGCCAAGGAGTCCAAACTACTGAGCATCACTCCAGCAATGACCTAACCAACAAGCGAGCCCACAAACTGCTTGATGACTAAAACACCGTCGCTGTCATGCATATACACTAGAGTATATGGATAACAGAATAATAGAACTATTAAACGACATGATCATGACAGCACTAGGAAAAAAAATGTCTCGGAAACGGATACTGTTTTCCGCAGTCCTTAACCAAGAGGAGGTTTCATTCGACTGTCGAACATTGAGAAAACTGCAATGCTACAATCGGTATGAAATGCTTCCAAACGTTTCTCACCGCCCCGTTTGTGGGAAAATACGGTAATATATTTAAAATTTTAGGGTCCCTGGAATAACCCACGCTTGCCCTTGCCGCAAAAGGAAGAGGTGTTTTGAAAAAGTGGTACCGCCGCATGGATGCGATAAAATGGTTTGGCAAAATTCAATTCTACCTCCGGAGTTGCTGCTTGGATGGTAAATATTTTGAAGCCATCCGGAAGACCATTAAATACGCGGCACTTTACACTCCTTCTCGCATAACAACCAGAAAAAGGAGGACGATTTCTCGCCAATTCGCTAAACGGCGTTGCTGTTGTGGGCCCGTCCCGGCCAACTGTTTCGTTTGTTTCCGGGCGCTGGTACGGCAAGGCAAAAGGAATCATGCGATGATGGTGGCGAGAAAATGAAAGGGTCACTTGTTTACCGATCCTGTTGACAGTGTGTCGCGCGTTGTCGCGTGCGTCCGTGTTTGGTCGACGGGGGCCTTCAAAATGATCCGCTCGTTCGTTGGCGCGCTTCAGTCAGTGAGTGGACGTTGGGCAGTAAGTGAGCGCGCGCGCGTACATCGTTAGCGCAAGTGTGATTGGTTGGAAAAACGAGCTTTTTTAATACGGAGAAGGCCATCGAAAGGGGATTGTTCATCTTTGCGGGGTGAATTGTTTTCAGTGAAGAAATTAGAAACAACTAAAACTAGCAAAAATATTACTATCCGGGAGTGTGCGCCAATATCGTGACGGAAAATCGGGTAAATAACTAAACGCTAGTGATAACGTACCATAGAGAACTCAAAGCAAAGAAACATTACAGCAAAGCATTATTTGTGAGAGTAACGTGCACGTTTTTTAGGGTTGTAAAAGAAGTAAAGCAAATATTTGATCCAGTGTCCAGGAATCCAGTGAAACGCAAACAGTTCCGTCTGATAAGAAGCAATTCAAGTTCCTTTTTGGTGAGAGGAGGAACGTGGATAAATTTTTCCGTCTGGAGAAACCGTGCGCTATCATATGTTTTTTCGGTTGAAGTTGACCTACTTAAACGGTCTCAAACTGTGTGAGTGTGAGTGTTTACATCGTCCACGAATCATCCCCCTTTGTACATCGGGAAATCATGCAAGCCGGGAGGAGTTTCTGCCACCACGTTTCGTCCACTTTTTGGCAGTAATTATGTTGCCGATGCGTGCGCATAAATTCTTTGAAGGTTTTACACAAGCAAGGGGCAGCAACATTGAAAGATGTGTGTTAAGAAGAAACCGACAAAACTGACACAGGGCCAGTTGGAACCGAAGTGCAAGAACGTTCACCAGTAGTGAACAATATCTAGCAAAGTTAGTTTAGGTGCGTGTACTGTGCAGCTCGGTGTGGTGCTGTGTAAAGGTGTGGTGCATTGGTTATTAATTTACCACTTGGTTAAGCTTTCACAAAAACGTGCGTATGCATTCATGTGTTGCAGCTGTAGGAACTGTGTCGAGAAACCAAGAAAGTGGCGACCCTGTACAAGGTCGGCCCATGATTACGGTTTGCCAGTGTCGGTCAGTGTGTGTTTGGGGCGCGTGTAAAATGGAGCATTATTGACACGCGCAGCTAACAAATCACTAACGATTGTAGACAAACTGTTAAATGAGCGATTAGTTAAGTGTTGTTTTACCGTAGTGCACCAATCGCCGGGAGATTCTCCATCCTGTGGTGTAATGCGTTGGGAGCTGTTTCAGGCTGCATTAAAGCTATAAATAGCAAAGTGCATAGTTCGACGCACTATAAAGTGTTACGTTGGGATGCATCTGTTGCCACAATGTGGGATTTAGTTTTTTTGCGATAAATATTTGAAACACCACTCCAGGACAACTATGAAAGATATCAAATCTAATCTGGACCGTAAGCAAGACTGCCTATGCAGCACCCGGTATAATGAAGCTAAGGAAGTCAATACTGTTATGTCAATACCTTTCGAGGTTGTCGTATTAGTTCGTATTAGTCGTATTAGAGAAGATACGAGAGAATGAAATTAAACAGTGAAATGCGTAATTTTATGGATTAAACTTCAACTCGATCATGGTTTTCAGAAAAAAAAACTATTTACTTGGAAGTACTTCAAACGACAGCTAAATAGTTCGCCTGGGTAAAGAGTGCTGACTATGCGAAACTAGGCAACTTCCAAAACCATGCGTTTGGACAACGATTTGATTAAGACACAGTTGGAGCAAATATTATATGATTTGGTAGATATTTTGGCTACCAATAAGACGGTGAATTCATCCAGCCAAAAAGATTGTCTTTGGTTTACGGTGAATCTGGTTTTACTTTACTTTACTTTAACAAATTTACTTTTTATCAACTATATCCTACTAAATACTCATGCAAATATCTTTCCTCGTGTATACTGGCTCTAGACTCTACAACCTCAGAAGGGTTTGGCCTGCTATTGCTAGCTTACTATGACTTAGTTTCACCTGTAACTGGATAGTCAATCCAGCGTACGGGGAGGCGGTCTGGCGGGATTCGAACCCCGGTCCTGCCGTATGAAGACCGGTGCCACTCGTGTATATTATTGTATTAAAAATATACTTTCTAGCAATTGCTTTCAAAAACAATACAACAGTGTAAAATGAATGCTGAACAATAATAGGAAATTGTGGCTGCTGTTTTGAATATCTTAATGGCGGATAATCCTCTTAAAGGCATGTTCAAATGTATGATAAAGAGAAACGTACGTAAGAGAATGACGTAAACATAAAATCAAGTACAGCAAAAACTCAATGGAACACGAAGATATCGCAAGGGATAAAACGTACATATGTTAAGTGTTGTATTAAAACGAGGTGTATAATACGACCTCCAGAAGTCTGCGTACACGCCGAAGTTTTGCCCTGAAACCGGGTTAAATTAGCCGGTGTTTAATGAGATTCAAAATACCAACGCATTCTTTCACTTCTGGCTGAACAAACTCACCTTAGGCGACGGGCATGTCTCGCGGTAAACCATTTATGAATAAACATGATGATGCTAGACGCCTAGCTATTGATGATGATTCTGGTTTTCGGTACAATTTCATCAGCCATTTAATGGTGATAATACGTCGCATAAGATAAGCGTTGAAAAGGTGGATGAAATGGTAGAGGATTCTTTAAGCAATTTTATATGTTCATTAAAACTTTAATTTGCTTTGTTAAACTTTGCTAAATATTTCCTTTGCATCTCTTTTAGCCTTCAAACCCGTCATCATAAGAGCTTTAGTGTTTGCATGATCGATTTGTAACAAACGAACTCACCGCTGCCAGTTGCTCGACACAGAATGGATGTTGTGGATCAAAAACCCACCACCATATCACCCTCTCCAGACAGTGATGATGATACACCTCTCGCCATTCGGCTGACGACGTCCCAAAACGGTAACGCCACTAACAACGTGACCCATTCGCCCTGGAAGCGTAAACAGTTGGTTGACGTAAATCCGCACGGCAGCCTGGATCTGAGCAAGCTGTCTATGCGTCGGAACTCGAGCTATGGCAAGCTACCGTCGGAAGCGCCCGAAGCGAAGGTGCTCGTCATCTACACCGGCGGTACGATCGGTATGATGCGAAACGAGAAAAATGGTACGTCTGACAATGATTAGCACATCATCACGACACACACACGGATGATGGTAAGCATTTAAATGGTGAATTTTATATCTCTATTGCTTGTTTATTTGCACCTGTGGTTACCTGGCGGACAGCTCTCGAACCGCGACCGTACGAGTTTGTGCGCAAAATACGCCAGTACCCGAACATGCACGACGATGGATACGCAACCAAGCGGTATGGACCGGCGAAGAATATGGCCCCACTGGTACTGCCGTACGTGGAAGGACAACATCGACGAATTCTGTACCAAATATCCGAGTATGAACCGTTGCTGGATTCGTCTAACATGAGCATAAGTGATTGGGTGCGCATCGCTACGGATATTCGTCAATCGTACGAGTTCTTCGATGGTTTCGTTATACTGCACGGAACGGATACACTGTCCTACACTGCTTCGGCACTATCGTTTATGTTTGAAAACCTGGGGAAAACTATCATTATCACCGGATCGCAGATCCCGATCTTTGAAACGCGTACGGATGGCAAGGACAACTTCACGTCCGCCTTGATCCTGGCCGGTAACTACGTCCTGCCGGAGGTTTGTATTTTCTTCAACAGTCGCCTGTTCCGTGGTAACCGTACGATCAAGGTTAGCAGTGAATCGTTGGATGCGTTCAACTCACCGAATGCAGCTCCACTCGCCAAGATGGGCATTAACGTGGAGGTTGATTATCGGGTGATCTTCCGACCCTGCACAGTGGACAAGTTTACCGTGCATCTGCAGATGGACGAGAATGTGGGACTTTTGCGTCTGTTTCCAAGCATCTCTGTAGCGACAGTTAATGCTTTCCTGCGTGCACCGATGCGAGGTGTTGTGCTGCAAACATACGGGGCCGGTAATTTCCCAACGAACCGAGCGGATTTAATTGCGGCACTGAAGGAAGCAAACGAACGCCAGGTACTGATCGTGAACTGTACGCAGTGCAATGAGGGTGCTGTGTGTGATCTGTACGAGACCGGGCGTCAGCTGCAGGAAGTTGGCATTATACCGGGGTACGATATGACACCGGAAGCTGCCCTGGCGAAACTGTCGTACGTGCTCAGTAAGCAGGAGTGGGATTGGGAAGCAAAGAAGAAGGTACGTCCTTTAGAACTGAAGGTATTTTGGAGTTCGGTTCTGGTACTAATGATTAATGTATCCGTTTTCTCTTTCTCGATAGATGATGAAAAGCAATCTGCGCGGTGAGCTAACGTGTGAAAAACCTCCAGAAATGCAGGAGTACGATCTAATAGATGCAGTCGCGCGAACTCTCCACCTAACCTCGACGAAGGAATTGGGCCAACTAAAGTCGTCCCTGTTTCCAGCGATGGTCAACACGGCGGTTTTGGCTGGAGACGTCACAAAGGTATTTCAATGAAAAGTGCTGCTAGATTTGTGTACTAATTCCCCTGTATTCTGCTCCATTAGCTGACGAACCTGAAAAACTACGGGGCAAACATGTCGGCAGAAAACTACGACCACCGAACGGCACTACACGTGGCCTGCTGCGAAGGCAATCTCGAGATGGTACAGTATCTGTTGCAGAACGGGGCGGCCGTCCATATACGCGATCGGTATGATCGAACACCGCTGATGGATGCGATCATGCACGATCACCACCAAGCCATACGGTTGCTGATTAAGTGTGGCGCTCATCTAACCGGTTCGATACGTGCGATCGGTGATGGGTTGTGTGCGGCTGCGGCACGCAACCAGCAGGTGCGGCTTGAATCGTACCGGATTGCGGGAGCCGATTTATCGCAGGAAGATTCGTGCGGACGTACCGCATTACATGTGGCGGCGCTGTACGGACACGCGGAGATCGTGCAGTATCTGCTGAAGAACTATGCCGAACTGAATGCGATCGATTATCTTGGTCTAACACCGTTGGATTATGCCATGAAGGCGAACTCCGAGACGGTGATACCCGTGCTGGAGAGCCATGACGCACGGCGGGGCGATGAACTTTCGTTCGATTCGGATAAGCGGTCCTCTATGAAAGATTCGTTCGATTAAACGAGCGTCGGGTCGCGGTACGATAGTGGCTTCCGGCAGTATTGTGATAATAAGTAATTTGAAGTAAAATAAAATTGCGAATTGTGGATTAAGCGTCTGCGTTTTTTGCTGGGTAGGCTTCAGGCTAGAGTAGAGAGGTACACACAACACAAGGGCAAGAGTTGGTTCGGCGTAGTAATGTATAATTGCCAGGAATTTTAAGACAGATAGAAATTAATTGATGTAAGTTTAAGAATGCCATAAACGAATGTTTAATAAAAAAAAATAGGCAATTTACTAGCTTTTTTTCTGTTATACTTCATGCCGGGACACCAAATCATTCCAACACGTTTTAAGTTTGACATGCCTTACGTAAACCGTTGTGATGGCTGCGTACTTCATTCATTGGATTTAGGTTGCGTTCTTTAATTATCGGCTCTAGGTTGCGTACTTGATGTATCGTTTTTAGGATGCGTTAACTTTCAAATACCTAGGTTTCCAAACTTTTCGGTGCATGACCCGCATAGAAACATCATCATCCGATAACATAGTTGTTAGTCAATATTAAGAAGCTATTATTTATCTGAACAATATAGCAATATATACAACCCATCTCTATTAACAATATTTGAGCCGTTCTATCTTCAATTTAATCTTTTTAATCAGATCACAAACGAAATTTTCGGTTACGTGGATTATAAACTAAAAAAAAGACAGCAACAGAATTATGCATATTTAATTCACCATGTCTAATAACTAAAGTACTCCAGGGAACTGTTTTATAAAATAAAAGTACATATTATGTCTGATGAATGGCCGAGATGTTTTAAAGAATTTTATATAGTAGTTATCTATACTCGTACTATACTTTTGATCTGGATAATTTTTCTAGGTATTGTGTATAATGTAGTATAACATCATCAGTATTTGCTATAATTTTGATGTAACAACTTTTAGTATTTAGTATTTTCAGTAATGAATTGTATGTAAAGACATATGTTTCTAAAATTAGTCTTAGCATACGATGACCGCGTTTTGGATGGATATTATGAGAATCTTAATCGTACTCGTAACATAAACTAATACAAACAGTTACTAAGCTAAGCACACCTAAAGGAGAAGGTTCCGATTTCTGTTTTACCTTTTCCTAGCCAAACGCATTATATGTTTCACAAAACTTGAGATCGCACAGTTTGGGAACGATTTTTCACAACTCGTCCTAACCTCACGGGCCGTCTGTATTGCATCCTCCACAGCGGTACCACTGATGAACTGACCAATCCAATCGGCCCTCGAAAGTCCTTCCACGATAGTTTCAACCGTGGTGGCCTTACTTTCGGCGACCGCAATTGTGGCTTCCTTCACGTACCAGCAAACTGTACGTTGAATGCAGGCTACCGTATCAATGTCGTACCCTTCCATCGTTCGATCTAGTGATCCGAGCAGTGTCCACAAGAGATTGTCGCCATCTTCGTTGCGTTGGTTGGCTGCTGTAAAAGAAGGGGATGAGCGACGGTTGAGGATAAATTGTAAGTTAATTACATTTTCACCCAAAACTTCATCAAAGCAACCATCCTTTTTCATATTTCAGTAACCGTGAGTTTGGTAGGTTGAGAGGTTAGCATTCGTGATGGTGTTCAGTGTTGAGCCTAGTGAAACGTTCTGGGACACTCCCGGCCAACCCTATCAAGATGAGTCTGTGGCCACCGCGGAATCGTATTCGCTTATGTTTTTTATTAAATTATTAGAGTTGCCCGGTCGTAATGAGGATGAGGTGTACACTGTTTCTCTTCATTGCGTTGGTGGTGGTGATAGTGTGACCGGAACGTTGGCCGTTTTGAACGCGAAGAAGCCTGGCGATGTTGTGAGGTAATGGAGCATGTTTGTTTTTGCAAGGCATCTATGCGCATTACATACTCTTTTAATCGTTTCAGCTTGCAAGCGGACAAGGACAAGTTTGTTCGTTTCCTGAAAGAAAACTCCATTAACGTCCGCATTAAGCCAACCGATTCCAATGTCTGCAAGGGAGTGTTGAAACTGAACGGCTCGAAGGTAATGGAATTCGAGCCAGGCGTCGAAAATTCTACACCAGTCGAGGAACAGATTCCCATACACGATGACGCAAACGAAGTGGTGGGAATGATAACGATGGTACTTCAAGTCGTCCACAATGCTAAGAAGGTTATCGATTCCCTGCCAAACGCCGACATTATGTATAGCATCAACGACAACAAGCTTAAATCGGCCGATAAACAGGACGCAGAATTGCGCCAGCTGCTCGTTTGTACCGAGTGCAGTATGCCACGGACTTCCAATAATGGGTCCGGTTGTGAGTATGAGATTATAGATGGAATTTTACATCGAAAGGGCGTATCCAGCACGGAGAGAATAATCGAGCAGATCAAGGAGAAGATAAATCGTGCCAAGCTGGATGAAACCTTCGGTCATCGGGATTCCATGTCTAGCAATGTTAACGATGGGAGTCGCAAATTCTGTGCCGAATGCGGTGGAATGACAATTACTGGAGAAACTTGTAAAGCGGGTGTAGTACGTCCGAGCCGTACACGATCGTCGCAGAAGATTCCGCAACCCCGTTATAGTGGATATCCTGCTAAAAATGCATCCAAAAATTCGATTCGGTATGTTAGTATGAAGACGACCAACATTAGCAATAGATCATCATGATAGGATTTCACTTGTTTTCAGCTGTTGCGAACGTTGTAAGGCTTGTCTGGATTGGCTTCCGTCCGAGTGTTGCTGTCCCAAGTGTGGGTACAAACCATCAAAAGAGAACACGCCGATAAAACCCGTTTTGCCTCCTTACTTCGACAATACGCCCGAGCTAGGACCGCTGCCTACCGGAAAAGCGGCTTCTTTGCGTGGTTCGGACACAATAGTGGGCTCCTCACAATCGTGCCAGCTGTGTCACATTTGTCAAACGCGTTGTATTGATTGTGCCAACCAGATAAGTCAGCAGGGAGCGTCCAAAACATCCAGCTCTTTTATCTGTGCTCCTGTGCAGTCCAAACCCGCAATTGATTCAACACCATCAAGACCTATTACGCGACGTCCCTGGCGTACCGCGCGTCCATCACACGGACCGAAAACTGCTCCGGTAAAACTGCAAGGTTCGGCTAAAGGCAAGCGCACGGACGAGATGAAACAGGTGTATGGCGCAAAAGTAGGCAAAGAATGTAAGAACCAACCACAAACGACAACTAACGACAAAGGTCGTATCTCTGCGGGACAGATTCGGAAGAATATAACGCAAACATACGTCAAATTAAGCGACAAAATCGCAAACTTTACTCCTACCGATTCGGAAAGCGTCATCCGGGTATTGTGGTTGGACATCGAACATGCATGAGACAAGACCCGCTCGTTCCACCGCATATGGGCTGGCAGTGGGACATCTGTCCACCGGGGATAGACAAGAGACGGCCCGGTTGGCGACCAGGCGCAGTTCGGCAGCCCATAAAGCAATTGATGCAACACTTCCTCAAATGCTACCCACTGGACAATGTGCCCGTTTCGAAGAAAAAAACCGTCGGCTTCCACAGCGAAGATCCGTCACAAGGTGGTGACCACAAGCAAAAGCCAACACTTCACATCACGAAACAGAACGGTGTATATTCGATAACAATGAATCCGCTCAAGGATTCGGATACGCTCAAAACTACCGACGATCCCTATCTGCCCTGTAAACCGATCAAGTTCAAGCTTGCCAAAGATCCGCACCGCACAAAGCTGTACCAGTTGCGGGATGTACTTAAGCGTAAAGGATTGCCACTGTGCGGGTGTAAGGAGCTAGCCAACTGTGAGCATTGCACAGATCGGGAGAAACGACTGCTAGCGGAGGAGATACGCCGTTCGGCAAAGGTGTTGGGACTGTCGGCCAAGACGACTATCTGCGATGTGCCAAGCGGAAGTGAAAGTGAGCTTGACGTAGAGTTTACGCCACCGTCAGCCATTATACGACCGGACGCACACAGGCCCGACGTTGTGGTGGCAGAAACGCAGTACAATGTTCAGGACTTTCAGCTGAAACCGGTGTCGGACGGCAAGGACATCAAATCTAAAGCTTCCACCCGTGGGGGAGCGTCCAACCAAGGGAAAGGTGACGCTCTGGGGTCGAAAAGTGTGATACAAAAAGGAGGCACCGGAAAGAAAGCGAGCGGCGGAGGAGCTGCTGGAGCGCCGGATGCGGCCAACACTAAAGTTCGCATATCGGTCGCGAAAGCGAAAGGTCCTGGAGGTGTAACGAAGGGGAACGAGCCCACTGGCAAGGGCAGCAAAAAGTAAAAACAAACCGCACCCTTCGTTAGTCGGGTTGGCTGTCTTCTGTTTCGTTTTGAAGCCTCACAGCCGTCCGCGAAGGTCGAGCAGTTAGCGATGTTGATGGAGTTTAGCTCTTATATTTTAGCTTACTTGGCTTATCACTCTAGTTCTTCCATACTATTACATGTACTGCTTTATCTTGTATTGTCCCTTTTTGGAACCGAAAATAGAAATTCGCGTACTCTCACTCTCTCTCTTGGAAGTCACCTGTGCGAGGTGTGTGTTGTTGAAGTCTAATTTGTCTTTTCTTGTACGTCATAGCTACAAGGTTAACACCGTTGACTTGCAAATTCTCGCGCGGGATCTTTGGTATCCCGTATTGCGTCACTTGGTGAGAATGATGCGTTATTTGCTAACAGTACTGATATGCGCGGCTTTGTTGGACGATGGAGGTTCAAAACGAGACAGAAGAGAGGTAATGGTGTGCTCCGGACGTGGCCGGTCCGATAAGGCTATCACACTTACCGCCATCTTGCTTCGCTTGCATCGGTTTACTTTCAGCACGGACGGGGCTGACCTGTCGCGGCCCACCCAAGGACAGCAAGGACGACCAAGGCAGGGCGGTGGTGGTGCTGCTGTTGGTGAAGGTACGGGCGACGGCTCCAACAAGCGCACCGCCAACGGTAAGAACACCGGCCACAGCAACAGCTCCAAGGTTCACGTTCAGCAGCGGAGTACCCTGTCAAAGGCGATGCCAAACGGGATAGATAGCGCGTTAGTTTGTCTACGAAATCCGGTTGGACCACAGTCACTCGTGGTGGGATGTTGCCCAACGGTCAACTACTGTTGCTATCCAACACAATGCTTACCTTAAGGACTGAACTCATCACACCGTTCATTGTCTTTTGAATCGGAATCGACAGGAAGGGTATCGCAAAATCTATCTCCACCTGTAGAATTTGGAGTGGAGAGAAGTGTTAGAAAATTGTTTATTTTTGTTTGATTTTGTTTTACCTGAAATTCTGTCTTGGTAATGTAGAAATACACGAACTAACGATCGTACCTACCTCAATGCTGTTGTCCTTCGTTTCGAACGATATGAACCGAGGCTCTCGGTGCCATCCGGATTTGGAAGCTCGCGCCCGTGGTCGTAAAGTTGTGTGAGAATAGTCTAACGTGTAGAACCGATCGTCCTCCGCAGCTGGACCATAGACTCGGCCCCAGGGGTTGGATCCAGCACTGGTATCGTTGGCTGTCGGTCCACAAAACACTGCCGGTGCTTGCTCGGACAACAACACTGCCAGTGCGAGAATTGACACGGTGAGCATCATCGTCGTCGTCGTCGTCGTCCTATCGGTTCCAGTGCAATTGGCAAACTGGCGCATTGCGCAAATTGTGGCCCTGAATTCTTCCCTCCAAACTCCAAACCAAACACAGGACCAGGAAAATGTGTGACATGGTTTTTCGATTCATCCTCGTCCTCCATTTTTTGTTTCGCACTCGCTATCTTCTCACAGTCTAACGCATACGAAATGGTGCGGAATCATTCGGGCGGGCGAACGATTTATCATCATCATCACCATCGCGTGCTGGTTTTGTATTATGCAGGGGTAGTGCAGTGGAAACAATTCACGCTTCGAAGGGAAAACTATGAAGTGATGATCGTTTTCCGTACTTACGACACTCGGCATGGAGCACACGGTTGATGACAAAACGGGATCGACCAGCTGCATGCAGGCGTGTGTTTGTGTGTGTGCGTGTATTTGGATCTGATTATGCTGGCCGCAAACGACATGCAGCATGACTTCGATAGGGGAACTGGCATGTTTACGCATGTCACACTGCAATGCCATTGTAGGGCAGTTATGTGTCTTGAAAACTGCATCGCTTATTACAAGCGGTTGTGTAACTGGGAAACATCGGTGAACAGTAAGTAGTTTCATCGACCTTTTGCTAGTGCACATCTGGTAAACGTTTTTAGTAAAGCAGCAAGTTTAGTAAATTTTGAATGAAAATACTATAAATATCTTACTGTAATAAATAATCCGCAGGAATATTGAGATTGCCTGAGTTTAAAGCATCTCTTTCTTGATACATTTTTTGCACTTACCTACTTAGTAATAAAGTATTACTTTTATTTTACTAAATTGCCAAACATTTACAGATTAGAAATCTTCTCCAATACATTTTTCATAATGCTAAGAAACTGCCTGGGTGAATTACTCAAGGAATTCACTAAGACGTGAGGACTAGTGCAAGTTCTCGAGCACGCTGTACTAATCAACCTTCTTCGAGCAAGCGTCACTGATTAGTTAGTGTTTAGCACGGTCAAACGAATAGCAGGTTAAGACCTCGCGTGGTAGTAGTTCAACAGGAGAAAAAGTGTATTAATAATTTGCATAATTAAAAATACTTGAAAGCTTCAGTTGCTATCTGTGATAATGTTTTATCAATTATCTGTACTAACGAAAGAAATTAACAGAAAGTTATAGAACACATAAAATTTAAAAAAAATTACTCACATACTTACTTATAAGTTGAAAAATGATGTGTTCTCCAAGAAATTGATTCTATACTAATGCTTAATTCATATTGTTATTTTGACTAAAGGCTGTGGGTTTTAGATGTGGCACTTGATCTAGGGTGTGTGACTGGGTATAGCGAAAAACTCGCCCAGTCTCTATGAGTGCAGTAACAGAAGAGAGGTTTTCTATATTTGCCATAAAAAAAGTCTTTAATCCTAAATTTATTTCTTGACTTGCGTTGGCTATTCTCAATAATTCAAGCACACAATGATCTACCACAGCTTAACCTACCAACCATTGCAGAATCGGTACAAACCTGTAGCTAGCAACTGCAGTAGAAATAAACGTGGAAGGGAGAGATAATTTCACGGCTAGTGAAAAAAAGACTTTAGCGTTGGAAATTAAAATGAACTTCGCGACGATTCAACGGTGTGCGATGACACAGATGTTGTCATTATGTCACTGCTCATGAACGCACTCGCTCATGAACAATTAAATGATGCAATGTGGTTGAAGATGAGCTTTTGGTTTAGCTTATCTGCTTTTAGTTTCTGACTTGGAGTTAAATTTACACAGCTACATATTAGAAACTTTACACACTTTACGGTTTTATGGAGTCAGCTTGCTGTATGAATATTTATGGATTTTTCTTTGTTTTGTTAATATTTGTCTCTTTCTTCCTTTATTATCAAGTGTTTTCTATTCCTAACTATTTCTTTTTTATTATTATTTAAACTATTTTTAAATTTAATTTTCGCTTTTCGTTTTCACTTCTATTTTCTTCTATTCTCCATAAAATCGTTTCAAATTTTTGAACATTGATCCAGATCGTTCGCTTGATCGCTTGTGCTTAGAATTGTCGCTGCATCTACAAGTAATTTAAGTAAGGAAAGCCTAAAATAGCTGACCAAGATCTCCTGCTATGGAAGCGACAACCAAAGAACAAATAGAATTAAATTGAGGATCTATGGAGCTGTTCGAATCTTCATTTTACTGCACCGCACTGCAATACCTACGCAGTAATTTATTCTAATATATTTTTTTTATTTCGGTAGTAGCTTATTACACTTTTTAATACACAACTTACCAGCCATCATCATCACACTCTCCCTCACACAACAAAACACTTGAAAGGGAGAGGAAAATTTGCACAAGGAAAGTGAAAAATGTTTCCCGATTGTCACCGTAAACACTGTATGGAACTGAAGTGAAGTTTCCCATTTTACTCCATTACCATTGCCTTGCGCAACATCATGCAAGCCGATCATCACACTTCCACCAACCCTCCAAAAATGCTTGAGGGCCGATGCGCCAGAATGCACATAAAAGCAGCAAAATTATCAACGCCTCTGTTGTAACCATTGGTAACCAGGATGAAAACTGTCAACCGTCTGGTGTATAGTGAGGAAAAAGAAAGAGAGAGAGAGAGAGAGAGATCTCTTCGGATTAATCGCGGTAATGACGTTCATAATTCCGCATTAAACGTTCACGGCTTCCAAACCCTCTTCTACGCTTCGTCCTATTAGCGAGACGTCTGCTTTCCGTCTTCTGGTTGGCCACATTAAGTGGCCGAGTATGCACGCGCCCGACGAAGACGAGCCGCAACAACAATCGTAGCGAATGAATGAAACAACATTTCACGCAACAGGGCACATCGTTTGAATGAGAATGTTGGCCGGAAGGGGTGCGCAAGGAAGTGACTCGGGCTGGGTGAGATACCTTTGGAGCCCCATTTGGAGGAATAGTGCTTTGTACTTGGGCCTCCCCCCGTTTTTTTGTTGGTCTTTTCTTCTGTACTTGTACTGGCGATACAAAAAGGTCGTGAACCACGGGCGCTGCTGCTGCCTGCTACCTGTGTTGGTGATTTGGAGGGATTGAAGGAAAACACTTGTTAGTAATTCTATTATTCATTGTGTTGTGATGATTACCACCGGAGCTAGATGGTAGATGGTAGTAGGACTACCAGGGCTTTGAGGCTTTGGGTATAAAATATAGGGTCTGCAGACAGAAGGATTCATTACGGCTTGTACGTTTCGATCGGTGACAAGTGCTAGTGGTAGTGAAAGTGTACACGATTAAGTCAAATCTCTTCCGACCAAATCCGTAGACAACATGGCAGCCCGTTCAGCTTACTTTGTGTCCGTTTTGGTACTAGCAACGATCGGTTGGCAGTGTGTAGCAGCGCAAAGGTAAGTGAAAAGCGGAGAGTTACTAAGTGATCATAGTCTAAGTTTCTTAGTGAAATGTGTTATACTTCGTTACGTGTGAAGTGTTATAAAATGTGAAGAAAAATTTTGTGCAGGTGACTTTTAACGAACATTACGCTACATAGAGGTTTGTGGATTATTGAGTTACGGAGATAAAAAAATCTATACAATTAATAGTTTAAGTCGACAATACGGTCCTCGACCGTCATATTATACTATAAATAAAAATAAATAAAATAATAGTTTAAGTGCTTCCTGAGTTCTTGCATGAGTGGCACAGTCGAGATTTGAGTCTAACTATCTCAATTACACTATAGAGTTGCCTGTACCAATATTTGAAGATCAGCTCGATTATTGATATTGATCACCCTTTTCACCTAACGAACAGTAACCCTTGGCGGCGTCAAAATGACAGCTTTGCAACCGAAACGGCCAGCGATCGTAGTCAACGGTTAGGCCTCACAACGGGCTACGGTGGCGTGAACGGATACGGCTACTCCAGTACCGGACTTGGTTCCTACACGCCTCTCAAAATCGATCTCGGTGGTGTCGTTCTGGGCACGCTCGTCGGTATCGGCGCTCTGCTGCTACTTCCGAAGCTGGTCAATGTGATCGGCGGTGGGTACGGAAGTTCCGGCCATTACCGTAGCGCGGACAGTGATCCTACCGGGATCAGCGATCTGATGAACAAGGTCGACGATTATCTCGCACAGAACAACATCGATTCGGGAGCGTGCATGCAGAAGGCCGTCTGCAGTTACCTTCGTTCGTCCGATTACCACGCCCAGGTGGGAACGGCCGATCAGGTTGAGCATATGATCTTGGCACTTTCCGAGTAAGTAGCTGTGTACATACGTCACACGATCAAGAAACCGTTTGATGCTATCTGTGTGTTTTCTATTCTAGAAACTCCATCATCGACTACATGCTGGATGGAACGGCGATCAAGGAAGCGATCAAGAATGGAAAAATGCAAACCGCTCGATCATGCGATGAAATCTACTCGACCTGCCCGCTCGACCGTCAATCTACGCTGAAGCTGTTCAAGAAGATGTTCCCGATCGGGAACTAAGCAACATCAGCACATCAAATACTAACCGTTGTTCGATGGCCGAAGGTTCACTTTGTCCATCATAGGACCATAGCGTCGTGCAGTCGAAGCAGCTAATCTGTAACGAAGTTTAAAATGGTTGTTGCAAACAGGTCCGACCCAGTTCGTGGGAAGTATTTTTAGCTTAACCGTGTGTTCCTCCTGTCCTGCGGCGCAGCGTGCGCTGGAGGCGTTGATGGCCGCTCGATGCTATGGTCCTGTGTGAGACAAACTGCGCACATCGAATGCAATACAGACAACAACAACACGCTTGTTAGAACAACCATGAATGGGTAGAGGAGCATCTGTTGGATGCTTCGTGACCCTGTGCAGGGAAAATCAATCTGTTTAGAATTAGAACGACAGCACCAGGGGCACCAGAAAGAAGAAGAAAAAAGGCACACCACCTACAACAGCATACGCCTTGACTAACCATAAACACACACGCACACACACACACACGGGGATCAATCTTGTATTTAAGCTAGCTATTATTTTTCTCACACTTTTCTTGCTGACGACGGTTTGGAAGCGATATTTGTTCTGCATTTGTGCTGGGTGCTCTCGTTTACTGATCGTACGTTGGCACGTTGGTATAATCGGTACGTTGTAAATAATATGTACGACATTGGAACGTGAGATCGTTTGAATAAAAAAAAAGGAGCAAAACCGACACACGCTGCACCGTACGATGTTGTTGGTTACCCACACTAACTTAACGCCTTACGATCTTACTTCGCTGAGCTGGATGGAGTGGGCGCGTGTCGTTGATAGTTTTACATTTCTGTTTTTGGAATTTCTGAAGGTCGGCCCTTCCGTTTGAAGGTAGAACTCATAAATCATTGCTAGATCGTGCGACTTTGTTTATCCTAAGGTCCGTATTATCCTTACGGTCGATCGAAGTCAAAATGGCCGATTGTATCAATTCGAAACAAAGGTTCAGCAATAACCTTTATAGCATCATCATCAAACGGCTGTCGTTTGCAACATCAAGTATCGGACAACTGTGGTAAAGCATGTTCTCAGTACAGGCACAGTCTAAATGTAGCAACAAAACTACAACTCCCAGAACGGATTGGGCCACCAATCAAACATTCCTGACTTCCTTCCCTGATGAGGTGTGTGTGTGTGTGTTAACAGTGTAAACAGTTCTATCGAAATCGAATGCCAAGAGTGGCAACAGGGGGTTTTAAAAATAAATTGCGACCAACAAACGCCGCATCACCGAACACCGATTTGTAAGGGCACAGCGTTGTATCATCATTGTTTCTGGCGCATCTCTCTCACACACCAAATGGTGGCATATCATTGTCGTTGGCCGGCTCGTGTATGAACTGACGTTTGTTGGGGCCCTGACACTGACAGTGATGCACGCACGTGGTGTACATGTGTTGGTGCAAGATCACTTTAAAGCTGTGAGACCCCCCTCCCTTTTTTCGATACAATTCCTTCGATGGTCCGATTGATGTAATGTGTGCCTACTCGGAAGTAAACGTGGTTTGTAACCATCTGCTGTAATGGTTAGAAATCAAGTCAATCGTGCTGCCTGAGGCTATTGGTCGCCTGTCCTTGTCGATTGTCGCTGTTTACATCGACCACTGTCAATACTTGGCATTGTATGGTGCGTCTGACTGTCGGGCCTAAATTTAAAACCTAACAGCTAAGAGCGTTCCTACGTACATGCGGGCTTTGACCATCTTGTCACCCATTTCCGCTATTTACCTGTAGCTTATGAGTAGCCGTTACCGTTGTTACTCATCGGTAAGGTACAGCTCAACAGACGTTGGCAATACTACGTTCTAATGTATCTTCTTTTCACACGGGAAGAAGAATGAGCCAACCGTCACCGTGGTCTGTAATTTATGACGCTTAAGGTCATACAGATGAACGTTAGAATGATCGATGGGTTTGAAGCTGCAATTGACTACGTAGTTTTGGAAAGAAATCAAATAAAGGTAAAATAGAGGATTCAGATAAACTTCAATGAAAAATCTACAGAGTTTTTCATTTCTTCAAACATACGGGTATGAGGTCCGATGATCGAGGCGGTAGCGAGTACGTTGTAAATAATATGTACGACATTGGAACGTGAGATCGTTTGAATAAAAAAAAAGGAGCAAAACCGACACACGCTGCACCGTACGATGTTGTTGGTTACCCACACTAACTTAACGCCTTACGATCTTACTTCGCTGAGCTGGATGGAGTGGGCGCGTGTCGTTGATAGTTTTACATTTCTGTTTTTGGAATTTCTGAAGGTCGGCCCTTCCGTTTGAAGGTAGAACTCATAAATCATTGCTAGATCGTGCGACTTTGTTTATCCTAAGGTCCGTATTATCCTTACGGTCGATCGAAGTCAAAATGGCCGATTGTATCAATTCGAAACAAAGGTTCAGCAATAACCTTTATAGCATCATCATCAAACGGCTGTCGTTTGCAACATCAAGTATCGGACAACTGTGGTAAAGCATGTTCTCAGTACAGGCACAGTCTAAATGTAGCAACAAAACTACAACTCCCAGAACGGATTGGGCCACCAATCAAACATTCCTGACTTCCTTCCCTGATGAGGTGTGTGTGTGTGTGTGTGTTAACAGTGTAAACAGTTCTATCGAAATCGAATGCCAAGAGTGGCAACAGGGGGTTTTAAAAATAAATTGCGACCAACAAACGCCGCATCACCGAACACCGATTTGTAAGGGCACAGCGTTGTATCATCATTGTTTATCGAATCGAATCGAGAGGAATTGAAAATGAAACACCCAACCACCTTATGCACGAGACACGAGACGAGAAGCCACCATCAAGATTCTTTTTTTCTTTCCTCTACTATGGCGCATCACTCTCACACACCAAATAGTGGCATATCATTGTCGTTGGCCGGCTCGTGTATGAACTGACGTTTGTTGGGGCCCTGACACTGACAGTGATGCACGCACGTGGTGTACATGTGTTGGTGCAAGATCACTTTAAAGCTGTGAGACCCCCCTCCCTTTTTTCGATACAATTCCTTCGATGGTCCGATTGATGTAATGTGTGCCTACTCGGAAGTAAACGTGGTTTGTAACCATCTGCTGTAATGGTTAGGAATCAAGTCGATCGTGCTGCCTGAGGCTATTGGTCGCCTGTCCTTGTCGATTGTCGCTGTTTACATCGACCACTGTCAATACTTGGCATTGTATGGTGCGTCTGACTGTCGGGCCTAAATTTAAAACCTAACAGCTAAGAGCGTTCCTACGTACATGCGGGCTTTGACCATCTTGTCACCCATTTCCGCTATTTACCTGTAGCTTATGAGTAGCCGTTACCGTTGTTACTCATCGGTAAGGTACAGCTCAACAGACGTTGGCAATACTACGTTCTAATGTATCTTCTTTTCACACGGGAAGAAGAATGAGCCAACCGTCACCGTGGTCTGTAATTTATGACGCTTAAGGTCATACAGATGAACGTTAGAATGATCGATGGGTTTGAAGCTGCAATTGACTACGTAGTTTTGGAAAGAAATCAAATAAAGGTAAAATAGAGGATTCAGATAAACTTCAATGAAAAATCTACAGAGTTTTTCATTTCTTCAAACATACGGGTATGAGGTCCGATGATCGAGGCGGTAGCGACACTGGTATTCACAGGGTTAGACTGGGATCCGTCCAGATCGCCTCTTTGTACGCAGGGCTTAGTTTTTAGCTACAGGTAAAACACATATCAAGGAAAACCAATAATAGCAGATCTTTCGAACTACAGTAGAACTACAGTAGAACTACAGCTAGTAGAACTACAGTCGAGATTACTTTTCGGGCAAGTAAGTGAACGAAGTCAGAAATGGCTAAGAAGTAATTGATAGGAAACAGTTTCTTTCGAGATCATTTTGAGCACATAAAACTCATAGATGAAGCACAATAAAAAGAATGTGCTGAAGTCTAAGAGATACCAGACGTTGAACTCTTCAAATGCATGAAGTTAATTCCTACCAGTAGACGCATTGAGATGGTTTTGAGGACATTGCCTGCCGGCTCGTGTATGAACTGACGTTTGTTGGGGCCCTGACACTGACAGTGATGCACGCACGTGGTGTACATGTGTTGGTGCAAGATCACTTTAAAGCTGTGAGACCCCCCTCCCTTTTTTCGATACAATTCCTTCGATGGTCCGATTGATGTAATGTCTGCCTACTCGGAAGTAAACGTGGTTTGTAACCATCTGCTGTAATGGTTAGGAATCAAGTCGATCGTGCTGCCTGAGGCTATTGGTCGCCTGTCCTTGTCGATTGTCGCTGTTTACATCGACCACTGTCAATACTTGGCATTGTATGGTGCGTCTGACTGTCGGGCCTAAATTTAAAACCTAACAGCTAAGAGCGTTCCTACGTACATGCGGGCTTTGACCATCTTGTCACCCATTTCCGCTATTTACCTGTAGCTTATGAGTAGCCGTTACCGTTGTTACTCATCGGTAAGGTACAGCTCAACAGACGTTGGCAATACTACGTTCTAATGTATCTTCTTTTCACACGGGAAGAAGAATGAGCCAACCGTCACCGTGGTCTGTAATTTATGACGCTTAAGGTCATACAGATGAACGTTAGAATGATCGATGGGTTTGAAGCTGCAATTGCCTACGTAGTTTTGGAAAGAAATCAAATAAAGGTAAAATAGAGGATTCAGATAAACTTCAATGAAAAATCTACAGAGTTTTTCATTTCTTCAAACATACGGGTATGAGGTCCGATGATCGAGGCGGTAGCGACACTGGTATTCACAGGGTTAGACTGGGATCCGTCCAGATCGCCTCTTTGTACGCAGGGCTTAGTTTTTAGCTACAGGTAAAACACATATCAAGGAAAACCAATAATAGCAGATCTTTCGAACTACAGTAGAACTACAGTAGAACTACAGCTAGTAGAACTACAGTCGAGATTACTTTTCGGGCAAGTAAGTGAACGAAGTCAGAAATGGCTAAGAAGTAATTGATAGGAAACAGTTTCTTTCGAGATCATTTTGAGCACATAAAACTCATAGATGAAGCACAATAAAAAGAATGTGCTGAAGTCTAAGAGATACCAGACGTTGAACTCTTCAAATGCATGAAGTTAATTCCTACCAGTAGACGCATTGAGATGGTTTTGAGGACATTGCCTAAATTATGACTTCCTTTATGTGCTTCAACAAGATTAACGAGGCGAGCATTGCCGAGATAATGCGAACAAAACTGTCCCAGGCGTTCATTCCGACATTAGCCGAGAGAATGATCACATTAGAGGTAATTCAGGATTTATACTAAAGCTTTGGCAACTTTTTCGCGAGGATTGGGTCACATCTCAACGGCATGATGACCCATTTCATAAGTTCCAACAGTAACTGGAGGTGATCGTGAAGCTAAGATGTCCGACTACCTTTACCATGTAAGGTGACTACGTATTCCTGAGAAAATATCCTAGCTGGTAACCTAGAAATGTTAGGCGAGGGGCCTTGGAGGTTTAACTGAAGGTAAAAAGGAGGATATCGTTGAAGAACGTCATTGGATGTTGTATTATACACCGATTCCATTAGCCTTATTGCCGAAAGAGATACGAAAACAGTTTATGTCATGTGCTAATTAAAAACAAAATGCTGGATGAAGAATTCCAGCCTTGGAGCAAATGTGCAGGTGGAAACTGATTGGTGACCTCAATATGTCAGTGTTAAGTGATGAGCACAAAAGACTGGAGTACACAAAGGAAAGCATTTTGAAGAGATAAAAAAAAGGATTTTCCATACACATTAAAAAAAGAAAACAAGTTTCCATGTTTACCACGGTCGTGGTAATAATTATTTCTGCGTAATTGCATACACACCACATAGTACCGGTGTTTTGTGTTTTTTTCCATCACACGAACCACACGCTACGTCAGCGTGCATCGGAATGATCGACCATGCGTCTCCATGCTACAAACGTACGCAGCCCATTACGGTGTGCACTCGGCCAAAATATCTGCCACTTACTTACCGTGACACCGTGAAGATATTTCGGAGCGTATGATTCAAAATCCCGCATACCATCAGCCTTGCGATGGTGGGACCACAAATGCGCAATTCTTTATTCCCCGGTTGGCCGGTAAAATCAGGTGGTGAGTTCAGTTTGAGAAAATAAACTCACACGCGAAGGACGGCGCGTGCGATGAATCATCATGTGTGTGTGTGTAAGATTGGTTAAGAATCAAGCTGTTACATTCCAACCACTGCAGCATTCTATTCGCTTTGCTGGTTGGTTTGCTTTCTCAATACGAGGGGAGAGATTTTTGCGATATAGCTCCAATTGCTGCTGGTAGGGTGTTAATATTTGCTAAATTTAGAACACACCTAAGAGCTATCTTCGAGCGTAACGGCATGGAGGAGGTGTTGAGGTAATGGAAGATTCGGTGAATTTACCGTCCCCATAACAGAGGTCGTTTTGCCATGGAACGGAATTCGCTCGTGTCCTCCATTCCAGTATGATCGTACGAAGGGAGAACGAATTTCGGTGAGTAAGAAGGTTGGTAGAACATGATAAACACATCATTTCCAGAAATGTAAGTATGGTGATGACTGATTTGTTTTGAATGTTAGTTAACACGCTTTTTTTAAGAGACTGTAAAATTTTCCGATTTTTATTTTGAACTGCATTTAATCTTTTCTCAATATGAATTATTTATCATTCGATAGACATTTATATTGTGCAAAGGAATTGAAAGAAAAAAATCTTCCCCTCAATAAAACAAACAACGGTACGCTTTACAATACGAATGTATAATTTGTACATTCAACAACCGGTCGGTTTGTTTATAAATCATAAACCGTCTCGGCCACTGTACAAACCACCGTACAAAAACATACCACACAAAAACAGACCTGCTGTTACACATCGATTACACATCGAGCGGCGACTTACATTTGGCTGGCGATTGGATCGCTCGAAAGAAAATATTTGCAAAAAGCCAAACGGGTTCGCCTTCTTTGAGGTCATCCGTTTGCGTACGCGCTTCTCACGATGCAATTCTCACGATCGTGTGCAAAAATGTAAACTTCCATCCGTTGGTCGATCCTCCCTATCGCGTTGACGCAATATCACTAACACACATCGGTAGCGAAACGATTGAATGAAGGAGGAGGCTTTGCTTTTTGTGTTCGTATACGAACCTGCTCCTCTATATGGACTAAACGAAAGCTGGCAGCACTGGTGCAAAATGGCGGCGCGGCACACAATTATAACGAACAGGTGACAGGTTGAAGTGAATGAAAGGTGAGTAAAAAGAACAAAAAATGGAACGAAACCCAGCCAAGACACCATAAATTTCGGCCCCTGGTGTGCCCCATTCATCGTCCTTGGCACAAAAGTCCGGCATCCGTGAAACGTGATTAGCATGAGTTTTGTTTCACACAGTCTACGTACGTACACTGCGCAGCCTTACAGCCATTTGCCAGCCAAATTCGCGTGATCTTTTCGGCGGTTTTTTATCGTTTTTTTTTGTGTTTGATTTTATTTTGAGGCCACCACCGACAAGCGACAAGTGCGAGACAAGTTGCGGTTCTGTGTGTTCTGATGGGTTTTGGGTGTAAAATTCTTCAGCCAAAGGATGTTTTTGTTTTCTTCTGCGTTTTCTCTCTGTTACTTGTGCGTTCAATGAATGCCGTAATTACGTGCGCCGTTAATGCGAAAAATCACGCGCGCACACACACACACACAGACACAATAAACAACTCAGTGAAAATGATAATTTTCGCCCACACGAAAACACCCCCCCCTACGTGTATCCCTTTGGAAATGATCGCGTTCGTACGCTGGTTCGCTTTTAGCGCAGACGCATCCCGGTCCAGCGTGTGCTGTCACCCATCGTCCCGGTACGATCGTGCGCTGGTGCCGTCTCGCTTTCGCGCTGCTCGTTTTTGGCCGACGGCCAGCGCACGCTCAGCGCTGCACGAACGGCGCAAGGAACTACTTCATCCTTCACCGTCCGGCAACGAGTCAGAACCATTTCGACCAGCAGCGCAGCAAGTGCAAGCAACCGCAAACCGTAGTGGAGTGAACCAGTAACTTCCTCGGATTCGAACCAGAGCGGGTACCAGAACCAGAACATCCGAACATCCGTTCAGTGTCCAAAGCGAGCCACCATGGTTTACGAAAGCGACTTCTACAGCACCCGCCGGGTCGGCTCGAGCTATACCCGCCCCACGATTTCCTCGTACACCGTGACGGTAAGAAAATGCTGTTCCGTTTTTCCAACGCCAACCAAACCAAAAGAAGCATACACAAACACACACTCACACACACACATACTGTCCTGAACTGTTCCGATTAGTTTCTTCATAAAACTCCAACCCATACACACGAGTATGCGAGGTCCTTACTCCTTATCCTTCTAAAAGTTAGTTCTTCTTCGAGCGAGTGTAATGGTGTACCGTATTTGTTGAAGCTAAAGGCTAACCCATTTTCCTAAACAACCCCAGCCAGGACTGGACAGTGAGCTTTTTGAAATCGGTTTAATCGTTCGCTCGCTCGCGGAAGAACTTCCCGTCCCGACCGTTTTCCTTCTCTAGTTGACACAAGTGCACTCGTGAGTTGTGTAACGTTCGTGGAATTGAAGTGAAGTAGAATCGTTTCGTAAAATGATTGTGCTAAAAGAAATGGCAGTGCTGTGATGAGACATTCCGTTAAGAACTGTGCGGCAGTGATAAGCGATGTTTCAAAATTAATAAGTGTGCGTGATGCGAGTTCAAATGTTGATCTTCACCAAAGTGCTTCCAAACGCCCCAAAACCGAGAAAAAAGAGACTCTACCGTTATCAGACGAAAAGCCAAAATGCTTGTAAAGTGCGTTAGTTGTAAAATTCTATTCCCGATTTAACGTTTCGATAATTGCTCGCGAGAACCATACAGCTAAACCAACCAACCGACCACTTATTGACGTGAATGGAACGGAGTACAAAAATAGAATCTTTAAAATGGTGAAATTTCCTGAACGTTACACACCACGATTGCGCCACGGTTCGTCAACGGTTGTTACACTGCTCAAACTGTGTGCCTTTTTCTTCTTATACTTCCCAATCGGCTCGGTCGGTGCCTTTTGCACAACCTTCCAACTAGATGATGCGTCTTGTGCGTGTGTATGCTTGTGTGTATGTGTGAAGTTCCTTTTCTTCCTTCCTTCCTACCTACCTACCTACCTACCTACCAACCCATTTAATTCACATCATAACTCATCTGCTGTTTCAAAGTGCCGTCAAACTGTTAAAACGAACCAAACAATATAGAAAACAAAACCCTTCCAAAAAAAAGGTCGAAAGCAGAAGAAAATATTGTACAAAACTAAACGGAAAGCAAAACAAACTCATCTACAAATGTGAAACAACAACACCTAGCAAACATCTAGAATTGTATTGCCCCACATACACACTGGAACTGTTGTATCGGTACACATCCTATGTTCCTAATGGCTGTAAAACGGTGTACGTAACCGGGGCCATCTTAATATGTTCCTTTGGTTTCGATGTACATTTTCTCCCAATTGGCTGTTTATATTGTTTATATGTGTTTTTGTTCCTGTTTTTGTCTCATCTGTTTCTATCTTATTCCATTGTTTTTTTTTTCATTGGTGTAAACTTTGTTTTTTTTTTGTTTCGTAAATTGTTTTTCTTTCACTCCTTTTTGTAAATTATTTTTATGTAAAATTTTTCCTTTTTACTGCACATTTGCCTTTGGTTTTGTTTCACAATTTGTGGTGTACAAATATCGAGTTTTTTTATAAAGAAATTGAGACACGTTTGAAAAATATTTCATACTTCGTCTGAGAAGAAAACCCAATGAACAATATCGCATTCTGAGTGCATTCTTATACGCTAAACTTTACTTAAGTGAGCAAGTTTACATTAAAATAACAGGATATACCTTTCTGGTGACTCTCTTGCGAGATTCAAATCAAGGGAAACCATAATAAATAACGACCGGTCCATAGTTTCCTCATCCGACAAGTAATGTCGTGCCTCGAACCATAAATTAGCTCCCATTCGAATAAGCGTGCTAAACGGATCTTTATCCGGGGGGGAGTTCGGGTCTTTCACTGGCTTCGGCTTACACCATCTGGCGCTACCATATTCTCTATCTAATCCCGATTTTATAATACTCTTGCACGGTTCATGCCGGAACTCGATACCGTAGGGTTTTGTTTGTGAATTCTTCCTCGCGAACCGAACGCGCTAGTATAGTGCAATGTAACTGTGGCACGGTAAAATCTATATTTAATCCATCGTACCACCCGAGGCTAGCTCGCGGTAGTGGAGAAAAGAAAAGAGATTCTTGGTAGACGGTAGCAAAACGGTAGGAGATCAAATAATTAGCATGAATGCGACGAAGCGCCACGCAAATTGGGGTCTACAATATAGTAGAGGCATTTTGGTGTTAGCGCCGCTTTTTCATTTTCACATCATCAAAGCAACCGCTGCTACGCTCGTTTAGCATGCGTATGTAGTTGAGGTTAGAAAAATGGCTGTGTCCCTATAACAGGGTCAGGTTCAATGGCTGCTAACAAGCAGTATGATGTAGTGGCCAACACCGGTCGTGCGAATGTGGCTAAATATAGCCACCGATGGTGTTCCAAATACCATGCCCGTTCCAAATTATGACATAATTTTACACGCCACTAGGGCGCCAAAATGGTGGCGCAAATGGCTGCGTACTCTGTCATACGTCAAACGGCCTTTAGTCGTTTGAGTTACTTCAACAACGCGCCTGAACGAAGAGAGGGAGACAGAGAGAGAGAGAGAGAGAGAGAGAGAGAAATCAAATCAGCTCTGTATGTTCGAAACATTCTTAAAGAATCTTCTTTTAAGTCTTTCCAAAACAAAAAATAGTAACTAGTGTGACGTTTCAAAAATACCAGCTGCAGTACATATTTTCCAACGCAAACGGTGAAAACTACACGAAATCGCACACATTCGCTTTTTTGTCAAACTAAAAATATGTTGTCTAGCACAAGGGCGTGCGCGTTGTACCTCGACTTGGCAAAACTGGTGACAGTAGCGCTGGTACCTCCACGAAGCACGTACAGGGTTGTCTGTTCGTTTGAGGAAGACAAAAAATAAACACACACACACACACACTCATCCACATCATCGCATGTCTTGGCTGTCTTGCGGGAGCACTGTTGTTCCATTCGGCGAAGACAGCTGAAACCTGCGATCGGTGGGTAGACTTTAGACTGAGCAATCGCTATTTTTAACCCCAAACGTGCTCGGTGCACGGAATGTACCAAAAGATCGCTACCACCAAACAACGGACATCACGGTCGTGTATTGGGTGCGATGCTCAAAAATAAGCTACACCTACCTATATACGATGGCCTGTTGACGGCTGGCCCTGGGGTTTTGTCCATTGTTTTAGCAGTAGTTGGATGATATCCATTGAAGTGATGTTGATCTTCATCGTTGGCGATGCATTTTTTCGAACCTGTTTGATCAGCAGGA
>KZ061970.1:0-57592 GCA_002091835.1 Anopheles maculatus
TATTAATAACGATTTTATGAGGTCAGTTTTATGACTTTACCGGTGGGGCAAGGTTGATTTCGAAGCTGGCTGCCCACTGCCCCCAAAACCGTGAACACGTGACGAACGACCATCGGCAGAGAACGGGTCGGGAAGCGAGTGGAAGCATAACGGACCACAACGCACAAGTCGACCACCAGCTAGTGACCCCAATTTTAATCACCCTAATCGTTCGACCCGACTCTCCCGAGCGTAAGAAGTGTGGAAATAATTGTTCTGTGTACGTACCGGTCGGTTTTGATTTGCAGTTGTTACAATCTGCCACGGTCTCCGTCTTAATATTTAGAGTCCACCCGGACCAAAACAATAGGGCGGCAGCTGTTGGTTCTCTTTGCGAAACTCTAAGCTCCCTTTCGGGGCTTTTGACGGGGATTCGAGGTAGGTTGGCATCAGCTATCTTTGCGATGAAGTGGATCGGGTTTGTTTTTTCGCCGAGCGCTTTAATACAACCATTAACGCATCAAGAATGTTTTTGTTTTTGTTTTGCTCTACTCCAGCTTTCACGGCTGTTTGATCACCGTTCTGTGAAGTGAGCATTTCATTTTAATTACCGTTCGCTGGACAAAGGCAAGTGTGATTGTGGAAATGCACGAACGCTTTGTGTTTATTTTCAGTTGCTGCTGCTGCTGGCCCCGGTTCTGTGGAAGTAGCTGTTGTTCGGTTACCGCACACAATACCCAGCTGGTTTTACGAATCCCTGTTTTATGGGTCAACAGTTTAATCGTACCACAATGGCCTTGGTGCCCGTACCGCTACGTTTTATTCTGTTGGCGTTACTCTGTGGGATGTGTGAGTTCTGTTTTGGCACATTCCCAAGAAAATTGTATTATTTTGGCGTCTTCTAATCTCACGAGCGCGAACCCGAACTGTGGTTGGCCAATGAAGTTCCGGACGGTTCATTGTTGGTGCTGGGTTTTCCCGTAAGAAGGTTCTTCCGAGCAGTATTGTGCCATAAAAGTGGTATTTGTCTTTGTTACGGTTTTGCAACAAAATCGGTAGCGGTAGAGAGAGGTTGTCAGCGAATTACGACCATCCGGATCCGCGGATGAGTGAGTGTCATCTGCAGGTTAATCGATCGCGACCGAGACTTGGAGAAGGAGATGTGTCCCGTCTAGCAGTGCGAGAAGTAGCCGTATGCCGTACGCCGAACGGTTATGCTGTAGATAAACATAAATCATCCATCCACCAGCACGCTTATTATTACCATTATCATCTTTCCCCGTGGTCAGTTTCGCCTGTGACGCGAGCGTCCTATCATCTGCAGCTCAACTCACGTTGAGCGTTAGTGAAAATAGTACCGTCCTTTCGCTGCGGCTGAACTCGCATCTGCTGGGTGAATAATTATTGGCAGAAATTCCTATTTGCAATTTGAATTGCTAATCATAACCATTTTCTGGGAAAGCCATCGGTGGAAATCTAAGCGTGGTAGAATGCTTTCGGACAGCATGCGGCATTAAAATTCCTGCAAAAATCAATCCAAAGCACCCATTAAGATGTCAGTTGCTGGTTTATCGGCGACCACGCTGGATCGCCATGTGTGTGTGGGAAAGGAAAATCAATTTTTCCATCGTATGCTCCAAAGAAAGAATAAAAATAAAACACTAAGGAATTGAAAGGAAGAATAATTCCACTCGGCAGGGACACTTTTACGACTGCAGCACGGTACAGTTAGAGAAATTCCTTTTCACTACACATAACCTAGCACACACGACATTTGTAAAGCTCGAAGAGGAAATTGCAATTTATCAGTTAAATCAATTTCGCTCTTTTTTTCCCCGCCTAAGTGTCCACAAGTGTCAACTTCTGGTTCTGATGCACCGGAAAGTTCTTTAAACTCTCATTCACAAACAGCAAAAAAAACCGGTGTTCGAGATGGAATGAACAACTAGGACGTCCTATCAATAGTACCGTCCTTTCGCTGCGACTGAACTCGCATCTGCTGGGTGAATAATTATTGGCAGAAATTCCTATTTGCAATTTGAATTGCTAATCATAACCATTTTCTGGGAAAGCCATCGGTGGAAATCTAAGCGTGGTAGAATGCTTTCGGACAGCATGCGGCATTAAAATTCCTGCAAAAATCAATCCAAAGCACCCATTAAGATGTCAGTTGCTGGTTTATCGGCGACCACGCTGGATCGCCATGTGTGTGTGGGAAAGGAAAATCAATTTTTCCATCGTATGCTCCAAAGAAAGAATAAAAATAAAACACTAAGGAATTGAAAGGAAGAATAATTCCACTCGGCAGGGACACTTTTACGACTGCAGCACGGTACAGTTAGAGAAATTCCTTTTCACTACACATAACCTAGCACACACGACATTTGTAAAGCTCGAAGAGGAAATTGCAATTTATCAGTTAAATCAATTTCGCTCTTTTTTCCCCGCCTAAGTGTCCACAAGTGTCAACTTCTGGTTCTGATGCACCGGAAAGTTCTTTAAACTCTCATTCACAAACAGCAAAAAAAAACCGCAGGTCGAGATGGAATGAACACAAGTTGTTCTCCTTCTATCGAGTAACGTGTGTCGTGCTGCAGTCCCGAGCAATTGCGCAACAGCAGTTTTTGTTTGCTCGGCGGCGCAGGTGAAAATGGAAGTTAGAACGAATCGTGCCGAACAGAGATCGTTCATCATCCGATCCGCGCGGTACATTAATTTGCAGGTTTGCGGACTATTAGTGTGCTGTGTGGATGCCGGCACGTTGCACCGACCAAGCCCGGTGGTATGTCGATCACCCGGACGGAAGCCTACGTGGCGTCCACAACGGCAAATCGCGGTACACATTTGTTACATCAGACAGCCTTACATCAGCTGCAAGCGCACGCTCGTGGATGCGCATTGATGTAGATGGGAAGATAGAGCGAACGGAAAGGGTAAGGGAGCGGGAGAGGTAGTACGCATGCGAAACTGGTCTGGACTAGACCGGTTCGCCTGGTGCTTTCGATCTTGGGAGGGTGCGTTCTAGGAATGGTTCGCCTGATCGAGCATGGTGGATTCGCCGACCTTCGCCGACAGAACGGGAGCTAGACCTTGGTGCAGGCGAATGCTGTCAGAAATCATTCCGGATGAAGCCATCCACGGGTATGCTGTGTGCGGTCGTGATGATCAATTCGATTTATGTACATCAATTACTGGCTTAGTGCTAATGTATTGATCGTAATCGTATTCAATAGACTAGAAATAGAATTTGATGGACTTGAGATGGCTATTTTTACACCACATTGCCTATTGGGAGTTCATTACGCAACGGGTTGCAAATATTCCTTTATCATAAAGATTTAGAAATACAACAGCACTGTAATTTTTCCCGCAACATTTCAAACTGTGTGCACAATGCGGATGCAGGATGGATGAACAATAAAGGTTAGGTAAAACCGTACGAGATTATGCACGAGGAAAACTCCGTATGCGCACGACAGAACCGAACCATGAGAATGTACGTTTTTACGGCTTCTCCAGTGCCCTCGTTGTCCGTTTGTCCGCATCAAAACAAAAAAGCAGCAGCTCCGTACAAAATGAAAATAATTAAAAGAGTGTGATTTTGATGGACCGTAATCGTCATAAAACTGGATCGTGAGCACTTCGTTCTGGAGCCGGCTCTATCATGCACGAGCCCACCATTATGTCAGTTAGGAAGGAAAGATTGTGACGGAAAGCGACGGTTTCCCCACGTGTGGGAGAGTGCATCACGAAAAAAAGGGCGTTTATGATAAACGTTAAATTTTATGCTCAACCTCAGTGGCGTGTGAAGTGTGTCAGTCTGGAAAAAGCGGTAGACGATCGACATCGAAAAAGCAGCATCGTCACCGGCTGATTCGTGAGACGCTACCGAGAAACGGTGCCAGCGTTCCAGTTGCCGAAGTGCTTCCGTGGTTTTGTCGGTATTGGAACCCGGACCGGAAACACGACGCCAAACTGGGTGTGAACTGTCAATGGTTTGGTTGGGTAACTGTAGTATGGGACCATACTGATCGATATCTGACGCCACAAGATCTCCTGGACAGTGTGGTTGCTCCCTTGATATTGGAGATATTATTATGAGTACACATGCGTTGATGAGCATATAAGAGGCCCGTCTAGAGCTGTTCCGGTGTAGGCTAGATTACATCGTACGCAACGGAATGAGGGGGGGCGCAACGGTACTGGACTTTGATTAACTGTTGGTTCGCCAGACGCTGCGCCGAGCTGATGATGCGACGACGGTGCACGTTTGATTAGATCATCCAATTTTGTTTAATTAAATTTAATTCCCGAGCGTATCCCGGTATCTCCCGAAGCGGACAAAAAGGCAAACGGCTTAATTTTCGAACCAAGAGAAATGGGGTGTATGTGTGTTTTTGCCTCTGCCCGATGCAGCTAAGCTGCCGAACAAATGGCACTAAATGTGGGTCCATGCCTCCGGGGACCCTCTGTAGACTCTAATGTGATTCTTTCAGCAGATCTAGCAGAATGCTTCTCCGGTGGCTCTACCCTGATCATTATCCAATTAGGTGGTACCGTAGGCTGTGAAGGTGATCACCTCACAACCACAGCCATCCCAGACGTTTCGGTTTGCGTCATTCTTCATTTCTGTCTGAATCCGTTCAGCCATCCACTGGTATGCTGTGTGCGGTCGTGATGATCAATTCGATTTATGTACATCAATTACTGGCTTAGTGCTAATGTATTGATCGTAATCGTATTCAATAGACTAGAAATAGAATTTGATGGACTTGAGATGGCTATTTTTACACCACATTGCCTATTGGGAGGTCATTACGCAACGGGTTGCAAATATTCCTTTATCATAAAGATTTAGAAATACAACAGCACTGTAATTTTTCCCGCAACATTTCAAACTGTCGCAGGTCGAGATGGAATGAACACAAGTTGTTCTCCTTCTATCGAGTAACGTGTGTCGTGCTGCAGTCCCGAGCAATTGCGCAACAGCAGTTTTTGTTTGCTCGGCGGCGCAGGGGAAAATGGAAGTTAGAACGAATCGTGCCGAACAGAGATCGTTCATCATCCGATCCGCGCGGTACATTAATTTGCAGGTTTGCGGACTATTAGTGTGCTGTGTGGATGCCGGCACGTTGCACCGACCAAGCCCGGTGGTATGTCGATCACCCGGACGGAAGCCTACGTGGCGTCCACAACGGCAAATCGCGGTACACATTTGTTACATCAGACAGCCTTACATCAGCTGCAAGCGCACGCTCGTGGATGCGCATTGATGTAGATGGGAAGATAGAGCGAACGGAAAGGGTAAGGGAGCGGGAGAGGTAGTACGCATGCGAAACTGGTCTGGACTAGACCGGTTCGCCTGGTGCTTTCGATCTTGGGAGGGTGCGTTCTAGGAATGGTTCGCCTGATCGAGCATGGTGGATTCGCCGACCTTCGCCGACAGAACGGGAGCTGGACCTTGGTGCAGGCGAATGCTGTCAGAAATCATTCCGGATGAAGCCATCCACGGGTATGCTGTGTGCGGTCGTGATGATCAATTCGATTTATGTACATCAATTACTGGCTTAGTGCTAATGTATTGATCGTAATCGTATTCAATAGACTAGAAATAGAATTTGATGGACTTGAGATGGCTATTTTTACACCACATTGCCTATTGGGAGTTCATTACGCAACGGGTTGCAAATATTCCTTTATCATAAAGATTTAGAAATACAACAGCACTGTAATTTTTCCCGCAACATTTCAAACTGTGTGCACAATGCGGATGCAGGATGGATGAACAATAAAGGTTAGGTAAAACCGTACGAGATTATGCACGAGGAAAACTCCGTATGCGCACGACAGAACCGAACCATGAGAATGTACGTTTTTACGGCTTCTCCAGTGCCCTCGTTGTCCGTTTGTCCGCATCAAAACAAAAAAGCAGCAGCTCCGTACAAAATGAAAATAATTAAAAGAGTGTGATTTTGATGGACCGTAATCGTCATAAAACTGGATCGTGAGCACTTCGTTCTGGAGCCGGCCCTCACCCCTTCCATCATACACGAGCCCACCATTATGTCAGTCAGGTAGGAAAGATTGTGACGGAAAGCGATGGTTTCCCCCCGTGTGGGAGAGTGCATCACGAAAAAAGGCGCGTTTATGATAAACGTTAAATTTTATGCTCAACCTCAGTGGCGTGTGAAGTGTGTCAGTCTGGAAAAAGCGGTAGACGATCGACATCGAAAAAGCAGCTTCGTCACCGGCTGATTCGTGAGACGCTACCGAGAAACGGTGCCAGCGTTCCAGTTGCCGAAGTGCTTCCGTGGTTTTGTCGGTATTGGAACCCGGACCGGAAACACGACGCCAAACTGGGTGTGAACTGTCAATGGTTTGGTTGGGTAACTGTAGTATGGGACCATACTGATCGATATCTGACGCCACAAGATCTCCTGGACAGTGTGGTTGCTGCCTTGATATTGGAGATATTATTATGAGTACACATGCGTTAATGAGCATATAAGAGGCCCGTCTAGAGCTGTTCCGGTGTAGGCTAGATTACATCGTACGCAACGGAATGAGGGGGGTACTGGACGCAACGGTACTGGACTTTGATTAACTGTTGGTTCGCCAGACGCAGCGCCGAGCTGATGATGCGACGACGGTGCACGTTTGATTAGATCATCCAATTTTGTTTAATTAAATTTAATTCCCGAGCGTATCCCGGTATCTCCCGAAGCGGACAAAAAGGCGTACGGCTTAATTTTCGAACCAAGGGAAATGGGGTGTATGTGTGTTTTTGCCTCTGCCCGATGCAGCTAAGCTGCCGAACAAATGGCACTAAATGTGGGTCCATGCCTCCGGGGACCCTCTGTAGACTCTAATGTGATTCTTTCAGCAGATCTAGCAGAATGCTTCTCCGGTGGCTCTACCCTGATCATTATCCAATTAGGTGGTACCGTAGGCTGTGAAGGTGATCACCTCACAACCACAGCCATCTCAGACGTTTCGGTTTGCGTCATTCTTCATTTCTGTCTGAATCCGTTCGGGAGGTGGAAATGATTCTACCGTCCAGTCCGGTCAATTGCTCTCCCAACTTGTGGAAGAACCGAAGTTGCGAATGCGTGTTTTCCTCGCGTATAATATACTGCCCGGGCAGTGGGGAAAACCCCCCATCACTAGATGATTCTGCAGATTGTGCTCGTTTGTTTACACATCGCTTTCCTGCTGTCCCCGAAGTCTGGAGTCGGTGGGCGATAATTGGGCAGAAAATTCACGGTTCGCGAGATAATATTCTGGTCCAATTGAGCGAAGGTTAGCCGAAAGCAGGTGAATCTGATTGAAGGTTGTGAAACTCTACATGTGACTAATAAGAAGGGGTGATCATTTTATTTGACAGCAGCAAGAAAACAAGCTGGATAGGAGTTTTGCAAAGCGAGGAGGATATAATAGAGCTGTTTTGTAGTTTTGTCAAAATTAAGAGCTTCTGGAAATAAAGACTTCGAACAGCTTTAGGTTCGCAAGATTCGCTCACTAACGGTATGTCTTTGTGAACTAGAATTTCCTAATTCCCGGTAGCAATGTGGCTTTTGTTAAGAAAACCACCAAAGGAAAACGATTGTTAAGCTTATTAATGTCAGATGATAGAGATTGGGCTAGCAAAATTGGGCATTGTGGTTTCTAAAGTATTAGAGGATGTAAACGATCGTGATCGCCAATTTACGACGGATAAGTAGTTCAATATAATTCGAATCTTTCAAAGATCACAACGAGTTTGGTTCGACACATAGTTGATGGATGAATTAAACATAAATTTAACCTATTTGTAGGGGATATGATGAAGACTGCTTCGTCCAAACCGTGTTCTGCTCTTCACCTAACTACAGTACCAGTTCTAATGATTTGACGGGCCTGTTGTTGATCTAGCTCAACGAGCTTCAAACACCCGACATGCCCGGAGCAACCGATAACTGTTCGCATTCTTTCAACCGCCCATCAAACGTTCTTCCGTGTTGCGTTGGACACAGCGATAAAGAGCTGAACGCATTATTCCCCGGTTGCGGTTATGTGCACAGCTCGTTTTGCATAAAGAGACCCTTTAGCATAGTAGACGTTCTCCCCAGTTCCGGCTGTACGTAGTGACACAAATTTTTGCATCACCACAGCTTCTTGCCCAGAATCTCAGGTCCACGCAGTAAATCTACTGCCGCCAATGGCCAGCAACCTAACGGTGCCATCGTTGTGCAAACGTTGTACAAATTGCTGGCGACCTGTGAAAGCCGCCTCGTAAATCTCGTCGCCGTCAAGAACTCGGACACAACGGGCATCTGTTCTGGAGCAATTGCAAGATTGCGCTCCGGCGTAGGGATGCTGTCGACGTTGGGTACGAGCGAGCTTCACTACCCAAGACACGCCTACGGCTCATTATCGCTCGACCATCATTTCCGTCCAGCGGTGTGCGCTCCAAAGACCGGCGGACATTGTGGAGGATGCGGAAGACACATTCTCTGCTAACGTCCTAACGTCCCACTCGCAACTGATACGACGCGGGCGATAACGATTCAATAGATCATGGCGATTGATGTGTTCTGTGCGGTGTGCGCATGTTCCGCAGATTGAAGCCATAAGATTTATCTATTCCCCTATTTCGATCGTAACATGCACTGGGGGACGCCCTTAAAGGTGCTCGATTAATTAGCGTATCGCGCAAGGGATCTTTTGCAAGGGATCGCGTGATGGCGGCACTTTCTTTAGGCTGAAGCGGTAATGGAGCTGTTCTGCTCGAGGAAGTGTTTTGCTGGCCACTGCGGAAGAGTTTCTTGATTAATTCACACTGCATTAGACCGTTCGGAGGATCATGCTCCAACCGTTTGACAAGCGGAGTGGATGGCGTCCAAAATAGCTCGCTCGGTTTTATCTTAAATGCAACACTGCAGAGCTTTCCATGCTTCACGTTTCGAGAGACCCAACCGATAGGTGCGCGTTTGGTTTCGGCGGCTCGATTCGTTCGCTCGAATAAACCATTAAGGAACCGTTGGATACGCAGAGCTAACGAGATGGAAGTACGACGATGCTGGGTGGAGAAAGCTGGCTGCAAACGGGTACGGTACACGGACGGAACCGAAACGTTGTTTGCAGTTAGTCGGCTGTAGTACTTTCCGCTCTTCATCTTCACCCTTGACAGGCAGCTAGCTTAGATCCGAGGTCCAAAGCCGTCCAGACTAGCCGGTTGGGTGTGTGTTTGGGGGGCTTTGCAAAAATAAACGCACTTACCGACAAACCATGCTGCCTGTAGGTTGTTGAGTTGCGGAAGAATGTTGCCCGCACGTTCCCAGGTACAACTTTCATCGGAATGAACGGTGTGGGGCCATAAATTTAATACCATCCACACAACGCAACAGCATAGTGCACAGGTTCAACCTACTTTTGCACTGAGAATGGACCGATGCGATATGTAGGTGAGCTGTTATGAGCTGATTTGTTCTAAATTTGTTACCGCCGGGGATGATGCGGCAATTCATTAGACGGTTTATGGCAACGATTGCGGACGGTTGTAAGTGCTTTAAGTTGTTCTCGTGATCGTGGTGTGAGATTGAATGTTGGAGAATGCTGTAATAATTTGCTCGATGCAGTAAAAATGCTCCATTTTATGGTGCAACGGTATGAACTTAGAACTAAGTCTTCTGGTACTTGATAGCTTGGGTCTTCAGTGTCAACAAAAAGCACACAAGACATACTCTAGGTACGATTCGCTCTCGTGTAAAGGCACGGCAAGTACATTCCAGAACAACTGCTTACGACCTACGAGCCTACGAGCGTTCGTACACTGTGAGAACCTGACTGCAACTTGTCCCGTTTCCCGATTGACCTGCCGTGTCATCTGACCAGGTTTTTGTTTTTGCTACGTTCTCGTTTCGACAGGTCGCTCTGATTTCTAGAGCGCGGGAACTCCAACAAAGTCACCACTCGCGGTCACTAGATCGCATTACCTCATGCGGGAATTTCTTCTTCGTTTAGTTCTACGATATTTGGTCCCTTGAAGATTAAGAAATGGTTTCGAAATTGGGTTAAAATGCTAGACGATTACAACGCATTCCACGAAAGACACACCGCAGTGGGCCGCAGCATCGCTGGATCGGTAACGTAAAGTAGGGGAATCGATTGTTTTTTAAACGACGAACGACGATACGAGAGCTCAAATTCGCCATCTCATCGTAGACTTACCTTATCTTTGTTGTTCCCGGCCGGTCCGGCGGCGGTTCCGTTTTCTGGTGCCGGAATCGCTACAGCCGGTGGTGTTTGCTGCGGGATCTGGTTGCTACTGCTGCTCGCCACCGCATTGCTGCTGACACTGACCTTGTTGACGTTGACCGTGCTCGGTCCGACGGACGCACTGGTGGTGGGTTTGCTAGCAGCCGCTTGGGCAGCAGCAACGGCAGCCGACAGCTTGTTCTTGTTTTTGTTCGAACTGTTTTTGTGCGATAGCCGGCGCGGTGTGCTGGCACGGATCGGTGCGGCCGCCGTAGTCATCTCGAGGGTGGCGTTACGTGCGACGGGAGCTTCCGTTGATCCGGACGATCCGTACGAGGCGCTGGTAGCTACGGTAGAGCTTCCCCGGACGGAGCTTGACGTAGTGGCAGTTGTGGTAGTGCTGCTGCTACTGCTGCTAGTCGCGCTGGTTGAGCTAGCTGTGGAGGGTTTCGTTACTTCCTTGGGTGATTCCTTGGACTTGGAGGGTGTGCTAGTTAGGGCGGCCGCTTTCGGTAGTTCGGAAGCGGTCGAAGACGCTGTGATGTCTCGGGTCGATGCTACATCGGTCACGAGTGCTGCTGCCGCGGTGCTAGACGAAACAGCGGCCGATGTGGATGTGGCCGTGCTCGTGGTCGTCGGTACGGTGGATGCACGCGTTGAACTTAGCGACTCTTCGCTACGAAACGCGTCGGGAAGCTCGTGTTCGGCAACGTCACGCTTCCGGCGCCAGTTGCTACCGAAGGTATGGGCCTGCAGATCGCTGATCAGCTGTCGATACTGTGGATTGTTGAGGAACAGTTGATCGATCGACAGAAAATCGTACCCGTCATCATCACTCTTCAGCTCACGATCGTCACCGGTGTCGGAGTCCAGCTGTGCGCTCGGTGCGTCCTCATCCGTCTGGGTCGCCGGCTTCATGCTACCGGGCGATGGTATCGCTCGCGTTCCCACCACTAGCAGCTGCAAGCTTACCAGCAGTACCATCCACTTTTGACAGGTCACCATTTCGCTAAAAGGGCTGCACGAGATGCCGATCTAAATGCGAGAGATGCGCAACCACGGAATGACACTTTTCACGACTTCTTTAATTATATTCGCTGCAGCGCCAGGTTTTTTTTATAGGTGCAGTTTTAGCAAACAGTTGAAAGGTGACGCACTAGACACTCGCGGGCACACAGTCACCGGGCTTAACAGTTCCACATTGTCTCACGAGAGCCTTTTTGGGGGGGGGTGGTCGGATGAAATAATGAAACAGTTCCGTATCTTGAATCGGAGTTTACTGCGCCCTCGAGAAGAGACCGAGAGATCGAGCGAGCGATGCAATTTCCACCGGCTGAGGGAATCCACGGGAACGTTTCCACTGGGACGTTCTGCAATGTCGGAAAGAAAAGGTAAATAGAGAACAAAATTATAGGTTAGTCTGGGCTGTTAAGAAATATGATGATGATGATGACGATGAGAAACCGCCATTGTAGATTTTTGTGGATCACGGCCGCGATTAGAGCCAATGGAACAAAACAGATAAATATGGGGAGAGGGTGAAAAGGGAACCAGAAACAGACATTTTGTAGACACGTTTTGAGGATAAGGCATTACGCGCACCATTCTTATCGGGACATCGTTCATAGTCGTTCATCTTCAAGAGGGGGAGACTTTTGGACACTAGTCAAAACGCACCGTTTATCGATGCCATTACGATAAGATAATGAGCGCAAGGGTTGTGAAATGAAGCTGTGCGAGGCATTATGTTTTAATTTTCACCAGCTGGAATGGGTTTCGTGGGAGGGACAACTGCTATTAATTTGGGCTATTTTATGGTGCTTGTGACGGTTGTCTAAAACGGTCAGTTTGTGTACTGCTTAACGTTTCTTATCGTTGTATTCTATCTCACATCCACTTTTCCCAAGCTTTCTTGAGGGTGCTTAAATATATTGATATCTTAATTTTCTCTCTTCTTTGCTTTGCACTATTAGTTGTAAAACTGACGCAAAATGTAAGCGAAAGCGATGAAAAAAATCGCTGTCAACGCACCGAAATTGGTGGGGTGACATTTTTTGAGCAAAGCAAGCCAACCTGATCGACGACAGTGACCTACATTGGGAGCTTCTAGTCAATTTTCAGGTCAGCACCGACCTGATCCCCATTTCTCTCGGTTTCGTCGCGTAAGTAACACATCAAATCGTTACTTCCGTACACCGGCGTGTACCGGTCTAGCTGAAGCGTAACCACGGTCGTCCCCAGCCTGCCAGTACGATCGGGGGTTTTGCCAGGTCGTCGGAATCACCATTCCAGATCGAGATCCATTTGCGTACTCTAGTTGCTTAATTGACTTGTCATGCTGTCGGCTGTTTGAGTGGAAGCCTTTTTTCTGCTCTTGCTTCTACAGCAACGTGCAAAACCTCTTCCAAGGTACGTAATCGTCGCGAGAGTTTCCGATATGTAGGCACGCGTACGTACGCTTCGGGCGGGTCGTTGGCTGGTTGGATGGAACGAATTGATCGCATTTTTCGCATCCATAAGAAGGCGCCAGCAGCTTAAATCGAGCACAACTTGTTGAAAGGTGTTTTTTTTCAGTGTTTTCGCCCTCCTGTTTGTTGGCAATTGTCGCGTGGCTGAGTGTGCCCTCTTGTGCGTTAAGTGGAATTGGGTAGTTTTTTGTGAGCTTTTACTGATCTTTTTTTGGTTTGTTCGTCTGTAAAAGCTATAACTCTAGCGCGTTGGCCTTATTGAGGCGTAAAGTCAAATGAGCACCTTGCCCTGTTCGTTTCGAGTTGGTACAACCCAGCTCGGGATGGGGGGGGGGGGCACCATTTTTATCCCTTTAAAGAGTCACTTTTCCCAAGCTTTCTTGAGGGTGCTTAAATATATTGATATCTTAATTTTCTCTCTTCTTTGCTTTGCACTATTAGTTGTAAAACTGACGCAAAATGTAAGCGAAAGCGATGAAAATAAACGCTGTCAACGCACCGAAATTGGTGGGGTGACATTTTTTGAGCAAAGCAAGCCAACCTGATCGACGACAGTGACCTACATTGGGAGCTTCTAGTCAATTTTCAGGTCAGCACCGACCTGATCCCCATTTCTCTCGGTTTCGTCGCGTAAGTAACACATCAAATCGTTACTTCCGTACACCGGCGTGTACCGGTCTAGCTGAAGCGTAACCACGGTCGTCCCCAGCCTGCCAGTACGATCGGGGGTTTTGCCAGGTCGTCGGAATCACCATTCCAGATCGAGATCCATTTGCGTACTCTAGTTGCTTAATTGACTTGTCATGCTGTCGGCTGTTTGAGTGGAAGCCTTTTTTCTGCTCTTGCTTCTACAGCAACGTGCAAAACCTCTTCCAAGGTACGTAATCGTCGCGAGAGTTTCCGATATGTAGGCACGCGTACGTACGCTTCGGGCGGGTCGTTGGCTGGTTGGATGGAACGAATTGATCGCATTTTTCGCATCCATAAGAAGGCGCCAGCAGCTTAAATCGAGCACAACTTGTTGAAAGGTGTTTTTTTTCAGTGTTTTCGCCCTCCTGTTTGTTGGCAATTGTCGCGTGGCTGAGTGTGCCCTCTTGTGCGTTAAGTGGAATTGGGTAGTTTTTTGTGAGCTTTTACTGATCTTTTTTTTGGTTTGTTCGTCTGTAAAGGCTATAACTCTAGCGCGCTGGCCTTATTGAGGCGTAAAGTCAAATGAGCACCTTGCCCTGTTCGTTTCGAGTTGGTACAACCCAGCTCGGGATGGGGGGGGCACCATTTCTATCCCTTAATTATGAGCAACCCTGCGCGTTATTCAATGGAACAGTCATTGAATTACATGTACACCAAACAACATAAGAAAAAATCAAAACAAAAGTTCGGTGTTACGTTCCCAATGGGGCGGCCCGGAAAAATTGTAGATCACACGATCGACAGATCGGTCGGTAGGTCAACCGGAAAACGCCCCATTTTCACACGTGGTAGACATTTTAATTAGCGTTGGAACTGGGGTTCGAGGGTTACACCCGCCTACATCCCCGAAATGTGTAATTACTGCCGTGAAGTAGTGAGCTTTGCTGGCGTTTTTATGCTGTAGTTTGCTATATTAATTAGGCCGCCGTTGATTGTTTATGGCAAGGGCAAGGGTGGTTGGTGCAATTTTCCGTTTTTTTACTTGGTTTGGTTTTCGCAAACGATGATGAAGCGTTTAGATTGGTTTCCGTCCGTTGAACCTTTTGCTTGGGGGAATATGCGTTAATTGATTACAGTTGATCTGCATTTTTTGCTGTGTAAAACTATCCAATTGTTCAGGATGTCTCATCGCGATTGTTTACCTTGAACTTAAGCTCAAGAAAAAACTTTCAACTGGATGCATTTAAATCCTTTTAAACTGAGCACAAGTAACGTTTAGGGATGAAAGCGTTTTTTTTCGACCTACATTTTCCGTTCACAAAACACCATCAAGTTCCAGTGCCCTTATTGCACCGAGGGGGTAATAAATCACAGCTCCAATAGGCCTGGCAAGATTTCAGCAGCATCTTCTATAGCACCTGCTCGAGTGGCAAGTATGACGCTGGCAAGAAAGCGAATGGATGCAAAGATACACGTTTGATGCCGAATGCTGCTGTCCAAAACCTAGGTCAAGAGGCCATAATGCGTTCGGTAATTGGTTGTTTGCTATAAGAACTCTCGGCTGCTCACGTTACAGCTGTATGGACACTTTTATGGATTACGCCTCTTACGCCTTTTTTTACGAGCGCAGCATAGCTGCAAGCGTTTAGCAGTGCAGCAGTAGCAAACGTATTTTATTTATGACCACTACTTCACAGTATCCTATTTTCCGAGTCTCATACGGAGCAGCCCATTTGAGTGCTTTCACCAGATTTGAAAAATAAAATTCAAATCAAATCGAATGGATATAAACGGGCAATAAACACAGCACACACACACACACAGCGACTGGCTGGCCAGGTGATCATCCTACCAGAGCATTCTCTTTTTGGTTTGAACAGCTCCGAAAGGCCGGAAATACGAGCGTCAGTGAAAAGGTGTCGGTGTTCGGATCGTGTTCGAACAAATTGAGGTAAGAATTTTCACATTAAGCCAAACCTGTTTCAACCTACCCCTAGAGTGGCGCACAGGAATGGCAGCTTTGCTAGAAGAGCAGGTGTCAAGAGTGGTATAAAATATGTGTGCGCCCGCTTCCGACGATTGAGCAGTTTGATTGAGCTCATAAATTTCTTCCGAATGGAATCGCGCTCATCGATGCGCTGGGAAATGGGCGCCAGCGATCAGCCCATGATTGCGTGCCGTAATCGATTGGTGATCATGTTTGGGCCCTCGAGTGGTATCGAGTCGTTGGATGGTTCTCGTTAGCGGCTGCTTTCGAGGTTAGGTTCTTGTTAGCATAAGCCCCGGGTAGGTGGAACAGGAAACGTCGTACGTGGTGAAAAATGGTTCTACGGTTCGATCGTGACGAGTTAATGAGCATTGAATTTATGGTTGGGGATGTGCAAGATGATAAGATGGTTTTATGACTCTTATTAAAACGCATGAAATGAACTTTGGCAGCTATTCTAAAACTGTTTACAATAAATACTTTTCACAAATAAAGATGCAAAATCCATTTGAAATGGAAGCAAAAGTCGACGGCCTTTCGCGGGACCGAGGCCGAACTCTCAACACACAATTTCTCGCACAGTTTCTCAGCTGCGAGGCATTCGAGGTTGGAAAACAGCTCGCGGAAAAGAGCAACAAAAAATCTCGCGATCAATTGCGAGGGTGAAACCGCAATTAGATCGCGCAGTTTTCGATCTTCCGTCCGCCATGCAGCGGTTAGATTTTCGAAGTTTTGCAGTTAGCTGCTGCCGAATATGGTTCCGGGCCATTGCTGGCATTTGGCCGGTTGTTTTGGGATGGGAAAATTGGATTTTTCCAGCACGCTGTAGTGTAGTGTCCGGGTGCGCGGGTGAGTCGGTCTCGGCTTTATCCGCGTGGTGCAACACCCGGCAATCTCTCCCCCATTCTCACAGCCTTTCGGGGAGGGCGGGATAGCGTGAGGTACCGTGCCTATACATCGGTGCAAGATCATCGAATTGGTGAGATAAATTTTATGATCATGATGATCATGATTATGGCCGTGGCAGTGGGTGGTTCGTTCGCCTCGGATCGCCATAATTTGGGGTGTGTAAGGCAGAAACAAAAAACTGAAAGTGGGACCAACCAGTTCGAGATTGGCTGCAGGGAATAACTGGGAACATTGCTTTGGCAAGAGTTGTGTGTGTGTGTGTGAGCGTTTGTGTCTGTGCCACACCGGAATGGGAATGGAAGCTGATGGACGCTTGCATAAATCATAATGCCATAAAACATTCGTTGAGATAGTGGCCGAGGTGTAAATTATAGCAAATGACATTTGATTACATTTGAAGAATTGGTGTGGAGATGGGCGTAATAAGCTTAAAAAAACTATTAAAATACACTCTTAAATACAACAAACAATTTGAAAAAGGAAATTCAAATCCCTACAACTAAATTTGTATAAAGACACAGTAAAATAGAATTCTACACAAAAACCCGCTAAAGCATCTCGCTACACACTGGCACCACGATCTTATCTCTTGGCTAAACAGAAAACAATCCCCGCCATTATGTTAATAAGGCCCTGGGTTGCAATCCTAAGCCAGTGGTTGTTTTATCTTTTCATTTAGCTGTCATGATTGTGCCTTAAACCTACCAGGTTTCCACCAGCCGAAGAACAACATCTTCATTGGGCTGCTGTGACTAGAGGAATGTCTTTCTCTCGCTTCGCAGTAAGTCTCCTTAGCAATACTTCTTCTCCAGCAGCAGCAGCATCATTTCAACCCCAAAATGTTCCAAAGCAGGGACAGCGTCGAGGGAAAAGCAAACAAGCAACGGTCGGGAGTTGAAGTTGAAACAAGGGTAAACAACAAAGCTGTCCAGAATCTCGTTTTGTTTGCTGCCACGCTCACGGTGGATGCCGCTCGGTTTGTGCATTTATCAAATCCCATGACGAAAAAGGTGTTTCGTATCGAGTGTTGTGCTCCGACCGTAGAAGTAGTGTGCCGTTGCCGACAAATGATTATAAAACGGAACGATATCAAACTACTGTACCGTTGCTGGTTACAGTCGCATTTTAATGTTTTTTTGCACAAATTTTCTTTTGCCCGCGCAGTATTGGCGCAAGATTTATGTCTTGTCGGGCTTTTTTAAAACCCAGACTAATTAAACTGATGCCTCCGGAAGAGCATGAAGACACTCTCCTTTAGTGTTATCATGTTTTCCACCTTCACCGAGTGACCGTTTGCCAAACAGTTATTAAAATTGTAATCATCCAGTGTCTGTGTGTGTGTTACCGGATGATGAATAGGTGCGTGAAGGAACTGTTACACATTTTCTTCTTTCCCCTAATGGCTACCGGTTCTGTCCGGTTGAAAGGCTTGCACGAACAGATTAAAAGTAATCCTAAAGCGCGGAGATAAAGCCAAGAAAGCAGGCAGAAAAATTATTCACTAAAACACGTGCCATAATGCCAAATGGTGTGCCGTTAAATTGTTTACCATTTTCTAAAAGGAGGACCATTTGATTAGCTTCAAAATCATACCCCAATTTTGCAAGTCTCATTTCACTCGTCGCTTTAGGTTAACAGTTGTTGTTTGGCTTTGGTGTGGTCTGTGTTTGCATAACGTATTTGACACCTTTCGAACGTAAACGAGGGTGAATATTGGTGAATCTTCTACAGGGTTTTGTGGGTACAAAACTGTTCGCGCGTCATAAACCGATCATCCGATGGGGTTGATCTTGTGGTCGGCCTCGATACACACCAGTTACTGGTACTGGGAAGAATTTGTCAGCGTCAATTGGTCCCGTTGCAGCTTTCACCAAGAAGCAAATGTGCCGAAACATAACGACGGTGGCAAATATTGACGGATCTTCATGCACCGTAACCGTGAATGTTCTTTATGGGTGTTACGGTTTATGTGTCAGTTTTTTTTTAGTTTTGGCATCATTTTGGGGCCATTTTTTTGCGTCTCCGAAGTAGTGTGCCGTTGCCGACAAATGATTATAATACGGAACGATATCAAACTACTGTACCGTTGCTGGTTACAGTCGCATTTTAATGTTTTTCGCGCAAAAGATTTATGTCTTGTCGGGGTAGGTGGTTTGTGATTTTTTTAAAAACCCAGACTAATTAAACTGATGCCTCCGGAAGAGCATGAAGACACTCTCCTTTAGTGTTATCATGTTTTCCACCTTCACCGAGTGACCGTTTGCCAAACAGTTATTAAAATTGTAATCATCCAGTGTCTGTGTGTGTGTTACCGGATGATGAATAGGTGCGTGAAGGAACTGTTACACATTTTCTTCTTTCCCCTAATGGCTACCGGTTCTGTCCGGTTGAAAGGCTTGCACGAACAGATTAAAAGTAATCCTAAAGCGTGGAGATAAGGCAGAGAAATTATTCACTAAAACACGTGCCATAATGCCAAATGGTGTGCCGTTAAATTGTTTACCATTTTCTAAAAGGAGGACCATTTGATTAGCTTCAAAATCATACCCCATTTTTGCAAGTCTCATTTCACTCATCGCTTTAGGTTAACAGTTGTTGTTTGGCTTTGGTGTGGTCGGTGTTTGCATAAAGTTTTTGACACCTTTCGAACGTAAACGAGGGTGAATATTGGTGAATCTTCTACAGGGTTTTGTGGGTACAAAACTGTTCGCGCGTCATAAACCGATCATCCGATGGGGTTGATCTTGTGGTCGGCCTCGATACACACCAGTTACTGGTACTGGGAAGAATTTGTCAGCGTCAATTGGTCCCGTTGCAGCTTTCACCAAGAAGCAAATGTGCCGAAACATAACGACGGTGGCAAATATTGACGGATCTTCATGCACCGTAACCGTGAATGTTCTTTATGGGTGTTACGGTTTATGTGTCAGTTTTTTTTTAGTTTTGGCATCATTTTGGGGCCATTTTTTTGCGTCTCCTCGCTTTACAGTGCCAAATTGCTTCACCCCTGTTTTTTTTTCTTTGCTTTCCACACGGTCTAACGTGTGAGAAAACTATTTGCAGCAAAGCATTCGTGCTTTCCTTCTTCTGACGCACTCGTGACCGTCTATTGCACCCTTTTGCCTATAATTCTCGACCCAAACAAACTAGCGGTACTGCGGGCAAAAGCGGCAAAACTATGGCACAATCACCGGCACCGCATCGCTAAACTTTCGCATTATCGCGCGCACGATGCGCACTCACATCGGATGCGGTCATACTGTTTTTTTTTTGTTTGAGTCTGCTGGCCAGGGGATTTTTTGTTGTTGATTCAACTTTTACGCTCAATAGCGGTCAATAGTGTGCGAAAATTGAGCGCCACAATTGACGAAAGGTGTTGCTTTTGCCCTCGAATCGCACAATCGTTTGCCCATGCGTCATTTGTTCGATGGGATTATAATTCGGTCATCTGCTTTCATTGATCGAGCGCGCAACACCACATCAGATGTCAGACCCCTCGGATCGAAACAATTGATGTCAGCTTAGAAACGGCGTCGGTGCGGAAAATCGGAACGCCGGAAAATATTGCCATAGCAGCAAAAAGGAAACCAACACAGATTCGGAAAATCGAAGATCGATTGAACGATACATTTGTGTTTTTTGTTGTTGTTGGTTGCGGTTAGAAAACAGGGGAGAGAAAAAGAAAATGAAGGAGAAGAGTATTTATGCGGCAAGTACTTGTGCAGACCCAAAACGAGAGGTTTCGTCGCTTGCAGCAGCATTGAAGTTTCTTTTCTTTTCCTCCCCGGGTAATGTTGCGGGTAATGTTGTTTCTTCAGTCTTTTGTTTTCGTCTAAAATCGGGGACAATTCCAATAATGTCCGGGGTAGTGCTTGTTGCAGCTTGTGTGAAGCTCGTTTTTTTGTTGTTGCGCTGTTTATTACCCCAAAATCGTAAGCTTCGATCCGGGCATGTAACGCTACGCTTAGCCTCAATCGGCTGCTACCCGAAAACGGACATCGTGCGGCCGTGCAAATATCGAGTGGCATTAATCGTTGAATATGCATGCCGGGAAATGGATCAGCCGAGACCGACCTACCGCACGAACAAACACAGTTTCCGCGGATCGATTAACAGGGTCGTAAACAAAGTGGGCCCTCTTGCTCAGCAGAACTTGTTAAACCATCTGGTGAAAACTGGTACCACGGCATCATCGATTTGAAACCATAAAGAAAACCGAAATCTCTTGGCAATCTGGATGCTTTTAAGAGTTGCTCAATGAGCGATGAACTTCGGCGCGACCGAGCGAGCGTGGAGAAACAGTGTGGGCCCGTGCGGAATCGGTTTTTTACGATCGGCAAACGAATTTATGATCCGTTTTACGGCGATATGACCAGTTTTACATACGCAGGTTGGAGCAGCAAACTGTCCGGGGAGCAGCAACTAGTTGCAAACAATTCACAGCTTCCGAAAAGTGGGTGAAAGCTTACCAAAAACAGAATATTGAAGCATCTATTAACACGGTTGTCCTCTTGGTTGCTGGTTTTGTTAAACGCTTGCCAAACTATTGCTTGTCCGCAAAGCATAAATTATTCATCGTTATACTGGTTTATCACTCGACGGACTTTTAATTAAGTCTCCCAAAGTTTGTGAACGAGTGAAAGTGCTATTATGTCTAGATCGTTTGCGTTTTTTTTATAATTGACTTAAAGTTTGATAACCATAAGCTTGGGCGTGCAAAGAAACACAGTGCATAAAGCTATAAAGTTTTTTATGATTCGTTGTTGTGTTTTGCATGAACAATGAGCTGGCTTGTTGTCACTCACCGGTTGAAAATAATATTTAAATTACAAAATGAAATGAAATACGAATGCAAAAACCGTTTTTAGATGGAATAAATTGTATTAAAATACAACCCAAATGCACTCAACAAACCCCGTTTTCGTTGTGCAGTTTGTTATTTTGTTGGAAAGACATCTAGAATGGTGGCCCAAAGCGTTGCTTTAGATCTGATTCGACTTGCCCAACATGCAAGTCGACTTCGCCGCGTATCGGATTCGACACATCGGGAACAATTTGCTCGCATTGTCACCGGCCGCTGCCTAAAGAAGTCAATTTTCTGCCGCATTACATCGAATGAGCCACACCGCAATCGGCTCCCTTGGTCTCAGATCGTATCATCCGGCTGGCTATCGGGTGATGTGATGAAAGCTAGGAAACATTCAACCAGAATATCGAACCAACGATGTGGTTGAAAGCGTAAACAAGATGGTTGTTTGTTGGGGTTCGTCGCTTAACTTCTAGGTTCTAGGCACAGGGGACCGTGTGCTAGGGAAATGAGACAAAATTGATCGAACCGCCTGTTTTTATCCTCATTTTCTGGGCAAGAGTTTTATGTTTTGTCATTACAACTTGCCTTCCCTTGATGCAGAGTATCGCTAAGCTAGAGGTGGAGCTGTTCTTTGATGTGAGTGGATTAATGTATGCCTTTGGTCATGTATGCCTGCAGCAGGAAGGTTTAATTAATTTCTTACTGGTTTTGCATGCTAATCTAAAATTGGATTACTTTACGGTGATAAGCATCAGTATGCCCCACGAACAACAATTTGTAATTGACCGATGACATCCTTTTCTTTATCGTTTATGGCGCACAATAAAAAAAAACAATCGTTGAACAATTATAACTCCACCACACGCAAGAAGTGGTGGTATCATCGTGAGACGATCGTTTACCATTACAACCTTTACGACCACCCGTAGCTGATATGAAATCGAAGGCTGTAAGGTGTGGTGTGGGCAATAAACTAATGCCAATGCGGAAAAACGGAACAGGAAAAGCAACCGGTCGTCGGATTTATTGGTGTGCTTCGTTTTTTCCCCCAGATTTATGGATTTAACCTGCACGGGAACAACATGTAGTTTACCCATTACGTTTTTACCACACTCGGTTCACCAAAACCCATGAAAACACTGGACGCTAGAGCAGTTTAATTATGAATTGTAATTGTTCTACTATCGTGATCGTGCACTCTGGTGTTTGTTCTGCACGAGCTGCCCATTATCGTTGCCTAAAGCGCATCTTAAGTGCGCTAGCAATTGAATATAGCCTTTTATCGTTTTTCTTGCTTAAATCTCGCCACCAACGACACGCAACAAGAGGTGATTAATTAAGATTCGGTCCATCGATAATTCTTGCCTGTCGACGATCACTTCAAGATGCGTGTCAAAGTATGGTAAGAACATTGTGTTTCATTACCACTAACAAAACGAGTTCTGCACGGTTCTGATCAGTGGCAACTCCAAACCTACCTTGTGTGTTGTTCACTGGGTAGACTTTCTTTACACACCTTTCTGCTCGTTTCTGCCAACTACTAATCGCTCGGTTGAACGTTTTATGCTGCTGAGGTTTTTTTTAACAGATCACTGTGTAAGAATTCTCTTCACCACACTTTGTTTTGTAACGTTGTTTGCTTTTCCAACTACGCAGACACGACGAGCAGTGCTGGAACCTTATCCTTGTTTGGTCTTGTTTTCTGTTACGCTGGCTTCACTTTTTTAAGCAGATTATTGCACACGAAGTTAGCACGAAGAAACAATAGCACGATTTTAGCACGGGTAAACTTTTTTAAAAGATAACTACTCTGTATTAAATGTTTTCAGAATCACTTTGCTGACATTGTCAACCAGGAATCGGTTTGTTATTTTGAGCTGGGGCAACAAGAAATAAATCACTCACTTAAAACACTGAACCTCTAAAATCGCTTCTTTAGAGGAAAAACCGATTTTCTCCGCTGTCCAAGTGCAAAAATCGTTCACTGGTAACCGGAGCGTGGATTATGCGAGCGAATGAGTCTCGGGTACAACTTACGACGGGACGCGCGCACGTGCACACTGGCCAACGACAGCTGGAAAACTGAAAGCCCGGTAGGTGCACGGTCCACCGTCCAGGGTTTCCGAGGCCGTCGAATCGAACCATCCGGCCCTGGGAACATGGTAGTGTGCTCCGTTAGCTTGTGCCGACGCTTGACGGTTCGATGACGGCAGTGCTGCTGCTGACGATGACGATCATCATCACGATGCTGCTGATGGCGCTTATGCTGGCGCTCTTTCTCCAGCTCCAGAGTTGCCCGGGCATCTTGAAATAATCATTGCGAGAGTGGGAAAGTGGTCTAACGGTTGAGGCGCGCGAATGAACACGAATGAACCTCGCGAACCATGCATGCAGAGTTTCTGTGTGTGTGTGTGGGTACAAGAAGAGAAAAGCAAGGGGACGGAAAGTGAAAAAAACGTAAGCTATGAATGAAATACGCCAAAGCGCGCGCTCACACCCGCGATCATCCAACGCGATCGTTGGAAGTGCAGCGAAGGAAAAGGAGATCTGTAATAGTAATGCGCAACGATAGAGATAGATGGATGGGACATCGAGTGAAACGAAAGATGAAAGAGAGACGGGAAAATGCTCAACCTTAGCAGCGATCTGGTTGATGATGGGGCGATGATGGTGATGATGATTCGCGGCGCGGGTATACTGAGCGATAATGAAACGGAACCGAGCGAAACGAGATACGCGAATAGTGCAGAACAGAGATGGAGCAGCATAATTTCTTTCTTGACGGCGTGAGAGTGCGCGTCTAGTTTAGAGAACTCGCTCTAAGCATACTAGGCGGTTTGTGCCTTCTTTCTCTAACCTTACTTTCTTCCTCTCTTTCGCCGTCGAGTGTGATCGCTTCTTTCGCTCTTGCTTCTGCAACGTGTGTGTTCACTATCACAGCCGCTAGTACAAAGGATCGAGTGCAGTGTATCTATGGTTGCGAATGATAATCATCTAGCTTAGTCGCGTTGCAATTGTGAGGTGAAGACTTATGCTCCTTTCTCTGAATCTTTCAAATGCAATGAACTTTTATGCTCTTGGATCTTGGATCTTGGATGCTCTTTCTCTCTCTCTCGCTTTTCGAAGTTGTGGTACTTCCAGCGCACATGATTTAGTTGCTTGCCTACACTAGTCATGCCATCTCCAGTCCGTGCTTTAAAGATCAGCATAAAGCTACACACAACACGAGAGGTATAGGAAATAACAAAAACAGAAAAGCTTCGAGTGGGTTTTTGCGCTAGTGAGCTAGTTGGGTGTGCGTGTGCTATGTTGATGACCAGGAAAACTGGTGGCAAATTGGTGTGGGGAGAATCAGAAAACAAGGAAAATACACTTCCGTCCAATCCACTCGAGCTGATACCACAATGCGCCACACATTCTTCGCACACACACACGCACTTATGGTGCGTGTAGTGCGAATTAACCCTATTTTTGCTCGAATGTCAAAATTTGCATCACAACAAAATGCTTTTTTGCGTGAAGAAAACCGACTTGAGTATGTGAAGTATGGTTCGCGGCAGCATGGAAAAGGCCTCATTGAGCTGGTAAGATTTTTTTCCAAAACCCGATTTTTTTTTGCGTGTGTGAAGCACGTGACAACACCGTAAGGGCTTTTTCTGGGAGATATCAGGAGTATAAATAAGTTCGTGTGGTTATTTAGCGAATTTCAAAGATTTATTATGAAAAATTGATGATTGTTTCTATATTCAAAGTATTTACCATAGTTTATTATTACTGTTGAACGTCTTTGTGGTAAATTAGAGATAAATTCGCGAAAAAAAGATGGTTCTTTCTATTTTTTCCTAAGGTCATGTTCCATCGATCAGAACAGATGGTAATCCAAAAGTGCAATGTCTGGGCTGTACATGTGGTGTAGAACATGCCATTGAAGTGTTACCAAATATTTTTTTCACCGATGCTGCTACATGTGGTTGAGCAATACAGTAAAATGGTTTTGTCATGTCTTTTGGCGTATTGCGGTCGCTTATCTTTTAATGCTTGCCTCAAACGCATCAGTTGTCGTCTGTAGACATATCTTGAAATCGTTTGGTTCTGTTTGTTAGCAGTTCGTAATACACCACATCCTGCTGATCCCACCAAATGCACAACATGACCTTCGCGCCATTAATATCCGGCCCTGAGTGTCGATGATAGGGCATGGCTAGGGTATGTTATGTTGCACGATGTTTGGTGTTATTGATAATGCTCCCATTTCTCATCTCCAGTCACAATGCGGTAACGAAAAACCCTTTCGATATTGCTGTTGGAGGTAGTTGATCGCAGGTGACCAAATGGCGCTCAATTTTCTTTGGCTTCAATTCAATGTCCAATCTTCTGGATCATTCCCAATGCCTTCAACCTTTGGCAAATGGCTTGATAAGTAACTGCCAACGCCGTTTGCAACGAATCTTTATCCTGCGTTGCCAGCGAGTTCTGCATCTTCAAACTTCACAGGCAGCGTCCGCAGCGTTCTTCGTCCTCTGAAGCAAAATTCTTTCAGAAAGAGCATGGTCACCAAACACTTCCACTAATATTCTATGACTTTCGGCAGTCGGTTTGCTCACCCAAAAATAATGGAGGAGAACTCCCCGTTAAAACGCTTTATTTGGCGCTGTTTTGTTAACATTTCAACAAAATGAAAGCTAGGGGCAAAGAGACCCTGAAGATGACACTTCAAAATGACAATATTACCAGATTGCACAAACATCAAATTTGAATAATTAACGACGGTTGTACGGAGAGACCGCACGAACTTATTTATACTTCAGACAACTACCTCTCAGATGTTGGAAGGTGTTGCTTCAAAATGAAAGTTGCTAAAAACACTAACATACTTCTGATCGTGTTGCAGATTTGTTTTGCAGGTTCTTCCAAGTTTTATGTTCCATTCTATTACGACACCGGACTGGTGTTCTGTTCCATGCTGGAAACTAGCAATTTCGCTAACTGTTTAGTAATTTGCAGAACGAAACAGCATAAATTTTGTACATAAATCTCAACACCATGTTCCCGAGTAAAGATGAATCATTAAGACTAAACATTCAATGTATGTTTACCACTACCACGGGGTGAAGTGTTCTTTGTTGGTGGCTGGTGTCTTCCCGTTACAAAAGCTGACGCTTTCTACGCGGAATTTCGGTACGCGGAAGTTCATATTTTAATGCTCTTTTTACACCCGATTTTTCGTTGCTTTAATCTACATATACTTCACGTGTGCCCCTTGTTCTCTCTCTTCATTGCGTTACCTCTGATATGCATCTTTCACAAGCGGAGTTGCAAGTTTTATTTCTTCAATTTGCAGAAGAAACATCTTTCTTTCGGCCAGCTTGGTATCGTTAAGTGTCGCTGAAAGTGCTCGATTGTATGGAAATTTTTCGTCCAACCGAACGACATCCCCCACAAACGACATTTGCTCGCGACCGAACCGGGTAGGTCTGTAGCTATCGGTGCTTCACGTTGGGGTGTCAAAACAAAAATTATTTTTATTGTCTTGTCCCCTTGGAGGATTTTACCCTATCTTTATAATTTCGTTTTTTTGCTTAATGGTGAGACTTGCGTTCATCCAACGATAGCGAAAAAAACAGAACCATAAAAATGCAGATTCAAAGTTTCCGTTTACTGGCAAGGACTGAGAAAAGCAAATCGAAACACATCGCACAAATGACAAATGCGTCGAACGCATGCAGCCATGGACCAATGAGGGACCGAATGTATGTGTACCGGAAATGGTTTACCACAAACGGCAAACGCATCTCGGGCACGCATTACCGTGTGCACATACTGTCTCTTGTTTTTACCTTTGATCGGTAATTTTCGTTGGACTCGGACAGAAACGTCCCTTTGGGCGATCAAACGCTCCTGTATATGGGTGCCATATTGCGTTCACGCGCTTGGCTTCTCCAAATCGGAACGGGTCTCTCGCGGTTACCCCACGGAGAAGAGAAAGTGTGAAAACACTTTGTGGTTTTGTTTTGCGCTGTTCACTTCCGACGGTGCATCTATGCATCGAATTGTTTGTTTGTCATTAAATATAGAAGCAAACCAGGTTGCGGCACGCGGCCTCCGATGTTAAGCAAACAGAGAGAGAGAGAAAAAAACGCGTTGGCGTTGGCATGCGGCGGCAGCTCACCCGAGCACAGAGGCAACAAAAAAGCGATCTCGACAAAGCGATCTTTAAATGCATGGTTCCACCAATTTCTCTTCTTCGTACCGCCATCGGCATCAAGAAGCGGCTGCAAGAAGTACCTGGTGGATTACTTACCCCAAAAATAAACGCTTCGATTCGTAGGGGCCAGAAAAAAGCGCAACTTCACTTCCCATTTTGCCGCAACCGGAAGCACCCTGTGTAATGTAAGGGTTTGCTGGAGAAAGGGATGCCCAGCGTGCCCAGCGATTGCGTTCGAGATCGGGCAAAAGGGCCGTAATGGCGCACCCGGGGTTAATGATCAAAATGGTAATGCGAGTTTATTAATTAATCTTACATTACAATCACAGTTTTGCCTGGCGGGCTTTCCAAATGGCATTGCGGGCAGGCCTTGGTGAATCGATTTCAACCCCGACAAAACTTCTCCCCACCATTTTCTTCCCATTTAACCCCTCGCCACTGTTGATGATCCCGATGGAACTTTGCCTAATCGTTCGGCCGAAGTGTCCGATGGCCGTTTAAGCGTTTAAGCGGTTGGTTTTTCCTACATTTTACCAAAATTGGAATCATTACGTTAAATCGTCCTTAGCTGGGTGCGTGAAAGTAAAAGCGTTGGACAGTAAATCGTATCTGGCGCGCCATTGTCCTCACAAATGAGCTTTGCTTTTGGGTGGTTTGATAATTTTCCCCAGTCCAAATCGGAAGTAATGAAAAGAGATTCTGCAAATGAAAAGATTCGTGACGATTTCTTCACTTTCGGGCCATTGTTTGCTGGGTTTTGCTGCGGCGGTGGTCATTTTTGCGGTTTTTAAGACCTTAATGTGTTGCCGTGCCGTAAGGCTGGTGGGGAGATGCTCTAGCTTCGTTTTGGTGGTTGTTGGTGCCGGAAGTTGTCGATCGAACGTGAATGTGGTGTTTTGTGCTTTCGGATCAAATGTCACATCCGGGAGTCATTTGAGAATCTCTGTGTCTTGAAGGATCGTCTGGAATGGAGTGTTGCTGTTTAGAAATGTCAAATCAAAAACCAAACAGCTAGAGCGCAGATTTGAATCGATGATACAGATTTTTGAGTTGCATGATTCGGCCAAAACCAATTGCTAATTATTTAAAACTGATGCTTATCAAAGATTGCTCTTATTAGGTAACGGGTTTTAATCATTCTTTTGGACCATTCAAGCGAACCAGTTCAGTGCGAGTCAACCGTAATTAAATCCCTCTGCCCGAAGCACGTCATTGTTGAACATTTTGTTAGATTCGGCAACAGAAACACACACACAAAATAATTGTCCAACTCGTTTCGCGCTTTCATTACTCAGTTACGGGTCCAATTTGCACTACCACCTTGACAAAAATCTCGCCAACGCTGGTAACGGGTTTTGCGGTAATAGATCACCAGCCCAGCACCAGATCGATGGCTTAATCGGTGCCTGACCGTTGCCTGCTACACTAACGATATATCCGTTTGATCGATATCTCACCTCATTTGGATTTTTTGTTGTTGCGAAAACATCTCCACCACGTGTGGATCGCTATCGGCATATTGACCACGGTCATGGAATTTTTCGCGTTTCCCTTTTGGCAATACGTACTTCCACGCATCGGGTACCCCCATTTATGCTTCATCGTGTAACTGTTTCGCGATAAAACCCCCCATCCAAACAAGTAGTGTGATGCGAAGAGTGCGGCAAGTGAGTGAGATGAGTGGCAACTGAAGCACAATTCTTCTATCGATCTTTTTTTTGGATGAGCCAGCTTAAGGACACATCTTCCGCGTATGTAGTGTGCAATCGTTGTGCTTGGTAGAGTGTTCTCCCTGACATTAATAATCGCTAGTGGTACGAGAATCGATTGTGCTAATAAGCCGGTGAATTGTTATTGGATTCCGTTTTAAAGTACAATTTGATGTAGGCAGTCATCCAAAGCTTGATTATTCTTTATTTAAATTAGGGTGGATGTTGAACCTTGTTATGGTTATAGCACCAGTTATGGCTATAGCGATCATTATTATTCATTTAAAATAAGTAAAATCACTTCGTAAAGTTTGATTTCAATTTTTAACACTTTTTGAACGCTTGTGTAACATTAGTTCCATGCTGCAGCCTTAAAAGGGTATAATAATTTTGTTTTTAAATATGGTGATTCAGAAACTATTTTGCTAAGATCTTCACTATTGGATTGGAACCATTTCACCATTTTAAAGCATATTATCATAGCTTCTATTGAAAAACATCACCAAGACTTAAATTATAACGATTTCATAGTAAAATCAACCAATATCAACTATACGTTGTAAGATGAGTGACCACTTTCTACATACGTCCAAACCGTGTTCAGTCTGTGTTATCGGTTGAAGAAACAATTCCACAACTCCCTTTCCGAATCCTTTGAAGCTATGTCTGGCGTACCTCAAGGAAGTGTACTTAGTCCGCATCTCTTTTCCTTGTTTATAAATGACTGTGTTAGCATTCTTCCTCCAGACGACTGTCTCCTCGTTGCTGATGATTTGAAACATTATATGGCTGTGTCCACGTCCGTTGACTGTTCGAATCTTTAATTCTTCCTTAATTCCTTCTATTTCTGGTGTTATTGCAATGTTCTTGAGCCCCAATGAGTGCTCGTTTGTCTTCCAAAATATTGTGGGACTATTCCTGTTATCGGAACCAGATTGAGTAGAGTTACTTCTATTAAGGATCTCGGGGTTTGGCTTGACGACAAACTGTCCTCAACCGATCACATAGAAAACGTGCTCAATCAAGCTAATAAAACGCTTGGTTTGAATATCCGTCTGTTCCCTGAAGTTCGTGTTCTTATTTGCATCAAATCACTGTATTGCTGCTGGGTTCGTGCAATATTGGAACATGCTGCTGAAGGATGGTCACCAGCTTGCCACACAGCGATGGATAGGATCAAAAGGGTACAACGAAATTTCACCCGGGTTGCAGTTCGTCGGTTTCTTCACGGGGAACCCGAATTCGGTCTCCTCTCACCCCCATCGCTGTCGACTGCTTGGTCTTGAACCGATTAGAACGCGATACTCCCATATCCGTTCCTATTTTATCGCTTGTCTCCTGTTGAATGAACTCGGTGCTCCTGCGCAGTTTATCCATGATTCCGCTGTCTGGTTCCTCCCGACGTCTACGAGACAGATCTCCGCTCCTTATCCCTACTCGTAGTACACGCCATGGCCAGAATGACCCTGTCCTACGTGCGCTCGCGGCCTTTAATTATTCGTATCATCTATTTGATGTTGGCATCCCTGCTTCCCGTTTCCGAAATATTTAAAATCATGTATGCAGGGGCTCTTCCATAAATCACGACAAACAAAAAATGGCCAAAAATGGCATTTGTGCCATAAAATTTAACGGAAAACCATAGCCATAATAGGAACAATTATGGCGAAAGGGGCGGCCCGGTGGTAGATATGAAAGCGGCGCCGGTCTTCACACGGCAGGACCGGAGTTCAAATCTCATCTGGGCCGTTCCCCCATAGTGAGGACTGACTATCCAACTATGCTGTATTAATAAGTCTAGTAAGCCAGAAATGGCAGGCATGACCTAAGTGGTCGTTAGGCCAAGAAAGAAGAAGAAGATGGCGAAAGGTCAGGAACAGTATGAGCTATAATGGGTACATCAACATGCCATTGCTAATTAAAATTATTGACGATCATGTCCAACAATTACTAACACATGTGGAACCGAGGTTTAGAGGTTTGAGCTACCTTAAACAACTCTTTCACACTTTTAATCCTCCCTATCCCCATTATCCTTTAAATTTCACCTTTATTCCTCTTAATGGTACAATAACCGGTAATTAATTTTTATATAATACAAAACAATAAAATAACTGGAACAATACTGCAGATAAGAGACGAAAGAAGTTCAAAAGACCCAAAATCTCTTAAATTCTATAAACAACAACAACTAGTACCTGTAAGCGTGTTCTTTTCCAAAGACTTCCAAAGCATTTAGCAAACACAAATCATTATAAAATTTAATCAAAGATTATGTTTAAAATCTGTAAAATATCCGTATTGTTAACATATTATGTCCATAATCGGTACTTTCTTTTTTGCTCTTTGCTATTCTTTTCATTGGAGAGTTTTAATCGCAACCAGTTTTTTTTGCTTGTTAGAATTACCGCTAGCTCACAAACAAGAGGCAAGTGGTGTATAGACACGAGGAAACAGCAGGAAGCTAATTAATTAAGGAACTAAATGCGCTACCGAAGTAAACATTGCAGCAGTTCAGGCGCCGTGGCGTGTTGATTACAGTCGTTGTTCGGCTTAGTTCACCACCATCTGTTTGAGAATGGTCTGCCTAGAACTGCAAACGTGTTTATTTATCTGAGTATGGATTAGGGTTTGCTTAAATTGGTTCCGCCAGATTACATGTGTAGTGTAATAATTGTGTGGATATCATATGCTTAATTGGAGTTTAACAAGTAAACCACGATAGTTAGAGCGATTATTTAAAAGAAATGCAATAAAAATGGTTTAAAAGTCAGCTGCACAAAACCAGCCCGGTAAGCCGGCCGTAAAATGTGTTACTCACTGAAGCGCATTCACGATCAAGTGATGTTTATTTTTTGCACAAGCAGTGTTACGCAAATCTTGGCTCTCGGCACACATTTTGATTGCATTGCGGCGCTGCGCCATTAAAGCGGAGAACGCATCTTTCCCGAAGCCAATTGACCGTGAGGAACTAACAAAACCGGTAGAAGTTTGAAATTGGCTTCCCGGCACCGGTTTGTGATTGTGCGTTTTTTTTTATATTCCAACATTCACAACTAACAAATTGCTATCGCATACCCAATTAGCGCAGTTTAGTGTAGTGTTAATGTTGCAAAAATCGGTAAACAGAGGTGTGAATGGTTAGTGATGCTTTGCTGGTTAGTGTGAAAAATGTGCCATTTAAAATGGAATCGATGCTATTCGCACGAATATGAAGAGGATATTTTGAAGTTAATCTTAGTCTACATGAAGCGTCATTTTTGGTATCAGTCTATATTAATATGTTACAGACTAATTATTGCCCCCACAGTGACTTGCCTCCATAGCGAGGACTGACTATCCAACTATGCGGTAACAATAAGTCTAGAAACATTTGTTGCATGTTTGTCAACAGATGACAGCAGAAACATGATCACGTACTGAAAGATTCTCATCGTTCCACAGTACAGATCTGCTGTCAATTATGGCATCTAGAAAACCAAGATGCATTCGAACCGGGTCCAAGTGTAAGCTCGTTTGGCCCCGTCCGTGACTCCGTGAGTCACAACCACAATCGTGCGTTGAAAAATGCGATAAGATTAAGATGAGCTAGTACTTTCGTTTTTTTGCTGTGTCCTAAAAATACCCACTTTCTAGCACCTTCTTCTGGCTCCGCTTCCACTAGTCTGCCGTGCCCACAACAGCTAGAAGAGGAGTGTCTCTCGCTGTGAAGATTCATACTGCGCCCAACATTAGGGTTAAGTCTTGCACTTGGTGCACTTGGTGCGCCACGATAAGAAGCGGGTCGAGTGTGCCAGTCGAAAGCCGACGAAAGCTGCCCTTCAGCGAGCAAGAAACTCTTTAATTGAACCCTTCAGGTCGTCTACGGGAAAGGATTCCAAACCCCGAAAGCATCTCCGTTCGGGGCTGGAAAAGGTCACATTCGCGTCTCTGCCATGGCTGGTATTGCATCGTGATTGCATCGGGCTTCTTTCTGCATTTCCGCACCCGAGCGGTTGTCAGCTTGGGAGCTCAAAAATGTCATTCAGAATGGAACGGGCACGTTGCCGGGATGGATGAGGAGAATGGCGCCGGTTCTCGGAGGATCTCTCGCGTGGTCGGTGAAAAGCCAACGACGAACGTGGCTTCAGTTCGGAAGCGTGCGTCTGCACGACGGACACTCCATAAATCGGATACGACAGGTAATTTGAGTTAGTTCGAGAGTTTGCTGCGGTCGATTTGGGGAGCTTTGGGGCAGCAGCAGCAGAAGCACCACCACCATCACCACATCGACCACACCGTCGAATGGTCATTAGCATTGAAATAGACTTTCCACTTTCTGGTCCCGGCTAGCGAAGAAGCTTTGCCTGGGAAAAAAAACATTACGAGAAACAAAACACACTTACATGCAAACGAACATAAAAAAAAACCGAAGAAAAATGAAATCTGATGAGGATTGGAAAAAATGACTCCGGAAAACATATAGGCACCGTACGAGTTTTCGAGTAATGACGACTGTTAAAGAGGAGCCAGCTAAATTGACTGTTGTTTTTGGAGCCTTTCTCCGCGAGATGTGCGGGAGGGTCAATGGGGCAGCAAATGGGAGTTCGCAACTAAATGTGAATCACTGTCCATTTTGATACTGTGGTACAAAAAGCTCTGCATCACAACGGCTGTGTGGAATGGTAAATTAAATTTAATAAATGGTTACAATTTATCTAACTGACTAGTCATTTGAACAGGTTAAAGCCGTTGGGTGGCTTTGGGGATATCGAGGATTGGCAGTGCCGATGTAGGAACTAATGAGAGTTTGTTAGTGTACAAAAAATGCGTTAGAGAGAAGAACCGTTTAAACACAATTAAGGAATGCCCATGACCTATGGACACCGCTAGATGTAAAAGTGTTAAACGTTCACGGTATGTCAATGACCTTGTTCATTATGCTGTTAGTTGACGTAAAACAGTACCATATACACTTTTTATGTTACAGACTAATTATTGCCCCCACAGTGACTTGCCTCCATAGCGAGGACTGACTATCCAACTATGCGGTAACAATAAGTCTAGAAACATTTGTTGCATGTTTGTCAACAGATGACAGCAGAAACATGATCACGTACTGAAAGATTCTCATCGTTCCACAGTACAGATTTGCTGTCAATTATGGCATCTAGAAAACCAAGATGCATTCGAACCGGGTCCAAGTGTAAGCTCGTTTGGCCCCGTCCGTGACTCCGTGAGTCACAACCACAATCGTGCGTTGAAAAATGCGATAAGATTAAGATGAGCTAGTACTTTCGTTTTTTTGCTGTGTCCTAAAAATACCCACTTTCTAGCACCTTCTTCTGGCTCCGCTTCCACTAGTCTGCCGTGCCCACAACAGCTAGAAGAGGAGTGTCTCTCGCTGTGAAGATTCATACTGCGCCCAACATTAGGGTTAAGCCTTGCACTTGGTGCACTTGGAGCGCCACGATAAGAAGCGGGTCGAGTGCGGCAGTCGAAAGCCGACGAAAGCTGCCCTTCAGCGAGCAAGAAACTCTTTAATTGAACCCTTCAGGTCGTCTACGGGAAAGGATTCCAAACCCCGAAAGCATCTCCGTTCGGGGCTGGAAAAGGTCACATTCGCGTCTCTGCCATGGCTGGTATTGCATCGTGATTGCATCGGGCTTCTTTCTGCATTTCCGCACCCGAGCGGTTGTCAGCTTGGGAGCTCAAAAATGTCATTCAGAATGGAACGGGCACGTTGCCGGGATGGATGAGGAGAATGGCGCCGGTTCTCGGAGGATCTCTCGCGTGGTCGGTGAAAAGCCAACGACGAACGTGGCTTCAGTTCGGAAGCGTGCGTCTGCACGACGGACACTCCATAAATCGGATACGACAGGTAATTTGAGTTAGTTCGAGAGTTTGCTGCGGTCGATTTGGGGAGCTTTGGGGCAGCAGCAGCAGAAGCACCACCACCATCACCACATCGACCACACCGTCGAATGGTCATTAGCATTGAAATAGACTTTCCACTTTCTGGTCCCGGCTAGCGAAGAAGCTTTGCCTGGGAAAAAAACATTACGAGAAACAAAACACACTTACATGCAAACGAACATAAAAAAAAACCGAAGAAAAATGAAATCTGATGAGGATTGGAAAAAATGACTCCGGAAAACATATAGGCACCGTACGAGTTTTCGAGTAATGACGACTGTTAAAGAGGAGCCAGCTAAATTGACTGTTGTTTTTGGAGCCTTTCTCCGCGAGATGTGCGGGATGTCAATGGGGGCAGCAAATGGGAGTTCGCAACTAAATGTGAAGCACTGTCCATTTTGATACTGTGGTACAAAAAGCTCTGCATCACAACGGCTGTGTGGAATGGTAAATTAAATTTAATAAATGGTTACAATTTATCTAACTGACTAGTCATTTGAACAGGTTAAAGCCGTTGGGTGGCTTTGGGGATATCGAGGATTGGCAGTGCCGATGTAGGAACTAATGAGAGTTTGTTAGTGTACAAAAAATGCGTTAGAGAGAAGAACCGTTTAAACACAATTAAGGAATGCCCATGACCTATGGACACCGCTAGATGTAAAAGTGTTAAACGTTCAAGGTATGTCAATGACCTTGTTCATTATGTTGTTAGTTGACGTAAAACAGTACCATATACACTTTTATTATTATTATTATTATTATTATTATTATTGTTTATTCAATATTGTTTTCCTCAAGAGCTGTACAATAGCGTTAATACGTATAGATTAATAGCGTCAAATAATACAAGAAATGAAACAAGAAAGACAAGACACATTAGGAAGAGGTAGACAGAACAAGGGAACGGAAAACAGGAAAGGATTCATTGTGGGCAAACAAATCACCCACGGAATTGAAATCCGATAGCGCCCGCACCCAAGGATCACTTTGGCCGAACTGCGAGCGTTGCAAGGGTATACGCATAATCGATAGGATGGGAGATAAAAGGGAAATGACCGCCAGGAGGGTAGGACAGTCGATTTTGGATAGAAGGATGTTGGCAATAAGTAATTTTCGCGCATGACCATGGTGTTCTTTTAGCCCGACAAGGCCTAGCACCGCACTGGATAAGGAGGAGAAGCAGCACTGGAGTCGCTTAAGAAGCGTCTGACGGCGTATCTCGTTAATTAATTATTATTATTATTAAGCTAACTATGCTTCGCTTCGATCTTATAGGGAGCGGCAAAATTTTTAGTTCTGATATTTGGGTTTGTGTTGTAGATTTCTAATTTTGCACCCGTCCGTAACTCGTCCGACACCAAATTACTTCAATCTGGTGCAATTGCAACGGCTTAGCGTTGTTTCACTGTGTCGTTCGGTCGCAGCCGGAATCCGATAATGGCTACCTATCACATCGCATTGCAGTCAATCGTCAAACCTTTGCCAGGGACCTCGGCAAACTCTTAGACGCGAATCTGACTTTCAAACTGCACACCGATGACGTCATCACCAGAGGTAACCTATTACTTAGCCTCATCTTTAGGACTACCAAAGAATTCCGTGATCCAGTGTGCATCAAGACCGTCTACTGCAGTATCGTTCGCTCGGTCCTGGAATACTCTTGTGTTCTTTGGAACCCCACAATTGTCAGCTACTCTGCACGAATCGAGTTTGTTCAGCGTAAGTTAACTCGCTTTGCCTTTCGCTTGCTTCCTTGGCAAGACCGCCGGAATCTTCCGTCGTATCCATTTTTATTGCAGGTCTGCCGAACGGAAGTATCGACTCACCGTCCCTATTGTCAAGCATCGATCTTAATGCGCCATCTCGAGCACTCAGGACCAGGGATACACTTCGTGTCACTTTGCCCCGTTCCAGCGCTGGTCGGTCCGACCCCATGCTACGCATGTCAGCGATATTTAACTCCGTCTCGGAAGCTTTTGATTTTGGCACATCTTCCGACTGTTTTAGAGACAGGCTCCGTCTTCTCCCTTGGTCGCAGTTATTTACGGAACATTTCAATCTAGGCCTTGGGGCCCGTTGTTTTTACTATACAATAAACAAGAGCGTCAAGACAGAATTTAAATACTTCTTATTTTCCTATACGAGTTTAGTTAACTTAGTTAACTAAGTTAACTAAGTTTAACAAACCAAGAATTACAGATAGATCACAGAATCACTGTCTTGCATATGGGCCAGCGCCTTCCGAAGAAGGGAAATCTAATATACCTTAAATTATCCTTAAATTATTATGAATCTTGATGTGTTTTCTCAGACTGTGCTCATACAGTGAAATCTTTCAAATGACATCAACTTGTCCACATTGCGCGCCCATGTCTCAAGCTTGTGTTGTCTCTTGCCTTTTTTTGTTATCTAATTCATGAAATATATAAATATCTTATCATCATCATGCACATCCTGCTTAAAACTGCAGTTACACATTATATAGTGGTATGGGACATCTACACAAGCCATACTCGGTACAAATGCGCTTGAATTCTTCTAAGTTACACACCAAACGATAAATCCTTGCTCAACAAAACGTACAACATACAGCACATCTTTGTTCGATCGCATTCCCTTAGGGCGCGCATTTATTTTCGCTCCATGTCGTATTCGATTCGCACAGCAGCTCCAACCAAAATAGATCCATGCAAAAGAAGCAATTGAAAGGCAGATGGGCGGAAAAACGGCGTACAGGAATTTGTTGTACATCAATGCCATACAAAGTTGAAAGGACCAATTGCAAATGGCAAGAGAGAGGGAGAGATCAAATAAAAAAGGTCTAGAAAGTGGCTCCGGAATAGCTCGTGGAATTATGATGGTTCACCGGGCAATGCTCCTCCCGAGATTCGGGGTGACATTGTTGAAACGGGCAATTTAACACATTCATTGCGAACAGCACGCACCCGAATGGGTGAACCTTTCTTTCAGTGATCAGTGATCGGGGCACGTGCCCATGGCGCCCGGTGGTCGGAAACGAAAAGTGCGTGAAAGCTTACCATTCGAAGGGGAGTAGTTTGGAAAAGATTAAATTAAACTTACCTTCCAAAACTAATGTTCGACAGGGCTTCCGTCCGGAGCCAGTGCCGGCCGTGAATGGGGGTGATTTTCTTTGGTCGCTACTCGGGGCTCGGGTGGCATTTGATAGGCCAATGTCAATCATCGTGCTCAAAAGGGTGATACGATAATAGGCAAATTACGCGCAAGAAAGGCAAGAGTGCGAACAATCGTTGGTTTGGGGATTGTGATGCCAGCATCAAACAGGCTGTGTGTCGAAGGGCGAAGCACCCGAAGTAACGGAGGACGCACAGGTTTTGTTCCAGCAGTGCGAAATGGCCGAATGATCGGAAAGCTTTTCACATTCGCTAACCCAATCACAACACAGACACACACAGACGAACACACAGATTGCCCTCCAATCACTGATCCGTCGATCTGGTTCGTTGCAGAAGCATTTCATGGAATTAGTAGGGCTGATAGATTCCCTTTCTTTTATGCCTTCGAGTTAATATCGTTGTGACCGAGCAAGGTGAACACTTTCGTTGGATAATCACGTCTGGAGGCTCGGGAAGACATGCATGAGAGATCGTCTGGAACAGAGGCGACTTCTGTGCGTATTTTCCTTTTTTTCTCTTGAGGTTGTTTCCTGACGAAACACAGGCGTAGATTAAGCTCTCGGTGTGTGACGATGGGTTTTAAGGTTAAACAAAAGCAGCATGCCATGCTGTTGCCGTGAGGTGACATTGAAAACATGTGGGTCAAATATGGCTGCTCTGATCGTTAATTTAGTTTTTCGGGATTAATTGACACTCGCGAGCAGATAATGCGAGTGACAATTAGGGATAAGCAAGCGGGAATGCGCACAAGAGCAGTTGGTTGATCTAAAAAGTTGGTTCCACCAATCTTCTAATTGATCAGACAAACAGCATTGGAAATAAGCGTCAGCAAAAACCCACTGACCAAGCAAAAGCGCACCAGCGACATCACGAACGAGGTCGAAACCGATTTCGATAACCTTTCGCCTTCCAGATCCGGATCCCATCAAAAATTGGCGATCTCCAGGAAGGCAAACGAAGCATTCATACTTTTGCAGCCTTTTTTTTTGGCGCACCTTTGTCAGTTAATCCCGGCTGCTTCCAATTCCAAGCTGCACCGGTAATTGTGCTCTGTCGATCACTTTCTTTTCCCGGCGCGGATATAAAGACGATCGAAAAAGATGTGGAGCGGTTTGCCTAAAGTCGGCGGCAAACTACTGCCCCAATCCTGCGATTGCGCTAATCCGCAACCAGCGGCTGGCACGATATAATTTGAAATCAAAAGCGTTTGGCACTGGTTTGGTAGCGTCTTCGGAAGTTGTCCAAAGCGTCTAAACGAACAAAAAAGGGCGAAGGTATTACCCGCCCCAGCTCACAAGTGACCCTGAATCGTGGCCCCAGATTTTGCACAACATCGCCCCAATCGATTAACCTTTCGCGGGGGGTTTCGCACCGTCCTGGATAGCAGCATCCGTTCCGATTCCAACGCTGAGGTCCGCTGTTTCCGTTGCAGGCTGGGGTGATCTCGCACAGACGCTACGCAGCAAACCAGATAAGCTGGCGGGGAACAGTTATGTGCGCTGACGTCCACCACCGGTCCACGGTTGACGTTTGACCTCTAGAACGCAGGCTTAGATCTGCGCGGGACGTCCAAGCGGTAGATTAAATATCCATTTCCGGCCGCTACAACGGTGGGAGAAATGACATGAGCATGAGCAGCGAGCCCGAAGGGAAACCAATTTCTAATGTAACAAAGGTAAAGAACGCTTCTTTCACATCTGAAACAACGACTTGCTGTACCAGTTTACATTCACAATAGCTGACACCGATTTCCAAAACCACAGACCGCTCAGATTTTGGTGATGGGCTTTCGTGAGATGAAGATTATTGACGATTATTACAAACCAATCACGATCATTGTTTTCGGGTGGAATTGTATCGTTACAAGCTAAAGCAACAAAACATAAAACAATAAACAGCCAATGATGACTGTGTTCCAATAAAGCTTTGTGTACACCCTTTTCCCATCTGCTGTTTGGAAGAAAAAACATACATATTGTCGTTCCCATAATTCTTATGTCAACATGGGCTCCCTTCACTTGCTTCAAGAGATTATTTTATGTTCCTCCAGCTACGAAAAGCGCACCTTTCATTCTGCTGAGGGATTAGCTTGGTTGGACATGTGTCGTGATGATCCAGTCCAGCTACCACCACCTGCTCAGTGAAAGCAGTTGCTCACGTTTGGAGGGCGTTATAAGTTAATAAGACAGCACGACTGTTTTGTTTCATAAAAGTGAGTTATTTTTATGAACCAAAACCCTTCCAATTTATGCTGGGGGACAGTTGTGGTATGCATTTTATGGTACGGTGGAAACAATCCCTTCATTGTTTGACACTAAAAGTCAATGCGCACAGGGAAGGTATGAATGTAATTAGCTGCCAAGAGTTGAAGAGTTGTTTGTTCTTCGAATGCTTTCCCTTTCTTTTAGTATCATTTATGGCGACAAGCTGCAAGAGAGTAGCTGCATTTCATACTAACTTCAAAATTCCATAACTATATTATGGCATAAAGTCAAAATTGTTTAATAGCCAGCATAGCTAGATAGGTAAAACAAGCTTTCATTGTCCAGCGCCCTTTTAAATGTCATCTCTCGCTAACAAGCACATAAAAAGCTCATTTTCGATTTTTAATCCCCATCACGAGCATCAAACTCAATTCGATCGAATCGGAAGTAACCCATTTGCTTCACTTTTCCCCGATATTGCTGTTAAATGGGACCGTCGTTCACCTGTGAGGCTCAATTCTGAACAGTCAGAAGAGAGAAAAAAAGGGCACACAATCGTCTGAGAAACCAATCTTCAACCACTAAACTCAACCGGGTGTCGAGGTGGAAAATTGGCAGCTTAACAGAGGAGCCCATTTTCCGGCTGCTTCATCACGCAAATGGTTACACATTTGTGGTCAAAGTGTGGTCGCTCACCAAAGGGTAGGACATCGTTTGATCGATAAAATCGATTTCCTGCACAACAAACACCGCGACATTGCTTCTTGATGGTAGGCGACCGGTGACGACGACCCACCCTAGTGGCCTAATCTAGTGGCCCAAGAACCACTTTCTCTCTTTCCAACGCCCGGCTCGGGGTGTTGGGTGTCGTTGTTCAGGCTGGGCTGTGTGTCTGTTGGCGACCCTCTTCTTCGTTCACCTTGGTCCAGATCTAATTGAAGTCCATTACATGTGGGACAGGGATCCCTGCCGGCGGTGGTTTTCTTCCCGCGTTTGCAACGATACGGTCCACGATCGAATATCGTGATGGTCGTGCCCGGCCAAGACAACGGTGCGAACAACCACCCTGACCACGTCAATGGTGATGGGCGTCGGATTGTGGTTGTATTTGCACGGACGTTTGGGACTGGTTGGATGTTGGTTGGTGTGTTTCTCTTAAATCTTAAATTTCAAGCCAAGCTTCACACGCGAACTACGGTGATCCGGTTGAGGTTTTGAAGCGCATCGTGGTCGGGTTATTCCGGATTGTTGAGCTACAATCACAAAGATGCTATTCTACTTTAAGAGCAGATTATTGGAAGTTGTTGAATGGTGCTTTTGAGAGTTGAACATTCCAATGTTATTGTTTAAAATCTATACATTAAGCCATACATTAGATGCAGCAATTTGCTAAACCCTAAATTTCAATTTGCTAAAAAGTTATATTGATTTTTTTTATTAAAAGCCAAATGTGTGGAGAGTCTTTTATTTTTGTAATTACTTATTTACTTATTTCTTAAAACTAACTTAAGGGTACGATAGAGAAGAGGAAGCTCGGAGACGGGAACGAAAAAGTGACAATAGTCAAAAAGATTTTAAGAATTGTTAAATGTAACTTGCGCTCTAAGGAGAAGATCATTCTGGCCGTAACTCGTAAGCCTTGTCGGGATATGGAGAGGGAGTATCACATGTAGGTGACGGGAAGGTGCGTAAAGAGTGATAGAGGAGAGCATAGACGGAGCATCAATGAAATTGGACAGAAGTTCTGCAGTAACGGACGATTCGTGGTTCAAAAGACGGGTTTGCAAGGAATCAAGGCCTAACAAGCGACAGCGATAGGTATAGAAGGGAACAGTCGCCTCAGGGTAACCCGAAAGGAACCACTGAGTTACAAGTCTCGTGAACTTGTGCTGGACATGCTCAAACCTGGCTATCACCGTCACCCCTGTTAGTGTCCAAACCAAACAAGCATATTCAAGGATCAACCGCACCCAGCAACTATACAATGCCTTCAAACAAAAAAGAATAACGAACATTAGACGAGAAACGAGTGATGAGGCCCAACGTACGGTTAGCTTTTGCGAGAGTGAAATTCAAAAGATCTTATTGGTAGAAGGGACAAACGAAATCACATTACACTTCTGCGGACAAAGTCCGTTTGAACCACACCAAACAGAGAAAGCATCGAGGAAATTTTGGAGGCGACAAACAACCAGTAGACGAAGACACAGGAGGGAAAGTTTTTAGATCGTGAACAAACATGAGGACACCATCGGAGGAAAGCACATTAACAAAGTCATTTACAAATAACTGAGGAACACCTGACGATCCAACCATTAGACCAGAAATAGAGTCCTGAATTCTAACTCGATACGTTTTATCATGGAGATAAGAACTTAACCAAGACAAAACAGGACTGCTCAGGCCGAGTTTATCCAATTCGACGAGTAAAAGGTGCTTTAAAGTCAGTATAGTCTGCATCCACCTGAGGGCCACTAGACATGTTTACAAGCACTGACGAAGCAAGGGATATTAGGTTAGACATGTTTAAATATTTAATTTTCATAAAAATGGGCTTCCACTTACCCATTCTATCGACCGAAAACAACCCACGATCTCGAAAATTTGCATCGCCTAAAGATTTCAACCAGTTCCAATTCAACTTTGTTTATGACCACCTTTAAAATCCTTTCGTTTAAGCCGGTTTAGAGACGCTCACTCGAAACGAAGATTTCCTGCAGGAGGGTTTGTGGATGCCGGAACCACTTTTATGCAAGTACCCTAACCAGACCTGAGATCGTGCCGCGTGCCCACTTCATGGGTGGATGGGTGTCGAGCACAACGATATTATTAATGCCAGGTGCGAATTATAGCTCTAAGCACACGGCCAACTGGCTGCGTGTACCACAGCAGCCGGGATAATGCCATTCGGGTCGGGAAAACTTCGGCACGCCACGAATCGAAATCGAAATCCGATCCAGAGCGACCGAACCAACAAATGTGGGCCGAACTTTGGTGCGGTGCAATCGAGGGCATCGGGCTGAAAAATTCGTACTGACATTTCGCGCGTTCAATTTCACGCCGGCAAAAGGGTGTGAAATATGATTTTCCCTCACGGCCACTCACGTACGTACCACCGACAAGCTGTCCGGCGCACCGTGTTTCCGCTTTCCCTTTTCAATTTCCCGTGGCGTTGGTGCAAAACGTTATGAGTGAGGGAGAGAGCCACCGATCACGATCCTGTCTGCGTCTGATGATCGTGGTGGAGGAGTACATTTCTTCCAAGATTTCTGGTCACGATTATAAAACAGTTTAACCAACATCCCTTAGGATCGATTAAATTAATGGCTTGTGCGAAATTCGGTAAAAAATATTTCGAAAACATTCTACGAAAAGCACATTTACAAATTTTTATTGAAATGATTTCCCCTGTTAAGGGTACGCCATCTTGTTCAATAAATAATCCGCACGAAAAGGAAGTGACAATCAACATTGAAGCATGCAAGCAGGTTCACCGATATTTACAAATTGGGTCAACATATTTCCATTGTTATCGTCCGAAAACGCTCGCCGCAAACGACCGATCATCTCATCTCGAGCGATGCTCTTGCGTTCACCGAATGTAACGTTTCAATCAAGGCGCTACCACACAAACATTAATATCCCAGTCGTAGTCCACAGCTGTCCACTTGGTTTCGCTGTCGGTTGCCGTTAGCGTCGGTTACATGCGCATCTTCCGCACCCAGCCAAACAAAGCCCGAACTACCGAAAACCGGGCGAAAGAATCTCCAGCAAACGGAAACCAATTTACCAGCTCGCGTTGAATAAGTTTCGTCGACGATCGAAATGCAACACGCGTTGCGTAAGGGGTTTGATAAATGGTTATTGTTTCGGTTCGGCGTTTCGCATTGCCTTCCCGACGCTTTAGTTCCTGGGCGTGATAGAACAGTTAGGCGGCGGAGAAACAATAAAAAAACACATGGCTGGAGAAGACCTGCTAGTCCCCCGGGAGGTTCGGCTTAGGAGATGATAAATGGACAACTTGGCTTGGCTTGTAACGTTAGTCTGCAAGTCTCGAAGGCAGAGTCTTGGAAAAGGAAACAAAAAAGAGCGATATACTGTATTCCTGAAGGTGCTAGGCGATGGTAGCTGTAGAACCGAACGCCAGACGTCATGGCGAGTGTCCGTTACAAGGCGGAAACTGCACATGAAATACATGGCGGAAACATGTGAAATACGCATGACCGAAGCTCGATGAGCACCACATGCAACCCTGATCGACTACAGGTTCGATGTTAATGGTGACAGTTGCTGCGTCGGGATCCGACCCGTGTTGATCAGGAAATTATGTCAGTAGCCCAAACTCTCCGAAAAGCCGAATTTTTTCTCGAAACTCTCAAGATAATGTTGAATTCTTTCTATCATCTATTGGAAATGGTAATAATCACCCAATTTTTGCTAAGCGCTTAATACCCTGGGGACCAAAACCATGCCAAACCGGATACAGAAAAAAATGGTCTGGGAAAATGGTGCTTTTGGAAACTAAACCAAACACAACACCGATATAAGACGCAATGGGCTCCAAAAAGCGACAGTACACAGTGGTTGGTTAAGTTTGACAGACCGTTTGGCCTTATAATGGTGAACCAGTGGGGAGTGGTTTTTTTATTGTCGTCCGGTCTCGCTGTATGAAATGGAAGGCCCGGGTACGTTGATGACATTGGCAGATTGATTTTTGATGACTATTTCCGATTGCTCCCAACGTTCGCGCAAAGCGCTGTAGGACAGGTGGGATCGGTCGGTTTTCGGCAAGCGTGCTGATAATAAATTTCAATTCCTCTCCAAATCGTACGGGATTTCGGGGGAGCACGACGATGGAGGTAGACATTTTGTAAGGCAAACACACAGACACAATCATGTATTAGCCATGACCACACGCGAAACTTTCCGGTGTTCCCGTTTTTCAGTGGCGATTCTACGGCGTAAGTGATCATTTTTCAATTTCCGCTGCTTTGTCGTAGTGTAGGTCGCTTTTTGATAGCACTTTAAAGAAGCTTTTCATATTGATCAACTGTAGAGAAATGCGGAAACGCCTCAAACAATTGTTGCTCAAACACTTTAGAGCTCACAATATAAAATGAATTCCAGCACTACAATGCCTTCAAGCAAAGGGGTCTTCTAATTTCAGAGGACATTCTGTAATAAAGCCCAGAGTCTTGTTAGTTTTATTCACAAATTAACTAATGTGTTCGTTAAACGACAATTCATTGTCCAACCAAACACCCAAATCCTTCACGGAGGACACTCTAGCTAGTGTTATACCACAGAACGAATAATTCCACGCGATCTTACCCCAGGAGCGTCCAAAAGAAATAGCACAACATTTAGGCGGGCATAATACCAAGCCATTAAACGAACACCAGTCAGAAAATGAGTCAAGACAATTTTGGACATATCGACAATCAGAAGACGAGAACACAGGTACAAATATTTTTAGATCATTAGCAAATATTAGATGTCGATCAGATGGTAGAACATTGATGCAGTCATTGTAGACAAACAAAATAGATAAAATCGGACTTAATGCGCTCCCCTGAGGTACCCCAGACAGGCCCAAGATCTTATCCAGCACAGAATTGGTTTCCCTAAGCCAAGTTTTGCAATTTTTGCTAATAATAGCTCTGGCAAGCTGTCAAAAGCTGCTTTGAAATATATATTGCATCAACTTGTCGTTTACAAACAATGTTGGGCATAATTTTGGAAATGAAACACATAAGATTTGTCGACGTAGAGCGTTTAGGCATGAATCCATGCTGATGTAGAGATAATAATTGTGCACGATGGGAAGGATTATGGAATGGACAACAGACTCAAACACTTTAGATATAGCTCTGAGGATACTTATACCACGGTAGTTTGAAGCTATCAAACGATCGCTTTTTTAAAAATAGAGCAGATCTTTTGAATTCACAATAAAAAAAAGGATTCCACAGATCGCGTTTTGAAACTGTTCTTAAGTATTTACATTTTTTTTATTTCATTTCATAGAGGCTTTGTGCCTATTGGCTGACATTCGCCTCTTTAGTTTAACATACAGTGACTTATTAAATACTTCAATTTAATCCCTTATTCAGTTAATTTGTTATCCAACTAAATTTATTTGTACAAAATTTATAGCTTTTAAAAAATTTCAAAACATTTCGTTCACTTTCCGGCGTATTTGCAAGCATTTCATCTATTTAATTATTTATTTGGCTCCATAATGACGGCTTAACGCCGTATTGGCATCACCATGTGTGATGAATTATAATTCAATAGAGTAACAAGGCATGTTGTTCCCTATTTTGTGTAAATTCCTTTCCTCATTATAACCCACACAGTCTGCAAGGATATGCCTCATTGTTAAAATTTCCCCACAGTAGGTACATTTTTCTGGATCAGATTTAGCTAACCGATAGCCGTGTGTAAGTCGTGAGTGCCCGATTCTTAGCCTGGCTTGCTCATGATTCTTTTTTCAGCCCATTTGATCATGTCTTTCCTAGATAGATCTTCTTGGTGTCCTGTATCTTGTTCCCGACCTACATTTGCTGCTCTGTCAGTTTCATTATTCCCCTTAATGCCAAAATGGCTAGGGATCCCCTAAAAAGTGAGTTGTAATGAAGACGCAAGGTTTTCTAACACCACGAAGGACCCGACCTTGCTCGTTCCATTAGCGTTGGATTTGATGAAGTCCGTTGCTTCTTCTGCTGCTAAGATCATAGCAATCGCTTCAGCAGAAAAAATACTAATATTATCGGCGAGTTTTATGGAGCATCTATCCTTTGACGAGATAATTCCGCATCCTGCACTGCTTTCTGCAACAGATCCATCGGTATAGATGTGGTGGTGATCCCGATATTTTTTGTGCAGTAGTTCGTTGAAGATTTTGGTGGCGAAAGATGATTTGGGAACAGCTGCTAGTTCTTGCTTCATAGTCCAGTCAATTGAAGGGTTCTGTTGATCCCATGGTCGTTCCTCAAATCTGGATTGTTTTGTGATGTGTGGTATCCGATGATTCGTCAACTTCATGAATTCGCTTTGAGCTCTCGCAATAAATGCGTTGGACGTAATATCTTTCTCCAGTAGACGACCGGCAATTGTAACTAATCGCTGTGTGATGATATGAGAGAAAGGAAGCTGACCGCTTTCGCAGATCAATGAGAGAGTGGGACTGGTGATATAGGCTTCGGTTGAATGCCTCAAGCTAGCGTGATAAAGTGGAGCTATAGCTTTCTCAAATTTTAGTTTATTTATCGACACTATTTTAATTCTGTATAGCCGCTTAGAAATGAGCCGTGCTTTGAGAATCCTTATTAATACATCTCTATTTGTCCGATGTTTACCATAACCAAACATTTTGAACAGATTGTTCCTATTTTTAGCGGTCTGTTTGTTGTAGTTACAATGAGCAATGAAGGATAATTTAGCATCAAAAGTAACACCTAGAATTGTGGCTTTTGTGACGTTTGGTATGATGGTTTTGCTATATTTAATGGACGATGGTTTGTGCCTGTGGCTTTTTTGACAGATATGTAAAATCTTACATTTTCCAGCAGAGATTTCATATCCAGTTAACTTGGTCCATTTTTGTAGCCCATTGATTCCAGATTGAAGATTTTTTCGACATTCACATTCGACATTCGACAGGTTTGGCCATTGGTTTGGACAGTATTTACAATTGGTTGATGTGATATGGAAGCATCTTCAGATAATCATTCGTTTTGTTGTAAGAAATTCAATATTTACTATTAAAAAACAAACCCTAAACCAAATAGTATTACAAATGTTTAGAAATCGTACAGCAGTAACCAGGGATCGAAAAGATCATTATCATTTTCTATGTCTGACCTCTGTCCAAGCTACGATTTAGCCATAATTGCTACTTCGCTCGGAGTCGTTATTCACACTTGAATACATTAATAAGTAAATAAATTGCCATCTCAAACGCCATAGATTTGCCAACCGAAGCATGTTATTTGACCCGGCCCGGACGCATCACGAGACACTTTCATCGCTTACTGTCCACTTTTCATCGGTTCAAATTGATAATTATGGCGCAGGAATGGTCTTTAACGACCCGCTAACAAAAGCGGGTTGACAACCAAAATCTGACACTAGTCGCTTGGAATGATTTAAACACAGACTGCTCCGTAAGCTCAGTCCGGCCTGATATAAATGCATATTTTTGTGCGTTATGATCCGGTGGACGGCGGGTGAAATTAGATTGCGAGAATTGGTCGGCGTACACCAATTAAACAAACAATACGGCCGATAAACCGGGTGGGAGCTGATGATAAGCTCGCCCAAAATCCAAACAAAAGGTTTCCCTTTTTTGTAAACAAAAAGCTCATTGAAACCTTACCATTACAGAGATCAACCTTACTCGCGAGACGCCTGCATGCCACAGAAACTGACGCCTGTAACGCCGGTCAAACCAGATCGTTAAGCATTCGGCTGTCGTAGATCCGCGGCGATGTGGGTTCTCAAATTCATCATTTACACTGTCGCAAAGCTGGTCCACTGGAGGGGGTGAGTTGGAAATTTTGGGTGAAAAGTTTGCCATAGAAAGTTCGCTTTCCCACGCACGCAGGCCACGCTGGTGCACCGGAGCGATGAAAATGTCGACACAATCGTTGTCGATTTAAATCCCTCAAAACGGTGTGACGGACTTTGTGTGTGTGTTTCGTTTCATTGTGCGTCCAGCGAAGGATAGTCGTGTTGGTTTTGAGAATGAAAGTGAACACGATGCGGATTATGCTAAACAGTTGTTGCTGGACTAGAAGAGCTTGAACGATGACAAAGCGACAATGGAAAGACACGCTTGGAATAAGAGTTGTTTGCCATTTGGTAAATGATTGTTGGACATTTAAGTGAAAGTTAGATCATTTTGAGAGGATATTCTATTATCGAGAATATTGTTCCTTATGTTTGTTTAATACAGATAAAAAGGTTCATCGCTTACAAGCGCGTTCAAATCACTTGTTTCGTTGCAGTCTCTATAGCAAAGTATCGCCGTCCACACCATAAAAAGAACTCTTTCTTCCCATCCGCCTCTAACGACTGTGCAGAACGCAAAACTTAACCCAGCTCAACGACCGAACACCTAAACAACGTGCCATTTCCGATCTCACTCACTCTCAGCCCCGTCGTGGCTCGATGTTTCGGAATGTGTGCCTTACGGTAAACGAGACGCAGCCCTGTTGCACAATCCCAAACCTCCCGGCAGATAGTGGGCCCATTAGTTTCGGTGAGGTGAGAATTAAGGTCACCCTGGTACCCCGTTGCGTAGAGCTTCCCGAGAATGGTGTGTAAAACTCGCCAAAGGTGCGCATTAGCGGATTTTTCATCGGCTGACCACAAGAAGTGAGTTATCCAATTACCGAATCTCCATTAATTCTCGCCTCCCGGCAGGAGCTCAAGGTGAGCCTCTCAGCCCCATGTCGGATGAACGGTGGTGTGTAGACGAAGATCCGGAAAACGTTTGAGCACGCATCTAATGGTGTCGTCCACTGCGTGCACCACATGCACCTTCGTTCGCCCGACTGCCCTTAATTTGGGTGCTCGTTTGGGGTTGCTGGAGTTCTGGAGCGTTCGGTCGTATTAGATGCAGATACGGACTATGAACGCAGTGGAAAATGTGTGTTGTTTTTTACTCCCTAATAGCTTTACAAAATGTCAACTTTTTTACCGCCAAACTTTGAGGATCCTATATCATTTTTGTCTACCATAAAAGAAGCTTAATATCTGTCATAATCTTTGTATATCGGTCGGTCTATATCCGATTAAAGTGTCAAACACAGGAAATGACAAGCGTCTGACTACAAAAAAGAGTGAACCAAAAATAGAACCGAAATCCCCACCAAACGAACCTAATGATGATGTAATGTGGAATTCGAAATTGATTCTGTCCGCCTGCACGGCACCCCAGTAGCTGGACATCGCGCTGCAGGTTAGGAAAACAGCTACTGGCAACATTTAGCTGCTTCAGTCGTACAGTATCATGTTCACGCGGCGGGAGCGAGAAATGGTAACGAAATAGAAACCACACGTGTTCCGCTTTAGGACGATGATGGTCGAAGATTCTGCTCGAAGAATCTGTGCTGGTCGGTGATCGTTTGTGGCAGATACCGTAGCTAATCAGTGAACATAAAAACTAATTAGGTTTCCGACGATCATCATCATGCATGATCAACAAAAAACATAAAACATAGCCGACGCTTATGCCCCAATTCTTCCGATTCGATGCACGGAAGCTGGTCGGGGAATCGGTGAACTTCCGGTGGCAGCATTTTATTCAAAACAGCTGTCTCCTGCCGCTGAATAGAGATGCAACTTCTCGTGATCGGGATTGCAGCACGTGTGGGAATATTGTTTTGAAGGGTGTGCTAGTTACAAGGGCATCAACGAACGGGTTCTTGAAAGCTACAGATGTAGGTCAACTAAACTCTCGACATACAATTGTTTAGAATAAAATGATTTGATTCGGGTAAATATTCACACTAGACGATGAATCTTGCTGCATCATGGGGAGAGATTGGATGGATCGTTTGCATCATGCGTGAGATGTGGCCGGTAAAAGAGGTCCGATTGTACATAGGTTTGGTATGAGCTTCTTCCACTCGATCGAAGATCTTCTAACTAAACACATTTCCATCACGATCGCACGAAGCGCTCTGGTAAGATAAAATTTATTCCCTCAAAAACACCGGACTCATAGATGCTCATCGATTTCTTGAAGAGCATCCATCATGAAGGCCCTTAAGATCGTAATTGCGAGTGTAGATAGAAATCATAAAGTCGGTAAATTATCATCCTCGACAAAAAGGGGGCGAAATTCATCACCCGCTGTCGGTGATCGTATCGGATTGTACCCCTTCCCATCAGTGTCAGAGGTCATCGAGGATCGTTCGGAAGTGAGTGTACCGTACCGAGCGCATACGATCGGTGGAAAGTGAAACCTTGCCGAGCCTATTCAGCGATCCCCTAATGAGCGGTTCGATGTACAAGAGCCAAAAGCATCGCGTCACCTTCGCCGGGTGAAACGAGCGCCACCTGCCCAACCAAACAGGGTGAGAAGTTGTACGATCCGGGCCACCTGCAAAAACCTGCAGTGCATCTTTCGGTAGTGATAAAATCAGCCGCGATCAGCTTCTTTCTATCACGTACCGCACGCTGTATTGATGACGCCTCGTTTATCTAGCAGTAAAAGCTGGAAGAAAAACTAACTGCGAGATTCCACCGGCACGAAGACGATGGGTACGATCCGAACGTTGTTCAGTAAGTGGCCACTTCGTTGCCGTTGCTTGGAAGAGGCAATCTTGCCGTCGACGGATCCTTACCAGATGGTTGGCAAGCAAGCCCCCAAACCCAAATGCCACCGGTTAAAGTGATCGTGGTAAGCAACCGGTAATTTACGAGGCACAGCACAATCTCGCAAGAAAAAATCGTCTTCAATTGGGACTTGGACCAATGTTTGCGATCGTAAATCCTTACGACACACTTTACGGAACTGGGGCGCATTTCACACTTCGATACATATGCCAATTGAGCTGTTCGTTGCAGGATTCTGCGATAGAACTGACGGACGCGTCTGCTAGCTGGCTGCTGTTTTGCTGCAGGGCTGTTGTCAAATCGAGTCCCAATTGGAGTAAACATTGGCCAGAGTGCAGCGTTTCCGATTGCGAACACTGGTGGTGGTGTTCCGAGCGCTGGAATGACTTAAATGTCAGACGATCTAAACATTGATCGATGCAAGATCGTGGTAAAATTATAGTGATCTGGTCAGCTGTTCCAATAGATGGCTCCACAATCCGAAAAACTTCACGTTACCGTGCGGAACTACGGAAGCGGATCACAGCTGTTAAACGGTAGGCTATCCGATTGTTGATCGAGCTTTGGGGTGTTTGGGCGATCTTGCAGTGTAGAAAGTAATGCGCGAGATATTAACACGCTGCGCTGTGTGTGTGTCCAATATGAATCGAAGAGAAAATTAAAATTGTTTTAAATGTGGAGTCAACAAATATTTCTACAATATAAAAGCTTTGCCAGTATTTTGCAAAATAAATGCAATAATATTTCGTTTACTAAACGAAGCCATATTTATAAATACTTCTTTTTCTTCTTCTTTGGCTCTAAAACCTGCAGAGGTTTTTGGTCTTTCATTACTAGCTTCCTTGATTTAGTTGAACCGTTGATGGTTCTTAAGTCCTATGTGACTGAAAAGACAGCGTGAAATTATCGGAAACAACTATTTTTGTAATCTTTTAGCTTATAAAAAGCAGGAATCAACATTTAAAAGCTCTAAAAAAAATTATAAAAATTAATTCGAATAGTTCTTCGAAAAGTCTTTTTTAGTATCATATGGCTAAAATTATGAACAATATTGATTTTCTTTCCCATATTCTCTGATTACCTTTGCACGTAACCGCCGGATGTTTGGCTTCCGTGTGTTATTATGTTTAAAAAGCTATGATAAACCTTACTCTGACTTGATACAGAGCTGAAGTCCTTTTTAAATCAACTTAATACACAAGAGCGCATTAGCAAAAATAGAAAAAAAAATATGTCCATAGTATACTTACTTACTTACTTACCAGGCACTTTCCGATCTTGGCCTGCTGCAACAATCCTCCATACCGCTCACGGTCTAGCGCCAAATCCAAATATCCTGGCCGTTCTGGCGGACGAATCAACGCAATCACTCCATCTCAGTTTGGGCCTACCACGCCGCCTGCTCTGTCCGGTACCATTCTCATGACATGACCTGCCCACCGAAGCCTGACGAGCTTTATTCGCTGCACGATGGTGAGATCACCGTACAGCTTGTAGTGCTCATCGTTGTAGCGACTCGTCCATTGTCCTTCCACACATGCGGGGACAAAGATCCTTCTGAGCATCTTCCTCTCGAACACGGCTAAGAAGGTTTCATCAGTTTTGGACAGAGCCCATGTCTCAGAGGCGTATGTGAGTACTAGGGGACTATAAAGGTTCTATACGATCTCGCTTCGTCCATCTGGCGACAGGTATTTTGAGTGGATAAGTTTCTTCTGGCTGTAGTATGACCGGTTGGCAGTCAGCAGCACCCTTACGTACAATTCAACGTCTATGTTGTTATCGGTGCTGACTTTTGACCCCAGATAGGTGAAGTTTTGGACGACTTCGCAGGTCCAAACCGAGGACCGAGGAATGCTCGATCCTTTGGTACGCTTCTGCTCCATAGGACATCCATCCCCTCAAACCAATGATGTCAAGATCTCGAGTGACTTATAGAAGATGGAAGATGGATAGAAGTTTCCACCTCCGAGTCTAACAGATGGCTCTCTCTAGCGCCAGATTAAATAGACCCTTGATGGTAGCAAAGGGTTCCCTGAGAGTTTTCCATCCACCTTCACCTGATATGTGATGTTGGTCATTGTCATCGTACAAGCCTGATCAGCTTGGCCGGGATTCCAAATGAGCTCATTTCATTGTAAAGTTTAAAAACGATAGGAGTGTAGCTGCTGACCCGCCATCTTCTCCAAGATATGATTTTTGGAGATTCCAAGTGAATATCTGATCAGTGGTTGATATTCCATTTCGGAATTCTCTCTTATAGTTTCCTCCTATCTTTTCGACGAATGATCTCCAAAGTCTTCTTCTTCTTCTTCCTTGGCACTACAACCTCGTGAGGTCTTGGCCTGCCAGCTATTGCTAGCTTTCTGTGACTAAGTTTTGTCCTAGCTGGATAGTCAGTCCTGCGTACGGGGAGGCGGTCCGCCGGGATTCGAACCCGGCCAAAGTATTACAATTAAAAAAAAACTAGAAATATAACTAACCTTGTTTGGAGAATGGAGTAGACGATCACCTAAAAAAATATACTTCATAAAATTTCATTTAAGGTTGTCCACTACCACAGGAATGTTGTCGTAATCAAACTACTTATTATAGAATGTTTTATTTCGTTTTTCCTTCGCCCACCTACCCCATACATTTAGTCCTCCCACACCCGGTACTATAAATCTCTCCCCAATAATCGGTTTTCGCTAGAAATTGACGCCAGGGCCAGGCCTAGCTACTTGTTGGCAAATGGGTACGATCGGAAGGTCGCCCCCTCACTAGCAACGGTTAATTATCCCGTTGCGGAACATGTCGGGCTGGCGCCTGTTCGACTTCGACCCTATTTGTCGCCCCCGTGTACCGAGAATCGTACCGCCGGTGAAAGCGAAAGGAAAATTGATCCCCTAGCCGAGCCGTGGGGAAGGCTTTTGCAGAACTTAATTCGTTAATTATTGCAATAAATTGTCACAATGCTCTTACCCACCCTTACACACGACGGGTACACGTCGATCGTGTGTTGTAGGCGTCAGCGTTTCTTTTTTCCGCGCGAATAACCAGTTTGGCGCGCGTGTCATCGGTTTTGATTACAGCGCTGCGATTGAATGCAAAGTTGTGCTGCTGCGGCTCACCAATGTGTGGCCCAATTTAGTTTTGCCCAGATTTTCCGGTTAAGCTGCGTGGAAAATGGAGCCGGGTGGAAAAGTGGTTGCCTGTTCGATAAGTGGTTTCCCTCGGAGCAGCCGGTTCCGTTATCGGCAGGTTTTTTTGGTGTTTAGGTTAAGATGAACACGAGACAGCTGCGAACCGCGGACAGGTATGGCAGGCAGGAACACTCCATGGGGCGTACCTTGTCGAATGAGCAAAAATCCGCACGATTTGGCGCGTGCTGTGCGTTCGCTTTCGATTCGCGCGATCCGCGTTAAATCGAAGGCCGAAGCTCGTATCGAATCGAGGCCACAAAATGCACAGGGAACCGGGTTGGGTTGCCCGTCGTCGATGGGTGTGTGTGTGGTGTGGTCAATCGATTTGAGAAATAAAATGCCCGCGCCGGTAGCATTGTAGCGACAGGTGGGTCGTGAAATTCGCACCTTTCAGCAGGCAAATTGTCTTCTTCCGTTTTCCGGTGCCATTCCCAAGTCCGGGGGTACATCGGGCCGGCAAACAACCGGTAGAAAGGTCGCCAAATACTGGACACAAAAAAAAAAAAATAGACAAATCTCTGTCATATGAAAGGGAAAATAACAAATTAACTCTCACACCGTTTGGAATCTTTATAAGGGGAAATGGTGACCTTAAAGGAGGTTTAGGAAAGAAGGGTTGGGAGATCGAGAATACAGGAGGAAAAATGCAAATTAACCCGTGACGGGGTTTCGACAGCGTGCCGTTGTCGTCTGTTGGACAATCACGACATTCCCACGTCCCGGCGTGTTACGTTTATAGTGTTTGACGTGTCGTTTTCACGCGTACACGCGGTGGACAAAATAATGATGAATGAGTTTCGGGAGGCACGCGGGAAAGCGCGGCAAAGGTGGCAAGGAGAAGAACCTTTTAAGGCACAAATGTCAACCACAATGCAATCAGCGATGAGCGACGGCATAAATGGCGCGGAAATGCAACCATTTACCCTTTTTCTGGATCTGCTCTAGAGGCAACGGGAACGATGCAATTGGGGCCGTAAAATATGAGCTAAAGAGGTTACTTAAATGTATCAGGTCTACAAATAAGTTTGCCACGGTTTTTTTTACGAAGTTCCAAGCCTCTTAGGCACGAATGGTCCACGATTTTATTCCGAAAAGTAATTTCCGTCACTATGTACAATCTTTTCCTATCTGCAGGTCCTAGTCTGCAGGTAAGTACCGACAGGTGCCGCAACATGTGACCGAACGTTGTCATGTCTGGTCGCCTACTGGGGCATTTTTTCCTTCAATGCGCAACTCAAACGCATAAGTTGTCGAGGGTAAACGTCACCCGTGATGGTTTCGTTTGGTTCCAGCACTTCGTGGTACACCACACACAACTGGTCCCACCAAATGCACAGCATTACCTTGGTGCCATGAATGTCGAGGAGGAAGCATGTCCCGGGTAACCATACGTTGCTTTACGTTTTCGGTTGTCGTAATATTAAAGGCAACAATCCGGAGCAAACAACCTTTCCGGTTATGCCGTTAAAGCAGTAGCTCGCAGGTGACCAAACGGTGCTCTATGTCACGGGGCTTTTAATGCTTTTAAACGCTGACAAATGGCTGGCTGAGTAACCCCCAAACTTATTTGCCAGTTGAGTCTGTGTTTGGGTCGGGTCTTCATGCCGTGACTCCAGTTCTCGATCTTCGTACTTTGTTGGCCGCCCGGAGCGTTCTTCGTCTTCCATACTAAAATTATGGGGCTCTGTCGGACCCGTTCATCAGCAAATCTGGTGTACCTCAGGGCAGTGTCTTGAGTCCTTTATTGTTTTCGCTTTTCATCACCGACTGCATCCAATCGGTTCCCCCAAACGGGTGTCTGTTGTACGTTGGCTCTACGGCTCAACACTTCCGCGAGTTTCCTTGATCAGGGACCTTGGGGTGTGGCTGGACAACAAATTGTCCTTCGAGCCGCATCTCAACTCGGTCCTTGAGCGGGCTAGCAAGGTGTTGGGTCTAATGTCTCGTATGGCCTTCGAGATTCGAGACCCGTTATGCCTGAGAGCGCTGTACTGTTGCTGGGTGCGTCCTATCCTGGACTAAGCCAGTGTTATATGGTCGCCTGCCGATGTCACCGCTATGGATAGGTTGGAGAGGGTGCAGAGGAAGTTCACGCGAATAGCCGCTAGGCGTTTACTGAACGACTCCAGCACATCCTTACCTTCTTATTCTGAGCAGTGCCAACTGCTGGGTTTGTTTAAACTTGAGGATCGTCATGGTCATGCCCGCAAGTTTTTTTTTTATTGCTAACATCCTTCTTTCGAACATTGATTCCCCCGCCCTTCTAGCAGCTATCCCTTTATATGTCCTTTCCCATTGCCTACGTGTACGCCCTACCCTGCTAATCCCTTTTGGCCGTACACGGTTTTCCCAGAGCGATCCATGGATGCGTGCGTTACGGGCATTCAATGCGGTTGGTGATCTGTTTGATCACAATGTCTCAATTAATTGTTTCCGTTCCCGTCTTTTGTCATCCTCATCCTAATGTCTACTCATTCCTTCCCACAATCACAGCTCTGCCTGCTCCTTATGTTGTTCTCCTTATATTTATGTATATTGTAGTTCTAAGATATTTGACTTTGTAAAGCCCTTGAGGTAAACAATTTTATTAAATAAAATATTAATAATAAAATAAAATTGTCACTTGTAAACCTTTGAAACCACCTCTGATACGTTCTTTCCGAGATAGCGTGATCGCCATGATACGATTATACGATGGGTCTCGATGGACTTGATGAAAACTTCCATCACAAAGTAATGAAGGAGAATTCCCCGTAAAAAAAACTTTTTCCACGCGAAAAATACTTTGTTTACTAATTGATGAAATGACAGCTAGGGGCAAACAAACCCTGAAGATGACACTTCAAAATAACAGTGTTGCTAGATTTTACT
>KZ061970.1:58101-103218 GCA_002091835.1 Anopheles maculatus
GAGATTCGAGACCCGTTATGCCTGAGAGCGCTGTACTGTTGCTGGGTGCGTCCTATCCTGGACTAAGCCAGTGTTATATGGTCGCCTGCCGATGTCACCGCTATGGATAGGTTGGAGAGGGTGCAGAGGAAGTTCACGCGAATAGCCGCTAGGCGTTTACTGAACGACCCCAGCACATCCTTACCTTCTTATTCTGAGCGGTGCCAACTGCTTGGTTTGGTTAAACTTGAGGATCGTCATGGTCATGCCCGCAAGTTTTTTTATTGCCAACATCCTTCTTTCGAACATTGATTCCCCCGCCCTTCTAGCAGCTATCCCTTTATATGTCCTTTCCCATTGCCTACGTGTACGCCCTACCCTGCTAATCCCTTTTGGCCGTACACGGTTTTCCCAGAGCGATCCATGGATGCGTGCGTTACGAGCATTCAATTCGTTTGGTGATCTGTTTGATCACAATGTCTCAATTAATTGTTTCCGTTCCCGTCTTTTGTCATCCTCATCCTAATGTCTACTCATTCCTTCCCACAATCACAGCTCTGCCTGCTCCTTATGTTGTTCTCCTTATATTTATGTATATTGTAGTTCTAAGATATTTGACTTTGTAAAGCCCTTGAGGTAAACAATTTTATTAAATAAAATATTAATAATAAAATAAAATTGTCACTTGTAAACCTTTGAAACCACCTCTGATACGTTCTTTCCGAGATAGCGTGATCGCCATGATACGATTATACGATGGGTCTCGATGGACTTGATGAAAACTTCCATCACAAAGTAATGAAGGAGAATTCCCCGTAAAAAAAACTTTTTCCACGCGAAAAATATTTTGTTTACTAATTGATGAAATGACAGCTAGGGGCAAACAACCCCTGACGATGAAACTTCAAAATAAGAGTGTTGTCAGATTGTACTAAAGTAAAAATTTGAAGTAAACGACGCATGTATAAAAGCCGTCAAAACTTATTTATAGACCTAATACTTAGAATTTTCTAGAATAGGGGGCGGCCCGGTGGTGATGCGACAGCGGCGCCGGTCTTCACACGGCAGGACCGGGGTTCAAGTCTCATCTGGGCCGTTCCCCCATAGTGAGGATTGACTAACCAACTATGCGGTATGAATTAGTCTAGTAAGCCAGAAATGGCAGGCATGACCTAAATGGTCGTTAGGCCAACAAAGAAGACTTAGAATTGTTGGCAATTATATTCACATTTCGAACAATGTATTTCTAAGCACGAAAAAGAGTATTATACTTTTAAGCGATTTATTATGAGCTGAAGTAAAAATATGAACCAAACTTAAACATTAAACGTACAAAACATCTTTAAAATGTATGAGGCATACACTTCGAACACCTTCTTCAGAAAAAGGCCTAGTTTTTCATATTTCACACGCCAAAAGCAGCGATCGATGGAGCAGCAGCCTTTGCACGCCATGTGAAACTATGCCGAGGATTATTCAAATGTATTCCAACTACTTCTGTTGCCGAAATCAGCTGCCTGCTCATTTGCAACTATTTCATTTTTACTTTTATTTTCTTCCTCACAGCCCAACCAACAGTTCCCGTCGTGGATGATCCCGGTGTAAACATGACCCTAACAACATCCCCCCCCACACACACACACACCTACCCGGTGCACAACACCGATCGCAGATGTAAATAGATGCAAATGATCGCTGAACTTAACCCCGGTGCACGGTACCGAGCACCCGGTGCGCCACGTACCGGGCAAAAAACGAATGTGACAATGGGAGCGCCACCGTGGGACAAATGTGTGTTGCGGTGCATCGCATCTGCATCTAACCCACCACCGCATTCGAGGGTGTGAGTGTCAATGTCAAAGGTAGCGAAAACGAGGCTAGGGAATAGGAGTTTTTTGCTCACTGGTACAGTACTGCTGCCCGTTTTCCTTCATTCCACCCGGATTGGGAAATAATGAGGAGCGCCACGGAAAAGCGCAACCGCTCACCGATGCCCTAATGAACCCTTCCGAACCTGGGCAGCTTTGTGGAGCGCGCGAGTCGTTTACCTGAAGTGGCTGCAGAAGTACAACCCAAGCAAAACACACACACACACACACCATCAGAAGAGGCAAAGAGTTAATGATTTCAATGTCATCCCGATTTGGGTTAGCGTGAGCCGGTGAGCTTTCGCTGTCTGCTCGTTGGAGTGGTGGCGTCTCCCAGCGACCCTAACGTAGCCGGGCGCAGACCAATGGAAGGGAAAATCGGTTGCCATTTGCCTACCGAACAATTATGGTTTCGCGAAAGCGCACACTAATGAAGACATTGCGACCCCCATTGTGTGCAGCACCACAAGGGATCCACCACCACCATCGGTTAGGGCACCTGTGCAACCCGCTTCCGGGAGGAGATTTGTGTTTTTTTGTTGCATCTCTTCGTCTCGCGCGCGTTTTTCCGTGCGGCCAGCGAGCTGATTTTGGTCTTTTCCCCACCCGCCGTGACATTGCAGTAGGAATAAATTTTTAATCTATCCGATCGACAAATTAAGATGGCCTGCGCTTTGCAGCAAAAGGGTGCGCTCTGGGAAGATGCGAGCACGATAAGATGCAATGGGAGAATGATTGAGTGTAATGAGTTTTTGAATGTGCAAGATGTGTTTTACATGGTTGGGAGAAATCTTAAGTTTGCAACCATTTTTGTAGATGTAATTTGATGAATTTCATAAAGTTGATGCTACTTTCTAAACCACTTATTATGCAGCGGTGTAAAACAACTTTAACTTAGAGAGACATGATCACCTGGTGCATAGAAAGCTTGGCCTTTTTTTAAGAACAAAATTTGAATTTATTATTCAAATAATATTATTTTACATATTCGTTTTTAAAGTCATTTACAGGTTTCCTTCTAGAAAGTGTTTACACTGTGGGTTTCTATCTATTTTTCGCAATGCGTGAAAAAATGTCAAAAAGACTATATTTTACTGGACCAGATATTTACGCTGGTAGTGGAGGGACAGCTAAACTGCCTTCATTAAAGGAGCTAACCCATACATTATCTTGCCTATCAGAACTTAATCTATCTAATCTATCGAACCCACCTTATGCTATTTACTAAATTCACTATTTACAATATTGTAATGTGCTCACTTTGTCGCGGTTGCCATGTAAGGTGCTAACGCGCACGCTTTCGTACTCTCGTCGTCTGTGGGCGTACACGCGAACACACACTTTAGTGTGCGGAAAAATTGGTTCCGCTAACATGATGATTCCTGCTTGAGTTGGAACCAGCGTCTTGATCGTCCAGGCGATCATGAAAATCTTGAGGAGATTTTCCTTACTGGAGCGTTGGAGACATCGATACCCTTACCTTGGGTAGGGGGACTCTCGAAGCTCTTTGAGTAAGAAGACGTTTTCTATTAGGTTGGATATTCTCCAAACCTGACGGTCCAAACGACTCTTCCCGTGTGTGTCCTCCAAGATTTAATTCCTAGCCTATTAATCGCAGAACAGAGTTCGGATTATTCTGAAATCGGATGTCAAACTTTTAGATTTAAGAATTTCCAGATTCTTAACCGAGCAAACCCGGGATAAGGTCAAAATACAGGGAGGAAATGCCCTGAGAAACAAAATGTCTGTCTGTGCACGTAGGCACAGACCATACGGCAGTGAGCAGTCATACTGTTCAATAAAAAAAAAAAATTCCAGATTCTTCTGAATCTGGTCCCTGATCCGTGTGACGCTGTGTTGTGCGATACCTTGGCGGGTGATTGAGGATCATCTTAAGGAATTTATTCTGAATCCATTGAACAACAATCATATTCCTGCTAGAACATGACCTCCAGATGTTCGATCCATATAGGACTGCAGGGAGTATAACCTGTTTGTAGTATAACTAGTCTTGCTAAATGTACAATATTGCAGTATGTGTATGTGTACAATATTGCAGTATCATCAGCGTGAAGCGATAAATGTGTACGTTGTTTTAGGATTGGTACAACGGCAGTAGTACAGTTATACAAAAGAGGTCCTAAGATGCTCCCGTGTGGAACACCTGTACTGTTGCTGTAGGGCTCTGATCGGGTTGAGCCCAAATGAACTACTGACGTCCGGTTGCTCAGGTAGCTGTTAATGATTTTAACTATGTACAGAGGAAAAACCTTGTATTTTTAGCTTATACAGCAGCCCATGGTGCCAAACATTATCAAAGGCTTTGGTGATGTCAAGCAATGTCATTGCAGTGGACCATCCACGGTTTTTGCCCTCGTTTATGATGTTCACTATTCGTTGTAATTGATGAGCCGTGGAGTGTCCTTTCCTAAACCCGAATTGAACCTCGGTAAGAGTATTGTTTGCTAAGCAATGGTGTTCCATTCGACTATACATAAATAATGCGCTTCAAGATTTTGCTGAGGACGCACAATGGAGAAATGGACCTGTAGCTGGTAGCCATGCATGGATCTTTTCCAGGTTTTCTGATCGGGATAACCTTAGCATGTTTCCACCGGGCCCTGGTGCATTGAAAGAGACGCTGTACTTAATTATTCTCTGAATTGGAAAGCTTGGCTACAAAACTTAGGGATATGGAAAATTCTGTGTGTTTAAAGGTTGCGATTGTTTTACTGCATTTTTTTAAAATACAGATATAATTTTTCCTTCTCTACTGGAAATACCAGGTATGACGGATGGTGTGAGGACTACGTAGAATATGTACAGTTTCAAAATTGACATACACCTTCGAGACTAAACCTTCGACTAAAACTGGTTAATTCCTCACAGACGCATTGGATAACAAAATAAACAGAAGGATGTTGGGCCACGCGCGTATGAAGGGACACTACAGGAGACGCTACAGGGTGCTGGAGCTAAATTTGATAGTTTTCGATTCTGTTTCTTCAAAATCTTCCGGATGGAGATGGAACCAATCAACGGCGATTACGAAGACGTTCGCACCGATGCTTTCTTGGACCGATGCTGCAAGAGCGAGTGCTGCAAGATCAGATTTCGGGTGTAGGAAGAAGGAGGGAGGAATTTGGAAACGGTTGTGAAGCCTTGGATGACTAGAGTGACCACTGGCAGGCCGTAAGTGTTTCAGCAAAATTTCCGCAACTTGTTATACGGCTTCTACAACTATAAAACGGTTAGTTGATACTATTGATGACTTCGCTGCGCTAAATGCGTGACCTCCTAAGGCGCCAGATCTTAGTCCTTTGGATTATTTTGTTTGGGGCAAAGTTGCACGTGACACTAATCGAACGTACACCAACATTAAGGTGGAACTAGTGGCGAATATTAAGTCCTTTTTTGCAGCCCTCCTTAGGGACAGGGTTTTACAGGACTTGCTCCAGTTTAAGAAACCAGATCGATCCCCATGGTGGATGACGAGCTCTACGAATTGTACGGAGATCTTGCCATCGTGCAGTGAATTAATATCGCCAGGTTACAGTGGGCTTGTCACATCAGGAGTAAAGTCCTTTAAGGCTGTCCACGTAGAGGCGTGATGGGCCCAATTTGAGCTGGAGTGATGTAACAGCAAGGAAGGCCGGGATAATGGATTGACAGTCGATCGGAAACGGTTTTAGCACCTGATACGTAAGTAAAACCTATATTTTGCATATTTATAGATTAAATGTTAGCTGTTTAAATTTAAATCGTTATCTGTAATAGCCTGTAAGAGACGTATTTTGAATAACTTTACCGTTAACTACTGCATTTTTACCGATATATTTTAAAAGATGCTTTTTAAGGTAAAAATGAACAGCCTTCAAATCAACACTGGGGCGACCGGATGGTATAGTAATAGCAGGATCATACTTCCCAGGACAAGACAACAAACAACATTGACTATCCTGCTACGTGGTATACAGAAGTTTTGTAAGCCATGACCTAGTAGCGCGTCGTCATGCTCAAAAGAAAGAAGCATCAACTTGACGATCAAATACAAACAATAATTTAATAGTGATGGTAAACGAACATCACGAGCACACCGCTCCCCCAATAAATGGGCGATTTCTTACCGCAATAATCTTTCGCAATTGCTTTTGACCGCATTGCTGAAAAGATCCTCACAAATAAAAACCAACAAAAAAGGCCAGCTATTGTGCAAGAGGTGCCAAACATAAGACTGAACGCTTAAGCAACAAGCGTCCGCATGCGCAGGCGTAATAGAAAAGCAATAATGCTTCCTCGCGGGCCCAAACAGCGCCCACCGCCGACCAACCGGAAGGAAAATGGGTTAATGTTTCATTGACTCCCGAAAGTCGTTTGCGAGCATTATGTATGGATGGCGGGCGGCCGTGCTGCGGATTAAGTTTGGCGCGGGATTAAGGTAAACCGATCTTCAGCCACACTTCCAGTGAAGCACCGATCAATGAAACCATCCACCAAGCCTGCCAGCAGCGCGTTCCAGGCTGCGTCTCCACACCTGTTGGGGCACAAGTTTGGGGCGGTCTTGAGAGTGTGGTAACTGTTCCCGATTTGATTCCACTCGAGGCGGCCGGAATTTGAGGAACAAAACAGTGCGCTGGTAGTAATCATCGAGAGACGGCATCTCTCAATAGCACCGCTTGCCTAGATTCACGTCCGGAAGGGAACGTACCCCTCGGATGGCTTGTTCTGGTGGGCTGAGCGCACCCGAAATTGGGTAATCATGAAAGCGCCATGCAACAGCACAATAGTCCTCGCTGCACTCGAGACCGTCGTTGTCGAGCCGGTACCTGGCTGGAGGTAATTATGGGATAAGCGAAGTTCAGCAGCACTAGAAGACCGGGGCATCACCACGTTCGGGGCGGTGATTATCCACCTGCGCCATCGTAGGGTTTCGTCTGTAGGACGGAGCCACTCATTATGCACTGCGCTGTATGCCCAGATCCCAGTGGCAGAACACTTGAGCCAGCAGTGGAGTACATGAATGGCTAGTTATGGGTTGGATAGGAGGGGGGTTTTTCTTCTTCCGTACACATTCCCAGACCAGAATCGCTAATGGGAGCGGGATGAATTTTCATCCCCGTGTGCCAGTTACATGACAAATGATCTTTCGACAGCACCACTAGGGGCGCAAATCGATCAACGGGTTGGTTGTTGGTATGTTGGTCAAGGGCGAACATAGTTTGGGATGCGAATGGGCACTTCGGTGTGCTTTTTGTACACAAAGCAATGCTGGCACTCGATGGGATGCGTTTTTTGTTGTTGTGCGTTTTGGGTTTGGGCTAGTTTGAAGGATTTGATGAGTCCATTAGGAAACGGTTACGTTTCGTCAGGTGGTTTTGATTGATGCAAGAAATGAGGACGGTGCGGTTTTTATGACAAATCAACTGTACTTGTTTAACCATAAATATTCTAGCCACCATAAATTTTATACTGACGGCACTAATTCACCAAACTGTGCAGGATGTGCAATCTGCTCTTCAACTACTAACTGTGCGAAGGCTATCGCTATGTGCTTAGCAGCAGAGGCAAACTTTGACTCTCCTGGAAATAAGATAGCAGATAAACTTGGAAATGAAGGTCGTCTATCAAATAATATTAATATAAATCCCATCTCTAGGAAAGATAGGGTGAAACAATTTAAATGATTCATCGAAAGATCTTGAGAGATAGAGCTATCAAATCATCTAAGAACAATAAACATTTCAACACAACCACTGTGATGTTCGCCCAGATCACAAAGATCACAGAATCTTATCCAGCTTATGCATTGGACACACCAACATTACTCATAACCATTTACTCTCCAAATCAACCTTCCCTCTCTGCCAGTATTCCTTTGCAATATAGCCTCAGGAGATTTTATTTTTCGGCTTGATCTACCCATAATTGGACCCACAACAGTCCAGTCCGGGTGTGATTTGGTATCGATCTCTTCAAGTTAGCTGGCGACTAATTTATAAATACATCTTTCACTGTTTGCCGTGGTAGTTTACCTCATTTTAATTTTTTTACTTTATTCGTCGGACAGCAGTCTACATGAATTTCTTAAAGTTAGCTTAGTTTCTCTAACACACAGACGCCTACGAAACGCGGACTTTGAAACATTTAAATCGAACAGTTTAGACACATCACTTGGACAGGATCACTTTGCCCGAAGTTTGTTCGATATCGTAAAACATGTAGCAGTTGTCGTGGTCTAAAGGTTCTTGCTGGTGCCGAAAATGTGAACGAACTTCATAAATTAGGAGCTTTAGGAGATTGAGTTGTCAAGAGTTCTTCGACGAACAGACAACTGTTGGATACCTAACAATAAACACCTAGCTTCATAACATACGATGGACGAGGACCTCCGTCCTTTTAATGGAGTAGCCTTATTACCTCGACCAGCGGAAGTGCTCCAGACAATACGAGGCGTATTTGAGGACAGATCTCACCAGGGAGCAATAGAGAACTTTTATCGTCAAAGGGTCGTGAAATTCTCTTGCTATTCGTTGTAAAAGGCTTAACATTTGGTTTGCTCTTGAGATTACTGACTTGATTTGAGACCTAACACTAAGACGGCTATCTAGCAGGGATACACAAGTCTCGAATACAAGAGGTACGTTCCAGTTTGTTTTCCAATTTATCTTATTATTTGCATAACTGATAGATTGTTATACAATTTAGCATAATACATGAGGTCGCTCACACAAAAATAGTATGAAAAATTAGTTATTTATAAATATAAACCACTATGAAATTTTCTGATCGTCAATAATTTTAGATTTTCATTGGATTTTTGTGTTGAAACGTATTTAAAATAATATTTATTTGATATAGCCCATTTACACACGGTACTTTTGGATGGTATTTCTACGGTAACTTCTGTCAAATCGATGTCAAATCGGTTTGACAGCTTTTACCACGGCATAGAAAAGTAAATTCGGCTCGACCTATGTATTTTCTGATACCGTCTGGTTAAAGCTGTCAAATGGCAATACAACTTAAACAAACAACAAACAATTTTATTATTGCTACTCTGTGGTTGTGTGTTAAGCCCTTATTACATTACAGGAATAATTCCGGAATTTGTCTGTCACTTCTGTTTTCTGACAGAGAATTTCGCGTGCCAAGTGTAATAACATGCTAGGAAAAAATAACGGAATTTGATGTCAAACAAATTTTGGTATTTAAAATGAAAGGAAATAACTAACAAAACTAACAAAAGAACAATGATTAAATCTTCACAATTAATCTACAGCTCCAAACAACAACTGTTTTATGTGTTTACTTCCGATTTTACACTTTGATAGCCGTATTCCCCTTTTTGACAGAAAGTACATTGGATCAGACCAATTCATTTTTCCGAGCCGCGGTAACTTCTGTCAAACGCGTTTTGACGTGCCAATTCCTACTTTCTACCGTAATGTAATAAGCCCATTACTGTCTGTAATTGTGCAAAAAAGAATGGAAGACGATATTCTTTTTGGTCTCGCTTTAATTTTTGCCGAAGAACCGGTGAGAAAAACACGGAAGGTTTGGATGAAAAGGAAGTACGCTCAACGGTCTATGCTTTCGCACACAAACCTGATCAGGGAGTTGCAACTAGAACCGACGAACTGCGTTACTCTCTTTCTCCAACGAGAAAATACGCATATGAGGGAGGCAATATCGCTGCACGAGAGGCTGAGCTCATCTTTGCGTTTTTTTATCAGTGGGGGAACATAGTAATTCATCAGTCTGTATAAAATTACTCAATTATATTAAAAAAAAGAAACATGCATGTCCTTTGTTTAATATTGTTATAAACCTTCATTTTAAACTGTGCAAACATTTGAAGACAGAAAATACCACGTATTTTCCTCCATTGCGTTTACACACATGGTGTGGTATTTTCTGTCAAACGACGCTATCAGATGGAGTTTTGACAGAAGTTACCATAGAAATACCATCCAAAACTACCGTGTGTAAATGGGCTAATAAATGGGAAAGAAGTTATAAACATTTTTAAATGCTCCTCAACGCTTTTGTGCTGGCGACGTAAGTGACCGTTTCAATCGATTGCGTGAAATATTTCACAGAACAGTGAAAATTTCATGAAAAAGTGTACCTCAGCGTTGTATACAGTGAGCTTGTATACAATAACTTGTACGGCGCACACACTGTTCAATTGTTCAAATGTTTTATCTACTCACGTTATGCAAAAAAATTATATTCAATAAAATAATTAAGAAACGTGATTTTTGATGAGAAAAAAATGAAAATTTTGTTTCTTGTTTATGAAAAATATCTCATAAAAATAATACAAAAAAAATCTAGAAGAGGCATCAGGAAGGCTCCTTGCGTAGAGAAAAAGTTTGTCAGCCCCTGGTTTGTTGTTACGACCAATTATGAAACCAAACAGCTTCCGTATTTCTTTCCCGCCTTGAAGCTGAAGGCCGATTGGTGGCTACACAGATCTGTTTTAATTTCGATGTGTAACAGTAGTGTAAGTTAGCTCGTAAATGCGTAATTTAAAAGCATAACAGTAGTGTGAAGAGTGAAATATCGTGGAGTAGTGAGTGTTTGACGAGAGGGTCAAGGATTGAAGGAGAACAACAGATAGAGCAATCTGAGCGTATTCCATTGTACGCTGTGGTGACCATCGTTTTGCTGAAGTATCTTATCTACCCATCGCATATAAAAAAAACATTGTCACAATTGTAAACAAATCCTGCGTTTGGTGGCGTGCTGCAACAAAGTAAGTGAATCTTGATAATTGAAGCGATACTTGACGCGCATGGGACAGTTGCAATCGGGACCACTTCAGATAAAAGCGTACTGCTGTTTGTGCAAGTAATTATACTAATCAACCGGCAGCAGATGTTAATAGACAATTGAGCCAGAGCATGTAGTGGCGTAAAAAATGAAGCACGCATACACACACACACTTATCTCTCATATCACGCGTCGTCGGTAGCATTGTACCGGGGGGACAATCCAACAAGGATGTTCGTTCGGTCGATACCGGCAGGAACGATGCTGAATCAAAACAAAACAAAACTCTACTTTGACAGCTCGAAACACGTGCTGTTCACGTGCGTTAACCCTTCGATGTGCAACGGATAGTGTTGGCGTTGAAATATTTCAAGCACGAGGTCAGCGTTCAGTGCTTATGAAGGGTCTTATGTGATATTTTGAATGTAACAAATAAGCATTTTAAAATGTTCCTTTTTTTGTTTCTGTTCGGTTTGATAGGTTCGGCACTGAATCGAAACCATTAGCACCTTTATCTGGTAAACTATTAACATCGGTCCAAACACAGCAACACATCACACTCCGTAGCAAAAGAGAACACGTGTAGCAGAACCGGCCACGCTAATTCATTCTCAATTTCCTTTTCTTTTCTTCTCCCTCTCTTCATATCTCTTATCAAAGGATTCATCTGGCTCGTATACGTTCCGCAGCGGCAAACTATCGAAGTGACAAACGAACAATTCCACCACCAATAATCGTTCGTAAACAGTTTGCGAAATTGAATGAACGCAAACTCACGAGCAGAGCGGCGCTGTTAACAGCTTCAATTAGTGATTGTAGCTGGAAATCTTCAACCACCGCCCAGCACTACACAGCATCACATGCGAGAGATAGCATTATCTGGGCGCTGCTGCAGCAACACTCCACCGAACTAACCAAGAGTAAGAAGGCACATGATGCGCTACTAGACAGAGAGAGGTCTGAAGCCTGATAGGAGATTCTCTGTTGGAGTTGCTTACGATAAAGGTGACGCTTGTAATATAATCAAGCACGGATGCCCACAGTTGCCCACCGCTCGCTACCACCGCGACCCTCCAGTTAAGGCATGTCCGCTAGCCGAGTGAACAACAACAGCAGTCGTCAGCGAACCGTCGATCAGGTTAGGCTACGGGAGAGTTTCGCATGACGGCGACGTTCCAGCGCTCTCACCGACCATGTCAGATGAAACTGCCGAGGTAAGCGAAAGTCTATTTACAGTTTGCAAGAGCCTATGCGCAGCTATGCTTTCATGGTACTTGTTTCGTTCTTTAATTTTAGCCTGGCGGAGGTAGCCAACCCCGAACGCAGCATGATCATGATCGAAGCGGTGTCGGTAACGCAGACGGCCACTTGGCGTCGGAAAACGCACGATCGGAACGATGGTACGAGAAAATTTCCGTCGAACCATCGATGTTCCTGTACATGATGGCGTTTATGCTGACGTCGGTCGTGGAGCAGGCGTTCTTTCTGTACAAAGCGTGCACGGTCGATCATGGCTACTCGCACGAGATATGTCTCAACATTGAGCAATATCAGGACATCAAAAAGCAGGTGCAAGTAACAACGTCCACCTTCCACCAGTGGAACAATATCGCTATGTACGTGGTGCCTATCATACTGGCCCTATTTCTCGGCGCATGGTCGGATCGGCGAGGTCGCAAGCTACCGCTAATTCTCGGTCTTATCGGTAAATTCATCTACTCGATCATGATTGTCGTGAACACTCGTATGCCTTCGTGGCCGGTCGAGTACATCATCTACACGGCAACGATTCCAAGTGTACTGACCGGTGCGGACATTGCCATCTTTGCGTCCTGCTTTGCGTACATCTCGGACATTACGACGGTGGAAGAACGGACGCTGCGCATAACGATACTGGACGCTACTTACCTCAGCACGATGCCGATCGGCGTTGCCCTTGGGAATGTGATTTTCAACCATACAGGAAAATCGTACACGATCATGTTCGCAATCAACGCGTCACTGTTGGCCTGCTCTATCGTGTACTCGGCGCTGCGACTTAAATCACGCACCACCGAGCGTCAGTGTTCGATCCGGGAGCTGCCCTGGTACCGTATGCCGTTGGACTTTTTCGACCGGCAGCATGTGGTACGGTCGGTGAAAACGTTCGTACGCCATCGTGCGATGCATCGCCGTACGTACATGTACCTGCTGATGGTGGCCATGTCCTTCTACACGTTCCAGCGCGATGAGAAGCCAAAGATGTATCTCTACACCCAGCTCAGGTTCAACTGGGACACGGATCTGTACAGCTACTTCAAAACGTATCAATCGGCGGCCTATGTCGTGATGATGTTTGTGGGCGTACCGTTCTTTACGAAGGTGCTCGGACTGAGGGACACGCTTATCATCATGATTGGTGCTCTGGCGCATGCCAGCGCCCGGTTCGTGTACATATTTGCCCAGGTCGGATGGGTGTTGTACATTGGAGCGACGATCTCAAGTGTTGGACCCGTCGTGGCGCCCGTGCTGCGGTCGATGATATCGAAAATGGTACCCACAAACGAACGAGGAATCATATTCTCTTTCCTGTCCGTGTTCGATAACGCGGTGCCGTTGTTTAGCGGTGTGCTGTACACGCAGGTTTACAACGCTTCCATCAACACCTATCCGCAGGCCATTTTTCTGCTCACGATGGGCACCCAGATGGTGGTTTTCTTCATTGCACTGTAAGTGATGCTGGTGTGGGGGTTTTTGTTTTTCAAACAGAAGTCTTATTTACCACGATTCGATCTTGACTTTGCAGCGCAATACACATTTCCCTCCGCGGACGTACGATGGAAGATGGCATTCCAGCAGAAAAACCACCTGGAGCTGGGCTGATCAATGAAGCGAAGGGGCCAGCGATCGATGATGAAGCACCAGCTGTTTCTCAATAATAGTCATGATAACGGCTATCGTTCCCTTCGCTCAGTGTCAGTGACGACAACGACGACGACTAGATTGCGCTTACATTGTCGACGATCGACGGCGTGTGTGATAATGCGAAGCAAACGAGCTAGAAAGTGATGTGCGGTGGCATGTAGTGTTTATCAACCTTCTTTTCATTTACTAAACATTATACATTAGAAATCCGTTACGGTGTTACGGTGGCTTAAAGTCCGTAAATAGAGCAGTGTGCCAACATGTTGTGTGGTGTCTTTCATAGTAATAAACGCTGTTTTTTTTTAATGCGATGAATCTTTTGTTACAATGTGCGCTCAGGATGGTGTCAGTACCGGTTAGCGTTGCCCTTGTCCGCAAAGCAGGACCTCAGCGATTCCTCGGCTACAAGGGTCGGTTTGTGCGGTGGCACAGCAACCTGAGCAAACAGTGCGATGCCTTTCTTCAGTAGCTCAATCGCTTCGTCAACGCGCTCGTCCTGATAGGGAGTTGGAGGAATTATACAAAAAGCCCGGTTAGTAAAGAGTTGAGATATTGTGCCCTTGCAAAGACCCCGGGTATTGTGGTTCCACTGTTGTCATCCCGCTACTACGGCTAAAGAATAGTGAAGAAGCAATTGTGTTTGATATTGCATATATACCTCCAACTGATGAGACTGTAGATAAATAGATAAAAGACAGGATGTACATTAACTCGACGTCACACAAACGGCACCAAACACATAGACACAGAGACACGTTAACACATGTACATTCTTCTTCGTTACAGTAGGAAAAGTAGGGAAATAAGGGATTAGGTGACCCTGCGAACGGGTTTCCAGCATTGAGGGAAAACATATACAATTTTGCCGTATTAGATGACAGAAGTGGTGAGGTGGTAGGTGATATATTGATTCAGTTACTAGATTAGGTGACACATGGCTCTCTCGCCTCCGGTTTCCCACTTACCGCCATCATTTCCGCACCGGTAGTGCACAGTTGATCGCTGGCTTCGAGCATTTTCACGCTCGCCTCCAGGTTGATCTGTTTCTTGCACCTGTTGCACTTCACATTTCGTTGTGACGGTTTGCTCGGGTACGACAGTGCATTCCCACAATCTGCAGTGGTGCAGCGCAACCTTGGCTTGTCCGGTAGCTTATCCATCTTTGGCCAATCCTCACTGCACGCTCGGCAATCACACTTGAACCAGTAACGTGATCGTAGATTCCGCTGTCGCACCGGTTTCGGCTGCCGCAGGAAATGTGGCCCATAGTTTTCCGGCACCACAGCCCCGGCCGGTATCGGACGGCTCGTGTGCAGTATCATGGACGTGCCGAGAAACGAACGCGTTACGCCCGGATAGCACTCGTGGTTAAACATCGATGCGCCACGATAGATGCCCACCCCGATGTACTGCACCTTGGCCGTATCGAACCGATGCTCACCGGTGATGCGCGTTTCGTACACCTCGTGTGCATTGAACTGAAGCGACTGAAGGGCGGACAGCAGTACCGCACCAACCTGCAGCTCCAGTTCGGTCGGTTCCGGTGCTTCCGTTGTGCGACGTCCGAAGAATTCGGCTTTCTGCAGACAGCGCAGCAGAAAGGCGGTCATGAGCGTGCGCTTAAAGTGATCTTCCGGGTCACGATGCTCGGTATGGGCACAAAACGTGTCCCGCAACATGTGACCCTCTTCGATCACTTTCTGCGGTGTGCCGGCCTGCGTGATCATACGCAACGCGACGTGACAGAGAATCGACATACCGGAACCGATCATTAGGTCGAGATACTGACATTCGAAGCGATGGTACGTGGCACAAGCCTTATCGCGGCAAGCCACCGAACAGAATGCCACTCCGCAACAATCTGGACATGCGACCGGTGCTATCAGTCTGTAAGGGATGCAGATAAACAGGATAATCATAGCGTTGTGAGCCATCATAGTCATCACCCTACCTCGAAAAGCAGGCAGTACAGTGCGTTCCAAAGTACTTCGGATGCAGACAGGCGGCATAGGCCTGCTCGGTAAGAATAACCTCCCCGGGACCGAGATCTGCTGCCGCAATGACGTAGCGACCGCGTGGATCCTCCTTACTACCGGCAAGCTTGATCTTCGCCGATGCACCAACCATTTCGCTACTTTCAACATCGCCGGCCAGCTTCGGCAAGGTTCGCTCCACCTCGACTGATGGCGTTTCCTGCTTGAGCACATGCAAATCTTCCATATCTTCCTTCAGACGCTTGAGCGCGTAATCATTGTGTCCCGACAGCTGGTGGAACAACTTTGTCGCCACCTCGGCACGGCCATTTTCCTCCAAAACTTGATGATGGAAAAAACGCACACAGACAAATTAAAACAGTAGATTTCGATTGTTTCGATCCGAAAAAGTTCACTTACGTGCGTAACACTTGGCAACCCGTGCGTAGTAGTCAGCATTCTGCTTTACCGGCAGGCCACACTTCGAGGCCAGCTGAAGATCCTGCAGCCCACGCTTACCGTCCAGCATACGGATAAACACCTCGGCCCGTGTCCACAGCGCCAACGCCAGCGTTAGCCCCTTGTCAATGTATCGATCCACCCCTTGAGCGGGAGCACGCATCACCGCCTGACACGCCATTATGGCCGCCTGCTGTAGCTTGTTCTCGCCGAGCAGCTTCAACGCCTGCTCCCGCCGTTGCCAGGAAAACTTTGCATCTTTCGCACGAAACACGGGCTCGACGTGCTCGAGCGTACCCTGCACCTCATATGCAACGACCGGATCGTCGTAGATTAGGCGCAACCGTTCCTGGTCGGTCGGTACCTTCTGGTACACGTCCGTCAGCCAGCGGGCATGTTTACCGGTAAAATTCTCCGCCACCGAGTGGTAAAACTCGTTGAAGAATCCTTCCTTCTGCGATTGGAGCGTTTTTTCGTTGCACAGCGACGTAAACAGTGGATCGTTATCGATCGAGGACATCTCTGCTGGCGTTTTTTGCGACTGTCCGGAAATGTCGAACGGAAAAGCGGAAAAATACCTACCAGTACCGACCGTATGACGACTCGGAATTAGAATGAATGAAAAGGGGAGCGCGCGTAGTGTTGTAAGCACGAGTGCACTAAATTTAGAATGCGCATCTCCCGGCATGTCGGTGCTCCATTTTTTCGAAACGATCAAATAAGGAGAGAGCGCAAGCGCCTTATTGGTACGAATGTCAAATTCTTGTTGATCGTTAAAGCGATTGCGCGTTGGATTTTGTTTACTAGCGTACGTTATTCAGCAGAAGGAACTGATTGCTTGGAGGTAATTTCTTTCGGGAAAAACGAATCGTCAGTCTGCCGGTACCATTGTCCATGTACATTTGTAACGTGTATCTGTTTTTATTTCGTTCCGTGTTTTACGTCTGTCCATGTGTTGGCTTATCTATCATCGAATTAAATTCCATTCAGATATTGTTTAACATCATCTTTGGTTGTCCCTTAACTACTAGTACAATTCTATTCGTTTCGTTTGTTTTGCTTTGTTTGTATATAGAGTTTGTCGTTTATCGCTCGCTCCTGCTCCCTGCCTAACGTCGGCTTCCTTCCCCCCGCCTAGCGTTATATGTATATTAATATTGATAATGATCTCACTATGCCGTTGCTGCCTCGGTGAGTATGTCGAATTGCTGCGAGTCATCCGTTGCGAGTAGGTCATCCTCCACCGGGGACTCATCCGCGCTTTACGAAACAGTTTAGGCGGTGTAAAGCGATCCTCTATGATTAGTGGCAATTTGGTTGGTTTCGCCTTCCTTGGTCGTGTAACATTGATGCGCGGCAAGTTTCGATGAAATTGTGCACACACACACGCACGTACATACATACATACACACACATACGTACATGATTATTTTGTTTATGTGAAAACTAAGTCGAGAGATCGGTTCCATTTTGTTGGGGTTGGTCTTGGTTGCGGAGGGAGGATGCATCGGAACGATTCAAATAATTTCCGGGGTCGTACAGTGGGTAATAACGTCTTCCAAAAATATATCCATCTTTCCTCGCACATGCCTATGCCTTGGTGTGCCTAGCTATTATAACTATACGTTTCGCTTTTCAGATCGTTTTTTTTTTGTTTTCTGCATTCGCGTTTGGTCAGGACAGGCTTAATTGACTACTCTAAGAGATGTCCGTTTGCTACACATTCGATGCACATTCATACGATGCCGGGCAGGACACGGCCAAATCTACACACGAACCTATGCTCTAACTTTGCTGCGCGTGCTGAAAGTGGAATGGAACTAAAGCTTTTCGGGTATAAAACGTTTGATTTGGTTCTTGATGTCTTTCTGTACGGAGTTGACCACGCGCTCACTATGAATCGCCATACACTGGCTGCAATAATACTGATAGTAACGATTCGATTGTGTCATTTGCTGCACAGGTAAGATTGCCTGGATATAAGAAGTCTGCTAGGTTTACCTCAAAACGATAAAACGATAAATTGATGCTGAAAAAGTTCATGATCAGTGCACGTGACAACGTCCTAACGTTTGTCCATATACTGGGATCTAGGAACATTAACACTAACATACAAGCAAAACCATCTGCTCCCATCTTTCCAACAGAATAGCGTTGATATGTTCTGTTCAAATGCTTCAACAACATTGTGCCGATGTGCTCTCTAGGGTGTAGAATAATGCAACACTTTACATAACACTCAAATAGTCTCGGGGAGGCACGCCTCTAGTTGCTTTGCTCCTTTGCCAAACCCGGCATCAGGTAGGTGATCATGGTGCCCTTACCCTTCACGTTAACCGTCCCACGGCAGGTTAGATTGTAGCCTTTGTCCTTCACTATCTGATACACATCTTCCGTCACCTGTATATGGTCCATCAGCCCCGTTGAATCCATCCGCGAAGCGACATTAACCGCATTGCCCCAGATGTCGTACTGTGGCTTCCGGGTGCCAATTACACCCGCCACCACCGGTCCAATGTTGATCCCTGTTCAGTTGTTTAACGATTAGTCATCTCACATCCTCTGACCTACATCACCTACCCAACTACTTACCAATACGCATCCGGAAGTTGTTAAAGGAATGTTCGTTGACGTCCGTTATCTTCTGGAACAGTTCGAGCGCATAGTCCATCATGGCGAACACGTGCTCGAAATCGTTCTTGTCACAACTGTTCGCCGTCAACCCGGACGCTGCCATGTACGTCGAACCGGTCGTTTTGATTTTCTCCACATGCCGGAATCGTTCCAGCCCGAGCAGCTCATCAAAGTCGACAATGATTTCGTTTAGCAGCCGCAAGCACTCGACGCCTTCGTTGTTACCTTCCAGCTCGATGTAGAACTCGGAAAAGTTTGGTATCGAGGCGAACATTACGCACACCGTGTCGCACTGTTCGTGATAGATTTCCTGTAAAACAAAAAAGATAGAAGATAACTCATAATGCTTGCAGAGAGCCAGAGACGCACGCGCTTACCTCAATATTTTTCTCACGCATCAGGAAGTGATCGGCCACATGGACCGGTAGGATGTTAGCTAGCAGTTTGCGGTTGTAGGCCTGCAGATGCTCCATGTCTTCCTTCTCTTCCGTCGCCTGCAGCTTCCAGATAAAGTCGAGCCGACGCGTAATCTCCGTCTGCTGGCTGTGCATGATTTGGCCGATCACAAACACCACCAGAAACGCTACATCGATCAGAAATCGTTCCGTCGTTAGAAACCTGCGTATGGGAAGAGAACAGTTGAGGGAAAAAGGGATAAATTAGATGACAAAACAGCTTAAGAACCTTAAATTTATTGGTAGTAAATATTTGGAAGAATTTTGTACGACTTTTTTCATGAAAAGAGAAAGGATTCCCGCGACAATTGAAAAGTTCTCTGTACGTTCGTTAGCGCCACCTATCGGGGAGTAGCAGAGTCTTTCAAACAGATTTTTAACCAGCAGTCCTGGTTGATTATCATCAATTCTTAACCATTTGAACACATAAAACTATAGGTCTATAAGATGTTTTCTGAAGTATTAAGCATTAAACGTAGCGTCTTGCATGCTTATACTCATGTAAACCTAATAGTAAGGCTAGATATAATTAAAAATGCACTTTGCACATAACAACTTTCATTCCCTTTTCAACGGATTGCAGCTTACTAATTGCTTTTTTAAAAACTTTATTAAAGTAAAGCTTGGAGTACATGTATAGCTAACTTTTTATTAAAATCTGTCTATTCTTATCATACTTTTCGATAAATGGTAATTAAATACTGTCCCATTGAGTTCAGACGGTCATATTTACTTGACGTGCACCCAGCCAATGCAAGTAAGCGACGTAGTTAATTGAGCCGTAATCCGACTAATGGGTGTATAACGATGACTCTATTGTTGCATCCACAAACCCTCGGTGTATCGGGTATTTCAATCCTTCGTGGCAGATTCGCGAGTTCGCGTACGTGCACTGAATTGAAAATGCTCCGCTTAAGACACACCGCAACCCTGACGCTGTGCACGGGATTGGGTAAATTAGCTTTCCGGCTTGTTTGTGGTTTTGTTGTGGTGTAGTCAAACTGCCGCGGTGTAATTAGTAACCGATGAGCGTATTTACAACCATACCGAATACTTGTTGGAGGGATATCGGTTGTTTGATGGTTGCGTTTCAATGTAAGCTTAGCTCGTTCATTGCTCGTTTTTTCGAATCAGCAAAGGGAACACAAATATTGGGGAGTTATTATATAAATTACACACAAACATTCAATGAAAAGTGATAGATAGGATGTTTCTCAAAGAGAAAAACAGATCCGCATGGAACATTAAATCATATCCGGTAAAAGTCCATAATCGATCTAAAGAAAAAAGAATATCTTAAGACAATCTTTTTACTCCAACATCGTTCCACACGTTTTGCCACGCACCATCCACCATAAAACTCCCCGGGTACATACAGAAAGTAAAGTAATTGCGCTTAAATCTCTCGCCCAGCAAAACAGACAAAATTAATGAATCACTTCCGATCACTTCCGGCAAATATTGGCACGGACTCGGAGGTTTCCGAGAGTCGCTTGGGCAAAACTTTTCTCCAAGGGTGATTAACAAGCTAAAAGGTGAAATTTTTAAAGTCATTCTCTCCATTGCTGCTGTCCGTGCCGCCCTTCATTAATCGAATCGTAACCGCGCTTCACCCGCTCGATTGGGCGACTAATGCCGACGGTGGTAGAATTGATGGTCACCGAAGTGGAAGCGATGGTTGTTATATTCACATTATTAAGTCGATCGGGAAGTTTTTAATCCTCACCAGTCGCGGCGTAAAAGCGTCGGCAAAAGGTGCAGAAAGTTGGGTGCCCGAGAATGGGGAGTTGTTGCTGCGGGAAACAAACTGGCCTGCCGCGTGGTGGTGTAAAAAATTGTACTCCATCGCATCCGCATCCTGATTATGGTGCGAGACGATGAAGGGCAAAGTTTATCGAAATGCTAACATCGACTTGATGCGAGTTGGTGCGAGAGACTTATGAAGTGATGGGGAAGTACAGTGAAGCAGCAAAAATTGGTAGAGGATAATCTTCGGCACCTTGGGGCGGAACTTGGGACCAGGCAAGGAGTTTTATTTGTAATTATGATTCGATTTTAATCCTGGCTGATCGATGCCAGCTGTCGTTTTGTGTTTAAGTTAGGCAGGAAGCTACGTTCCTTTTTTAACGAGTCACACTGTGAGCTCCTATTCACGGCTTTCAATAGTTTATAGTTATACATGCTACCTTTCCACGAACAAAGTGTTTATCAAGTATTGTAAAATTTGATTTATCAATTTCTATTTAATTGCAAATCGATTGGAAACGGTTCTAGGTACAATATATTTCATAGAATTGTGCTGAAATAATTCATTTTGCAAGAAAAACACATTACTAACTACACAAGAAGTGTTTCACGAACTACCAGGACGTTTTATTTCCCTAGTGCGCAACTTATTCGCTGAATTCACTGGAATGTTAACGCTCTGAAAAACTCCCTTTTCGCAATAACGTTTCGAGCTAAGGCAACCCTTTCCACGAGGCGCACACGTTTCGCCAAATCCGAACCATAACTGTGACACAATATATTATGCGCTTTAAATTAATAATGTGTCCAATCAATACGTTCACATAGTTACTTATTCAACTGAACACATTCAATTTCCGCTTCTCCGAACCGAACCCGAAATTGCACATTCGATTTGTGGTCGAACCGACAACCGACGCATTACCATTACTTCCGGGCTTCCCTCCCATACACACCAGGGGGATAAATTTTATGGGTGCACTTACCATGGTTCGCAGTGACGGTCGAAGATGAGTGCCAGCACGATGATGGACGTAACGTACAGCACGAGTATGACAATAAGCAGCAAGATTTTGAATAAAATTTTAATAAACTGATGTACCGCACAGGTCAGTAAGGCAAGCAAGGTAAGCAATAGCAGAATCTGGGAATTGGAAGAGTGTGGTTTTGGCGATTAGAATTGGTTGAATTCTCGTAGGAGTGTGTGGTATGTGCGTTGCGATACTCACATTAATAATTTTTGACTCCTTACAACTACTAGGCCGAACGAGCGGATACTCGTCGTAAAGCGAAAGATAGAAAATTAAAGTCTGCAACAGGAAAGAGAAACAACCAAGTTATAGTAGAGCGCCAGTTAGGGTTGTCTGGAAGGTCCACCGGAACTTACCAGTTTGTAGTAAGATAAACATATCACAGTAATGACGACGCAGAGCGATATCACTTGAGCTATTTCACGGTGGCCGTGAATTTTTTGTGACAATGCACGAAAGAATGTAGACACTTTCTGGAAATTGGAAGAAAATAATTAACGAATTAACTTATTATAAGTTTTATTGAAAATTGAAGCTGTGATTTTACCATATCTTCCCGTGTAAACACCGGGACGCAGGATACTAAGAGGGTAAGTGATAGTACCCCATACACCCAATAGCTGTAGTGATCCCTGTGGATGGAAATTGTACAGTTAGTATTTAGTATTTTTTTATACTTATATTGTCTGCTAAACGCTACACAATTTACTTAAAAATAAACTTAAACTTATAACTGCCAGCAAAGGAGAGTGATCAGGGAGGATCTGTCGGCAGGGAAGAGTTTGAATGGAGACGAGCGCGGAAAGAATCTAAGGACAGGGAAAAGTCAAATAGATCAGAGAAAGAATTAAAAACTAGAAGAGCACGCCGCAGTGGATCGTTTGATCCCGCAGTCGTTCGCCGCGATGGAATCGCGAGGGGAGGACGAGCGCGAAGACGATAAGCAGGGATGTAAAAGTTGATGCTGGAAAGCAGAAAAGGATCATCAGTGGCATGAAGGAGAAAGGAACCGATGAAACATGTCATGAATGCGGCGAGTCTCTAAGAGTAATAGGCCCTGCAGTTGACAGCGTGACGGATTTGAAGGCAGATCCAAGCCAGAACCTCCACACACTGCGAATGGCAAACCGCGTGAAGGCCCTCTGGACTCTCTGCACACGCGACACAGCTGTGCTGCTAGTTGGTGTCCAAATCACCGATGCATACTCCAATGTCGAGCGCACCAAGGAGCAGTATAGTGCCTTCTAACACCCGAGGTCACGAAAATCAGAAGCTAATCGACGCAACATACCTAGAGTTCTGTTCGATCTAAAGATCTCGTCATCAATGTGATTCGAGAACGTAAGCCTCGAGTCAATCAGTATGCCCTAATCCTTAACACACGCAACACGGATTAACGGGGAATCACAAAGGGTGTAATTAAACATTAGAAGACTCAGGGAACGGGAAAAGGAGATGATTTGACACTTGGTTCGACATAGAAGGAGAGAGTTGGACGAGCACCTTGTGGTGATAGCAAGGAGATAGTTTTGGAGAGCGACACAGTCGTTAGGAGTTTTAATGGGAAGGAATATTTTGATGTCGTCCGCATAGCAGAGGAAGGCATCAGGCGGAAGGATAGTGTAGAGGTCGTTAACGAAGAGCACAAACAGTAACGGGATTAGCACACTACCTTGAGGGACACCAGAACCAGGAGAAAAAGAATCGGATAGGACAGGACCTAACTTAAAACGCACAGTTCATTCCTTTAAAAATGAGGATAGCAGGTCAACAACGGATCGGCCAATCCCAAAGAACTTTAACTTTGCCAGTAAAAGATCATGAAAGAGACGATCGAATGCCGCTTTGAAGTCCGTGTATACCGTTTCGACCTGATAACCACACTCGAAAAAGTAGGAGACACGAGACGTAAAGGACATAAGGTTGGTTACTGTAGAGCGCTTGGGAGTAAAACCGTGCTGTTGGGGGATAATGGAGTTATGGGCCTGCGAAAGGATAACTTTATGAACGATGGACTCAAACACTGTAGAACAAGGACAGAGGATGGCAATACCGCGATAATGATAATTTACAGAGGGAAGGAAATGAGGAAGTGCGCACAGACAAGGAGAACAGTTTGTATAGGATAGGAGCAAGGACATCTACACAGTTTTGCACACGCGGGAATACCGTTAGGACCAGGCGAAAAGGACATCTTAAGTTCACTCACCGCATTGCGAACGATCGAAACGCTCAGCGGAATGTTGCGACAATCGAAAGAAAACTCCGGATTATGTGAGGGAACGGACGCTTGGGACACGGAACTACCACCAGGAGCGACAAACACATCAGAGAAATGCTTAGCGAAGAGGTCGCAGATGCCATCTGCAGAGGACGCTGAGTTCGAGCCTAGGGACATCGCGGAGGGGAGGTTATGGGAGTTTCTGCGATTATTGACGAAACGCCAAAACGAGGAATGATTAGAGCGGAAGCGGGATTGTAACAGGGACACGTACGAGCTGTAGCGTGCCCGGTAAAGAACATTGTAGAAGAGAAATACTTCAGCAAACCGTAGCGTACTTACATTGGAAACACTAGCACCTGTATCGACATGATGCCGAGGAAGATGATGATGCTGCAGTAGAAATAAACGTTCAGCATCGGATCCGGCTCGAGACAGTACTTGCGCTCGATGTCATCCTTGATGAACGTCAGATGGAACCGTTTGCAGTGATCGAGCCGCAACCGATCTATGCTCCGTGCGTCGATCGCCTTGATTAGATACTCGTTCACCTCTTCTTCGGTACTTTTCGGTTCCGTCTTATCATTGAAGCCCATCTTCGACCAGTGGCCCATCATGCGCAACTCCTTCGAAATGTTACCATTCACCGACGACGACTGTTTCGACATTGTGTGCTGTAAAACCATTCTTAGAGATTAGATCCTTCTTCCCTACCGAAAATGGCTCACCAAACTTACCGGTCGGTAGGATGCATCCTTCGGCACGATCAGATACGTCTGGATCTGATGATCTTTGAGATAACTGTTCCGATCCGCTCCACGACCTTCCTCCACATCGTAATGATCACCGAGACAGCGTAGCGTCTCCTTCGTGATGTGTACCCGGCCCGGTACGCCACCACTCTCCATATAGTTCGCCAACGTTACATCGTTCGACCACACATCGAACTGCCACTTGCGCAGTCCCAACACGCCACAATGCACCCGTCCCGTATGGATACCGACGCGCATGTTCACATTCACCGCCATTACTTCACGCACGAGCGCAATCGCATCGATCATGTCCAGTCCCATCTCCACCGCACACAGTGCATGATCTGGACGAGCTTCGGGCAATCCCGACACACAGTAGTAACAATCGCCGAGCAGCTTGATGCGCAAACAGTGATGCTCCTGTGCCAACCGATCGAACCGTGCAAACAGTTCGTTCAGCAACCGGACCAACTCTTCCGCCGTACACTGATCGCTTAGGCTGGTGAAACCACAGATGTCCGCAAACAGGATGCTCACGTTCTCGTGCCGTTGGATGTAGATTTTGTGGAACTGAGCTTCCCGCGGTTGTCCAGCGATGTCGTTCTTCATCTCCATCGCCACGTGCCGGGGAAGTACGGACAGCAGCAGCTGCTCTTGCTTTTGATTTTCACGCTGAATCTTGAGCCGCGCTTCGACACATTGGCGCGTTTCCATGAACGCTTTGCGTTGGGATTTTTCTTTTGGCCAGTGCAGCAGGATGCCGGTCGCATTCGTACAGGCCAGTGTGATCAGATCACAGTATAACTGGGAGGGGAAAAAGTGTTTGAAGTTCGGTGCACTTGGATTATGCGGGGAAACTCTTGCAAACTTACCACATCCATATCGTCCGACTCGTTCATGTAGAACATCAGCACGATGTGCGAGATAGACAGCAAACTACCGCCAACAACAGCCTCACGCAACCGTATCGGTAGCATCGTGTAGATAATGTAGATGGCAATCACCGTACATCCGCCGGACGAGGTGAATTTTCTGCAGATGTAAAAGTTTCAGTATAAGAAAGTTGTGTCCAGCATTGCGCTTCGGTTGCAAGTCCGTTTCCTTGTTGTGCACAAACACTCACTTGGCGGAGGTGGTAAAGCTGAAGCACACGTCCAGCACGAGCAGCGTCACCATAATGACGTACGACACCTGAAACAGGTAGATCTCGTTGATGCGCTGCTTGTACAGGCACATCAGCAGCAGCGCGTACACGGTGGCACACACGCCCAGCACTATGATCTGGGTCATGTTGTCCTTCAGCAGCGTAAAGTAGTCGCGATTGCACAGCGGAATTTCGCCATCCTCCGAGTAATCGCTGCTGACGTTGGCCGGCAGCACCTGAGGCGTCGTGAACGCGCTGCTCGGCGAGCCGTACGATCCGCTTCCGGTGTCCAGCTCGCGTGCAGTCTCGGTGGTGGTATACTTCCGTCCCTTATCCTTGTCGCCCGCGTCTTTATCGTGCAACGGGCTGTCAGCTGCACTTTCTGCGACAAAGCTGTCATCGTGCTTGCTGGACGCCACATTATTTCTAAAGCGAGATACAGAGAGAGAGAGGGTAAAATGAGATGATAGAGGGAAAATTGAAATAAAAAAGCTAGAAGACACGTGTGGATGTACCGAGTGATCGGAAGCGAAAAGTATTGAAACGATGAATAGAATTTAGAGTGACGGTAGTTGATGCGTTGTCTCGCTGCCGCACCAGAACGACATCCTCACGGACAACAATGCGTGGATGGTTTCGGTGAACCATTTTCCTAGAACGCAGCTTTTTTGTACGGTCCCTTCAATTATGTCATTCGCATAATGCCGCACATTTGGAGCAGGTTGTGCAAGTGGACATTACGTGGAGAGCAGAACTGTGTACAATCATTCTTGCTGAGGTTTCCGTACCAGAACCACGGAACAGGAACGGTACAAAAAATGAACTCGCTTATTATGTCCTATTACACAGCGACCAGGCATCCTGTGCCATTCGGAGAAGGTTCGGATTTGGTGTAATAATGGATGAGGCCATACTCCAAAAAAAGGGGTTTATGCCTGTATGGTCACCACAAAAGAAGCAGTGCTATCACAACGATAAAGGGGGAAGCCTTTCGCGCGTTTATTAGCGAAATGAACCGTGTGAAACACGAGAAAGATGGTCTCCACTTTTTACGATTATTACTACTGACCGGTAATGTGCGTCCTTTACGTGGCCCAACAGCAAGGTGGACACCAGGCAAAAAAGGATCATCTTGCGTTCAATTAGGCCTCATCGGCATGATGAAGCATTAACCGGAGAAGATGTGTCGCATAATTTTGTGCACCGACCTGAATGAAGGACATTTTCCGTTTGCGCCCCATCTCCGATAGCCATTAGCAGAAGGAGGGACATCACGAAAGCACCACTTAAGGACACTCTACATTTGCCCCCAGGAGCAGAAGCAACATGTTGTTCCTCGTTTTGCGGTGACACAGCCAAAGCAACCAGCTCGCCACCATTTGTCATGATTAATTACGACAATTTTGGTCATAATTTTGTACACTCGCGCGCTCTCTATCTCTCTCTCTGACTCGCTAGGGGTGTTGTAGGTGCTGGTAGACTAGTTGCTGGTCTCATCGAGGACATTCTTGAGACGACGCGAGAAAGCGATAGGCGGAGGCGGTTTTGGGCGGCATTCATAGGCACCACCAGACGCTAACTAAACCGCGCTAATTAAGACGAACCCAGTGGCAGAAGCAGCTGCTACAGTTGGTTTGTGGCTGGGAATGTGGCCGGGAGAGTTAATCCCAGGGCGGGGCCGGGCCTTTAGGGCGACCGGTAATCGGTATTTATTGTGAACCGTCAGTTTTTGCTTCGCCGGGTTCAAAGTGTCCCACCGGTGTTAGTTTTAATGGTGTAAAGAGTAAGGCATATTTGGGCTTTAAATTTTGTTTAGCAATAAGCAACCGGGTGGAAAGTTTTAGCATTCATCTGCTTCTTGAGCGTTGTGCTGGGAGGTGGGTGAGTGAGCTTAAGCACGACGTGGGCACGAGCTGGCGTCCAATTACTGCCGCATCAAGTATATAATTTAACAAATTTGAAGTATTTCACGATGGACCGAAAATGTGCGCCAGTATTCTGTGTCATGGAATGCGGGTTAGCGTAAAGTTAGCGTTCCGCTTTGAAATATCATACAATACGGCAAAAAAGTTGTAAGGTTAGATGATAAAATCTTCAGAAACATTCTTTAAACTGAAGAAAATCTTATAAACAAAACAATCGAGTTATTTAGGAGTTAAGTTTTTGTTAAATTTTAATATTTTACAATTTGACCGATACGCAATATAATTGCGTCACTTATTTTTGAACTCGAATGCAAAAACAATATGAATCTCATACCTCAATTATTTTTAAGATAAATTAACGTTTTTTTTTGTAAGTGTTTGCATAGCTCAGTGGAATAATTTTGTTTTTAGTTATCGCGATTGAAAGAAGACAGGTAGTTCAGCATCTCTTAAAGATATGAGAAAGAACTAGTAAAAGAACTAACAACATACTCAAAGTATTCACAGGGCACAATATACTGAAAATATCAAACTCACGCACATCATAAGCAGACCATGGTATGTTGACTAGCCAACAATCGATGGGAGTCGTCAAAAGCTGCTTGAAGCAGGAAGCAGTAAACAAGATATGCTGCAACATTTTCGAAGCCAGGCTGCCAACAAGTACAACATCTTTCACAAAATTTACCCTGATACCTCCGTAGAACATTACTCAGGTTGTGGAATAACATCCTCCAATACAAGCTGTTGCTTAAAGGTTGCTGATGATACCTCTGTATTCTCTGCAGAAGCTATTGCCATCATAATCACATCAGAAGAATCACTGTAGCGGACAGGGCTAACGTTTTTTTTACTGATAGCGCTAGTGTGCTGAAAGCACTGGAGTAAGGCTTCTGTCATAACCCACACGGGCAAGCGATCGACACCATCACGAAAGAAAGAAGGCACCTTCTCTGTTGAAACCAGGACATACCGGTATAAACAGGAACGAAGAAGCTGACCATATCGCAAACGAGGTTAGACGTGATTTGGATCAAGTAGATGGCGCCATCTCCAGAGCCGATGCTTTCAAAGCATCGTGGTACAACAAGACTTGCAACATATATGTATGAATATTTCACCCTTGGGCCACCCCAAAAAGATCAAGCAGACAGTGGCTCCTTGGATTGATCTAAGGAACCAGCGCGATTAGAGAGTGATCACAAGACAAACAGCCTGATCATGGCACTCGAACGGCAAAAAAGCTTGCTCAAAAAGCTTCATTGGTATCATAACGTGTGTTCGAGCTGCCGTTCGAGCAATCACAGTAGCCTACTAAGATGTCAATATTTGCATCAACGTCTTTCCCAAACAATGCACGGGAGGAAATTTTGGTGCAACCACTTCGAGTATTTGTAAAAAAATCTTTAGATACTCGAAAAACCTCTAAAGAAAGAAAAGACAAATTAAACATTTCTCCCACCATCACCATTTGTTGAATATCTTACTGATATTCACACACTCATAAACCACTTGACATTTCACAATCCAGTTACCATCGTCGATTCGAATACGTTGCATGATACCAAATATTCTGCCGTTCGATTCGACAACTTCATTCGATTCGACTGCCGTTCGAGTGTCATGATCAGGCTGAAAGAATTTTACATATAGTACACTTTTAACTCACTCACACACCTGTAGAATGAATCACCATTGATATGTCAGTTCTGTGGCTTTCAGGTTATAATATTCCTGAAGATAAGATAAGAACAATAAGTTACTACCCTTTACGTCCCCAAACTTTCGCGAGTTCACGCGGACGGGTTCTAGGCTGGTTTAGTATACTGTTTTCAAACCTTGTTTAATAAACGCACCCTGCATTGAAGATGCATTGAAATAGGTTACAGTACAGCACTTATTGATGGAATGCAATGGATACTCCAGTGAATGACAAAGGCACAATCTGAGTGAGCACTTGGATGTTGTGCTCTCCAACGACATTCTTAAATGACGTGAACTTGTACTTCAAAAATTCTCTTTATTTTCTTTGTACCTTAAGCTTCAGATTTAATAAATACACATAATATACCGGTTTATTCATGATAGGTTTAAAGACAGGCGAATGTCATTTAAAATTTAGAACAAAAACAACATCTGTTACAGATATGCCACACATTTTAAACACAAAATAATGTTGCTATTTTTTGAAATTATGTATTTTCACTTTTCAGTGATATAAACATGGTTTTCAAATAAAACAAACAATCTGTTTTCTACTATGTTTTGAATTGTCTTAACCATCTTTGAGAGATTTGCTACCCACTGCTGTTTAATCTTCGCAAAGTCACACATTTTTACCACCGTGCCATGATTAATCCGGCTTTCCGGTTGTTTTGATCAACAAATTCTACCTTTTCGTTGTACAGTCCGGTCCTAGTTGTAAGCCCTATTTTCCACCTAGAGGATTTGGTGGCAAAACCCGATCCAACCAGTCAACAAAGCACTGATTATCTGGCCCGCAACCGAACTGCCGAACTGTGGTATATGGTCAACGAATACCCAGGATGAAAGGAAAACATTTCGTAAAGGGGAAAAATAAACCCAAATGTCAATTTTTCTCTCTCTTTCTCTCACTCTCTCTTTCTCTAGGTTAATTCAATTGTTAATGGGAAATTGATGGTCGTCCCCGTTAACAGCACATAAACCTCTCAGCACACACAAAGCAGCTTTTGTGTGTGGAGGAAGATTTAAAGTTGTGGAAAACGGGATCTGTTACTAACGTTCTTATCACAATTGGAGTCAAACAAAAATGGGAAAAGCTTCATGCGCCTTACTTATCTCCCTGTTGGCGCTGTTTCAAATCATCGGACCAATCTTATTTCCACATTAAAGCCAATCATGAGCTTTGGCTCCCGTCCCCGAATCTTTTCAAATGCTATCTTGCCGCAAAAAACGAAGACAAATGAAAATGTGTTTTACGCTGCGCGACTGAAAGCAAACGTGAGCTTTTCCTCTGCCCTTTTGTCTCGTCTCGTTAAAAGCAAACGAATGGCGGCCCGTTTTCTACACGTGCTCGGTTGCTCGGGAAGCAAGAAGGCCGCCTCCGCTTATGGTGGTGGGCAGCACATGGTAGGACGGTAAGTCAATTCATGTTTTCGTCGAAATTATGTTGGCATCGGGGTTGTACAGCCGTAACGACTAGACTCGAACCCACAGACACACGCTCTTCGGTGCGGGATTCGCAAAAGGGAAAAATTCAATTTGCACACCAGTTTAGGGCAATTGATTGCTAAGCTTACCCATTGGAGTGAATGAAAGTGGATGAACCATTTATGTTATTATGCCCGGTATAGAATTGCTATCTTTTGTGGCAAGTGTTTATGAGGGGGACAAAACCCGCAGTGAAAGCGATACGAGTAAGAGCTAATAGTTAAGCTTACGAAATGTCAAATAAAGCTGTTTTTTAAAATATGAAAATGTGAGCACCACCATTTAGCTTAAACTATCGGGGTACCATTATCCCACCTCACAAAAACACTTCACTCTGTAACGACTCAGCTCAGCTTGTGGCTGTGGCCCCCAAATCACACAGGCTCTATTCTAAATAATTTGATTTATGTGAAGATATTTACCCCAATCTTGGCTTTATCGTCCTTTTTCCAGCTCACTGGCTTACTCACCTATGATTTGCATGTCCTCGAGTCCACCGGCGCTCCCTTCGTCCCGCACGGCCCTGCCGATCGTCCACAGCACCAGCAACAGGTACCACGACGACAGTCTCAGATTCAGCATCCCAACGTCGCCGTGTCCTTCGCACAGCTTCACCCGGCTCTGTATCATCGGTCCATTCGTCAACCAATTCGCTGAAACCTCCCGGATCGTCCTTTTCGTTGCCATGGAACCTCGTACCTTCCGCGCCCATCGCTTCGTTGCGTTCTCGTTGGTTCGGTTCGTTCGTTACGCTACGCTCCCCTTCGTAGGTCCGATCCGGTGGCACTATCTCCTCGGATCTGTTTCTTTCGAGCGGCTCTTCGTAGCTACTGCCATTGCCGAATGCAATCGCCGCCAACGTACTGGTACCGTTGAGGGGATCTGTGAAGAAAATGGGGAAAGAGCCGGGGTAGGCATCGAAATCGATTGAAGCAAGCTGGATTGAAAATGGACGCCGGCCAGGCATGTCACGGTGGGCCTGTTCGGTTCAGTGCTCGATTTGGGCGTTCGGAGAAGATTAGCTAAACGGAAGTTAATGCTGGGCATTATTATTGTGCTATCAGCTGCTGGAAACTGATACGCTTTTTTTCTGTGGGTGGGAAGCGATATCCGTGAAAGAAACGAACGTTGTTGTGGGAATGCTTTGTACTGGTAGTGGTTAAGATGAAACAAAACATCGGGAATGTTTTGTGTGTGAAATGGGATGCGGAGATAATATTATTCATTGCTTCTCTGTACAGCAATCTGACGCAATCGGAACCGATACATTTTATTTACAAGTTAAGCAACACGAACATGAAGCAAACAAGTTGCAAATATGGATCAAAAATTTCACAAAATATGTTTTTAAATATGAAAGATACAATGAGCCACAACAAAACATTGTTCTCGAGCCATAAACTCATCCCTAGATCGTGAAAAGCTCCACAATTTCACAAATCTTCCACCAAACGGACGCGTGGAATTATAAAGCAGTTTGAAATGTTAACATACTGACAGCTAAATTAATGTACCGTGTGCTCAATCTACACGAATGAAATATCAGGTCTATGAATAAGTTTTGACGGGCTTTTTTTACGGATTTCCAAACCTCTTAAGCCGCGATTGGGCAGCGAATTGATTCAGAAAAGTAATTTTCATCACTTTGTACAAATTTTTTTGCATCTTTTGGGCAGATTGTGGATTCCTTCATAAAAAAGATATTCGATTTGGACGCAATCCATGTTTCGATTCCAACTCTAACACATAAGTTGTCGTCGGTAAACGTCACTCGTGATGTTATCGTTTGGTTCCAGCACTTCGTGGTACACCACATCCAGCTGGTCCCACCTAATGCTCAGCATTATCTTGGCGCCATAAATGTTCCGCTTGGGTATCGAGGAGGAAGCATGTCCTGGGTAACCATACGCTGCTTTACGTTTTGGGTTGTCGTAATACATCCACTTTTCGTCGCCAGTAACAATCCGGAGCAAAAAACCCTTCCGATTATGCTGTTGAAGCAGTTACTCACAGGTGACCAAACGGAGCACTATGTCACGAGGCTTTAGCTCATGTAGCACCCAATGCCCTGTCTTCCGGATCATGTCTAATGCTTTTAAACGTTGACAAATGGCTGACTGAGTAACCCCAAACGTATTTGCCAGCTGAGTCTGTGTTTGGGTCGGGTCTTCATGAAGTACCGTGACTCCAGTTCTCGATCTTTTCCAGTTCTTGATCTTTGGGGCGGCCCGGTGGTGTATACGATAACGGCGCCGGTCTTCACACGGCAGGACCAGGGTTCGAATCCCGGCGGACCTCCTCCCCGTACGCAGGACTGACTATTCAGCTACGGGTAAAACTAAGTCTTAGAGAGCTATCAATAGCAGGACAAGACCTCACGAGGTTGTAGTGCCAAGGAAGAAGAAGAAGAAGAAGATCTTTGGTGGCCGTCCGGAGCGTTCTTCATCTTCCATACCAAAATTTCCACTTGTAAACCGTTGAAATCACCTCTGGTACGTTCTTTCCGATAACGCGTGATCGCCATAATATTCTCTCATTATACGACGGGCCTCGGTGGATGAAGTTTTCATCACAAAGTAATAAAGGAGAATTCCCCGGAAAAACACTTTTCCCGGAACGAATATATTCATTCTGCAACCACGTGGAAAATACTTTGTTTACTAATTGAAGAAATGACAGCTATGGGATGACACTTCAAAATAACAGTGTTGCCAGATTTTACTAAAGTAAAAGTACGACACATGTATAAAAACCGTCAAAACTTATTTATAGACCTCATATATAAATTTTGCACAACTACCTAACAATATTCACCAACTGACCAAAAAAGCGAATTAAATCGCACCCTGGTGTTGTTCGCTGTTTTAAATTGAACGCTGTTTTGTGGTTGTTTATATAATTCCCCTGATTACGATGCTCGTGTTGATATTTTTTTGTTTTGTTTAGCGTTCGCAGTATAACGTACTTGACCGTACCTATCTCCTAAAAGTGGGATGAAAATGGAGAGATAATATGCCTCCCCCGAAACAACACGTCAGCAAACCATAATGTGCGTCCGAAACGTTCCTTTTTTTGTCCGGTACACCGTTAATCCGGCCCCCCATTAATGTGTCACACTGTGTAACACTCACTCGGACCGCTCGGGAGCTGTCCGGGCGGTACGTCATACTCGGATCGCTGTACTTAGCGTTATGAATTATGTTATGCAGTGGAGGTTCTCCAGCAGAGACAGGAAAATGCTTTCCAATCGGATCGGAACGCGGTCCGTTAGAGCTTGTTCTAGGGAAAGGCTTAAGGCCACACTGTATCTGTGTGTTTGCGTAGATGGTATCTTTAGTGGGTAGAAAATAGACAAATACTCGACAGCTAGAACACACAAACACACACACACAATCTCCCGGAACTCTACCCATGTGTGATAAACCGGATCCCACATTGCCACTTGCTTCCATTGTGGTCGGACCAGCATTTGCTCGTTCCGGCACCAAAACCGTAATCGTTATCCTTACCTTGTCCGGCGTGCACACCGTCCAGCGGCGTAGAGTCGTAGCAGCTTTCCAGCGACTGTTGCAGGATGAACGTAAACACTAGATGTATTAGCGCTAAGATAAATATTAATCCTAACAGAAGCCACACGATGTGCACCGCATTGCTTTGATTCATGCGAAGAAAGTACCGCTGGTATAGCATTTCCACCTAAGGGCGAGCAACGAGAGAGAGAGAGAGAAAAAAACACAAACAGACACACACCGTTAGTAGGAGGAAAACATCACGAGCAAAATCTCATTAGCTGTCACCATTAGGGGAGGGAAGTTCTAAGACTCTGGGACCGGGAGCAAACCACCGAGAGATGTGACGGAGTCGGAGACGTGGCAAGTTGTTATTAGTGACGTTGGGACTGGTCGGTGCTGTGCGCGATGCTGTACCTAATGGTGACGACAGATTACTGCCGGCAAACTTCCTCCGTAGGGCTTTGTGTCGATAGTTTGCTTGTTGTGCAAGGCGAACATGCCCGAAGGACTGAGACCTTGACGCGTCCCCCGAGACAACGCTGGTGATGGTAAAAACTGAGACGACGAATTGATTGTGTTGATTATTACAAGCTCGGCAGCTTGATCACTTAAGGAAGTGATTGAACACTGATTGCAGCCCTCTCCGGAGAGACCTGTTGGCGATTGGCTAGAGGGAATGGAAGTGGGAGACTGGAGAACGATATCCAACGGGATCGAACATTTATGATTGAATGTGCGATTGCTAGAGAATGGAAGCTCTTGGGGAAAACTGAGTCTTCTATTTTTGATTTCTTAAACTAAAAAGACACAGTAGACTAGCACCTAGCTCAAAGATTACCTTTTTCATTACCAACAAGTGGAGCACTTCGTTCCTTAACCATCTATCTATTATCGCATTATACTTCTCACTTGTAAACTCGATTATCAAATGAATTCGTCGTTTCGTAATGGCTTTCGAAATGGACAAACATTGCTGGGCCATCCATAGATTTCCCAGAAATCTAGGAGGAGATAGCTGTGCCAGCATGCAAAGTTGTAGAATTCTAAGAACCGTTCTTAGTACGGCCTGTAGTCTTGTCCGCTAGGGAGAGCAATATGATTTGAAGCTCTTTAATGTTAACTACCAGCAGTTGTGTACTCTGACGTCATTAGAACGTTGTTGGGTAATGAACTGGTAATGGTAACAACGCTACTGACATGGAAGCAGTAATTAATTTTCCACAACATGTTTATTGTCTTAAAGTTGGCTTAGCAAAGCGCATTGACTGTGACCTATCAAGCATTTAATTTGTCAACCAAGGTTTCACATTTTTTCCCATTTACGCACAATAACATCTCATCGCCATTTTAAGACACCGATACCAATTTGTATGACAGCGGAAATTGTGATATTCAGTTCGTCAAATCAACCCACATCCGTTTCAAAAATTAGGACTTAACGCTTCAAGGCTCTTTCCTTTGTGCGCGTTTCATTTTGCCGCTGAGTGTGGTAAATGAAGATAATCGTTATTGTTATTTGTCGCTCATTTGTTGAGCGACGAATGGCGCACGTCACAGTCTGTCTTTTTGTGTCCATTACTTAAACACATTGTGCACGGTGTTCCAGTGATTTCTTAACCCACGCCCCAGTCAGAAGGGCACGGTAAGGTACGGAATGGTGAAAGTAATGTCAGAGAGGTTCGGCAGGATGGAAGGCGAGCAAGAATGCAACAACATAATTGAATGGTATTAAGTACCATCATGTTTTTTGATGGAAAATATTTGACGCTTCAGCTTGGTGTACCGCATGTCACGGCGAGAGAAGCTGTTTGAAATATTTTCTCATCAAAATGAGTGTTTTTTTTTACCATGGGGGAGACGTTGCCATTCTCGAAACTTGGCGAAAAATTGTTAGCTATTTACATCATTTTACCTGTGATTAATTATTTAATTTGCGTTAATCGTTTTTGAGATTTAAAATTTAAAGTATGAACTTTTCTTCTTCCAAAGGTGTTGCATTTTCAAGTGAACTGTTTGAGTAAACTTACCTATTTTATTATTATTAATAATATTAGACCTAATTAACGAAGCTGTCTTCGTGTCTGAAAAAAATCTTGAAATTGTAGTCAAGGAGCAGTTGGTGCACTTCCTGAACAGACACGAGCTACTAATTCGCGAACAGTCAGGATATCGGCAGGGACACTATTGTGAAACTGCTCTGAATGTTGTACTAGCGAGGTGGCAAGTATTAATGGAACGAAGGGAGACGATAGTTGCTGTGTTTTTCGAGCTAAATCGTGCATTTGAGACAATATCAAGACCGTTATTGTTGGCAGCGCAAAAGCGTTTTGGTATTGTGAGGAGGGAGCTCAATTGGTTCGAAAGTTCTCTAGAAGACAGAACTTAGAGAACGTTTTTTGGAAACTCTAAGTCAGAGGCTATAGAAAACACCCTTGGAGTTAGGCAAGGAAGTGTTCTTGGTTCCAATTCGGTTTATCTTCTTTCTTGGCCTAACGACCTCTTAAGGGCATGCCTGCCATTTCTGGCTTACTAGACTAATTGTTTCCGCATAGTTGGTTAGTCAATCCTCACTATGGGGGAACGGCCCAGATGAGACTTGAACCCCGGTCCTGCCGTGTGAAGACCGGCGCCGCTGTCGCATCACCGGCCCGGTGGTTTATAATGTACATCAATGACATGAAACAGGTTTTGTTGAAGTCTTGTGAGATCAATCTTTTTGCGGACGATACTGTTATGTTTATATCGCACACAAAGACATCAAACAAGCTGATTCTCTAATGAATCTCGAATTGAACGCTGGCTGGTTAAAAAGTACAAAAAGCCTGCACTGAACATCAAAAAGACCAATTACATGGTAATGTCTGCTGGTGGATTGACCAATCCTCCACCTATCGTTATCAATACGGAACGAATCGAGAGAACCCACCAGGTTAAATAATTGGGGGATATTTTAGATGACATGTTGCTGGTTCCATGCTCACATAACCTCTATAAATCACCACCCTTTGATTTCTGCTCGTCCATTCTATTTCTTGGCATTAAAGGACAAACTGTAAGGCTTCAACAGTTGCAAAATCGTATTATGACGTTAATATTGGGGTGTGGTGGACGTACGGTGCGGTCTGCTGTTATGCATTGTAGATATTCAACAATGGATGTCTGTAGAGCAAAGGATAGTGTATCAGACCATGACTTTTATATTTCGATTGTTGAACGGTCTATTACCTGGGTATCTGGGAGAGACAGAATAGTGCAGGGATCTGACGTTCATAGGTACACGGCACACGCAGAGCAGATGAGCTCAGAGTTCCAAACTTACTTTCCAATAGAATAGCTAGAAACTCCTTGTATTTCCCGGGGATCCAACGGTACAACAGATTGCCCAGAGAAATAAAGAATGCGACAAACTTACAAGAATACAAGCGCAGGTGTGCCGAATATATTAAACAAACTGTGTACAGTATATACAGGTGTAGATGTGTAACTGCAGTTTTAAGCAGGATCTGCATGGTGATGATAAGATATTTGTATATTTGATGAATTAGATAACAAAAAAGGCAAGAGATAACACAAGTTTGTGACATGGGCGCGCAATGTGGACAATTTGATGTCATTTGGAAGATTTCACAGTCTGGGAAGTCACATCAAGATTCATACATCGTTGATTGTACGTGGATAAGTTCAGGTATATTAGATATCCCTTCTTCAGAAGGTAGTCGACTAAATCCATTCGTTGGTTTTAGTGGAACTGGCCATATGCAAGTTGCAGCGGTGTTCTTTAATATAGTGAACCAGTTTCAATCAGTGATTATTGGTTTGTTATGCAAAGAATTCCGTTGTAATGAATGTGGAATCATGTTGGTCATCTTAGAAACATGAATCGGTGGACTCTTCAGAATGCTCGACGATGCCACCACTTACTCGTAACTTTTAAACTCAAATTATCAGAGTAAAAATATCGTAAAGTTAATTCCGTCTTTCTCAAACCTGTTTTAGGGTAAGAGGTGGGACTTCTCATCATCATCATATCCTCATAATTCTTTTCTAAACTTTGCTTAAATTTAGGACTGTCAGTGTAACTTAAAACTACACTTCAAAGCATTACACTTTGAACGTTCTGCAGCCTTGAGTAGCTCAATTCAAGTATGCCCTGGCGAGGTCACCTGGTGGAACAACAGTCCAGCTAATTCTGGAAGCCTTATTCTAAAAGCTTAATGCAGTTGCAACGACAAAATCCCGAGATTCGAAGGACTCGCGTAGGTTAGGGATTTTCATAATTCATTCACGATGAAAAGGGTACACTCACTGCTGCGTCAAACGCTGGTGCCAAGAGTTGGCGATTTGGATAAATTTACCTTTTTGCAAACAAACTGGAAGTACTTTGCACGCTTTCTTCGCCATACTCGCGTTTGGTTGCGTTTACCTTTAATCTGCTCCCCCATCTGCAGATTAAACCATGGCGCGAAACTTCCCATCGCGAACCGGGCACAAAACTTCGGTTCGGTAAAGTTTTGCCCACCAGCAAACAGGGTTAGGTTGTGTGTTTTGTTGCGTCCAGATTTAGGAACCTTTTATGACTTGATTTTATTTTTTGAAAAATTTCGCAAATAAGCTGCCTCGGTACATATTACCTTTAAAAGTTAGTGTAAAAGAGATTATATTGCTAATTTTTTTAGAGTAATATTTGTTTTCCAGAGTGCTCTGCTGGACAAAACATTACAACTAATAATTTTGTTTATTTTCATTATAAACTAGAGCCCAAAGGGTTCACGGAAAAGGGTTGTTTTTGTGCATTATTAAACAAATGGAGGCTAAAAAGCGGTGCGAGCAGCCAATCAAAAGCATCTGAAAAAAATCACAAACATGTTTCAAAGAAAAGAGCGTCCTAGGGCTTGTTCGGCATTGTTTAATTGTAAATTTTTGCTGCAATAAAGGAAAGGCGAACAACCAATCAAAACCCTCCCCAAAAAGGCCTCAGTCGGTGGTCAAATCAGCCCACTCCAATCGGATGGTGCATTAAAAATGGATGAAACGGTAACAAAAAGCAGAAAAACAAACCCAAAATGCCAGACATTTGCTTGGCGCGCAGATGGAGCATCCGACTAGCATCCCGGTCAATTTGATGAAATATTTTAACTCACATCGCCCAGAATATAGTGCTGGCCGAATGTGATGCGATGGGTAGTAAAAGTGAACAAACAATATTTACTTTACGTTCCCACTGACTACGATAAAGTTAACCTTCTCGGACACACGGGCACCAACCCGAAATGCAGAACCCATTTGCAACAGAAGTTCGAGTGGGTAGAGTAAAACAATATATCGCATTTTTTGTGTTTTGTGTGCTTTTGGGGCAAAATGGTTTTCATTCTTTCCTACAACCAACCATCACGGGAACGGGCACGCGTTACAGCTATTTAAACACAACCCCCACACAATTGTGGAATGTTGTGGCACCCTTGTTGCCCGGGACTTGTTGCTCTCTTCTCGCCAAATTTTCTTTCCCCAAACCGTCACAAATTGGGTCATCAGATTTGCCTACCAGCTAGCACTTTAGCTACCGGCGAGGGCAGTCTTCACAGCAAATACCCTTCCGGGAATTGGTTCGTTCCCGGGGCTGGAACGGTTCCCCCAGTTTGTCAATAATTTATTACAACGAAACAGTGATTTTGAGTGATCCCGACATCGGTCAGAAATGGCTTTGAACGTGGGGGGATCGGTTTTTTGAAGCATAACTTTCAAAGCATGCGCACATTTTAACGACCCAAGCAAAGGTTTCGGAGCCATTGGGATGGGTTCAACTAGTGAAAGGGGTACCGTGGCCTAGGTTTGTAAATTGTGGTTTGCTACTAGCGTGGTCGTTTTGAGATGATGAACACGGCAGTCTTTGTGTTTAATAAAACAATGAGTGAGTACTGTCAATCGGGAAAGCTCCTTTCATTACTCACAGTCCATTATTTTCAAATCCTCTCATTAACGCAATAAAACGCATTGCACAAGGTTCAAAGCAATGCAATTTCACCGATCAATATTTGAACAATGCAGGTTGCGTGTGAAATCCAGGCACCACGGATTCCAAGGTCATTGCGTTTGTACCATCCGCAGTCGAGTAGTTCCGCAGCAACAGGCAATTCCATTAACTAGGGACATGCCGAAAACTCAAAGAATCGGAACCGGGTCGATTGTCACAGATTGAAATCATGATTTGCCCTGTTTACTTACGGCATACGGCGCTTGAACCGTTAATGAACCGCCTGGGAATGATGATTACATTGCCCGATGGTACGAAACGTGCCTTCGAGTGTTTCGATTGGGGTTTGTCAGCCGTATTCCTGACACTCTTGCAAAATGACCTTTCAGAACGGTGGCAGCGGGTGTACGCTGCGATTGTCGCATTGTAGTAGATGGAGGAAATACGCCGTAATTATTTTCCCTCCAGTTCTTCTTGGAACTGTTCAAGTGCAAACGATGGAGGCGCCTGGTACGTTTCAGATACTAATAGGGCGTTAAGGAGAGTGCGGATAATTGTACGTCACAGATGCAATTGGATGTTAGTAATTATAAGCAAAACATTAATTTTAGAAACGTTTTATAATTGTTTGCTTGTTTTTGTTTGTCTTAAGCTTTGCCTTATGCCTCAATTTTAATATCATAATGCACTGACCGAAATAAAAATAGCACCACCATGTTTGTTTGAGAATATTTTCGAAATTTATGTTCCAATTGTAATTCTTTTAATGTCACATGTTGGAGTAATCTTTTTCTGAAATTTTTAATGCATAATGTTCGTATAATTGTTGAAAATTTATATTTAAACCGATAAAACAAACACGAAATCGATGCGAAATAAAAATAGCAACACGTTTGCTTTTCATCAATAATTAATTATCTTCTTCTTCTTTTGCACTACAACCTCTGTAGATCTTGGCCTGCAATTGCTAGCTCTCTGTGACTTGCGGAGACCGGCGCTGCTATCGTTTACACCACCGGACCGCCCCCATAGTTCATTATACTTCAACAAAATAAAACAAACTGTTGAAGAGATAGTTGGAAACTATCAGAGAGGATTCCGAAACGGAAAATCAACCACTGACCAGATATTCACCATGCGGCAAATCTTGGAGAAGATGGCGGAACAGCAGCTACACTCCTACCATCTCTTCATTGATTTTAAAGCCGCATACGATAGCATAGCCAGGGTAAAACTGTACGACGCAATGAGCTCATTTGGAATCCCGGCCAAGCTTACCAGGCTTGTACGTATGACGATGACCAACATCACATGCCAGGTGAAGGTGGATGGAAAACTCTCAGGGCCCTTTGCTACCACCAAGGGTCTGCGCCAGGGAGACGGGCTTGCTTGCCTCCTATTCAATCTGGCGCTAGAGAGGGCCATCCGAGACTCGGAGGTGGAAACTTCGGGGACCATCTTCTATAAGTCACTCCAGATCTTGGCATACGCTGATGACATAGACATCATTGGTTTGAGGCTCTCCTATGTAGCAGAAGCTTACCAAAGGATCGAGCATGCGGCACTGAACCTCGGGTTGGAGATTAACGAGGCAAAAACCAAAATGATGGTGGCACCACCAGCGGCCCTGCTAACAAACACTGATTTACGCAGGGGTGATGTACAGATAGGTGATCGCACCTTCGAAGTCGTCCAAAACTTCACCTATCTGGGGTCAAAAGTCAGTACCGACAACAACATAGACGTTGAGTTGCGCGCAAGGGTGCTGGCTGCCAACCGGTCATACTACAGTCTGAGGAAACTTCTCCACTCAAAATACCTGTCGCGACGGACGAAGCTGGGACTGTACAAAACCTTTATAGTCCCAGTACTCACATACGCCTCTGAGACATGGACTTTGTCCAAAACTGAAGAAACCCTCTTAGCCGCGTTGGAGAGGAAGATGCTCAGAAGGATTTTTGGCCCCGTATGTGTGGAAGGTCAATGGAGGAGCCGCTACAATGACGCGCTCTATGAGCTGTACGGTGATCTTACCATCGTGCAGCGAATTAGGCTCGCCAGGCTCCGGTGGGCTGGTCATGTCATGAGAATGGCACCGGACGACCCAGCCCGTAAAGTCCTTTTAGGCCGTCCACATGGACAGAGGAGGCGTGGTAGGCCCAAACTGAGATGGAGTGATGGCGTAGATGCGTCCGCCAGAACGGCCGGGATACTTGATTGGCAGACGACGGCGCTAGACCGTGAGCGGTATCGAGGATTGTTGCAGCAGGCCAAGACCGCGAATCGGTTGTAGCGCCTGATAAGTAAGTAAGTAAGTAAATTTTAAATGGTTTTTGTCAGAAAACCAGTTTTTAGTAAACTTGCAGTTGTGTATCGCGGCTGCATCCTGGTGGAAAATGAAGTCTGAGCCTAGCAATAACTCGCCGTGTTCGATTAAGCTTATATCTAGAATTTCTACATAGTCCGACTCCGATTTCATCTTCATTGAGATCCACGCCAATGGAAGCTTTCCTCGAAACGAAAAAGCTGTTTTTGTTCTTAGATCTTGTCAGCAGTATTACCAACCATCAAGGTTGAACATCTTTTCGTCCCTAAAAAAGAGCACATTTATCCATTCGTCTGTCCTGGAAATATAGTTTGTAGCGAAGCTCAACCGATTAAGGATTGTGCCACTTCAGGTTTACATTGCTTGCGAGGATTTATTGTACACGTCTTGGTGTACATAGCCTTAGCACTATAGAAGCTATGAAGTCAGTAAAGGCGGTTAAAAACAAAGTCTTTTTTATAGCAAAAATCCTGGAGATTCTTGGCTCAATGTTTAACAAGGCATTTCGCATATCGCTCATCTGGGTCTCTTCACACTGCGGAATTCCCGGCAATGAGAAGGCAGATGTATTGGCCAAACAAGGCGTTTTGCATAGCGCTTTTTACGTATTCCTGCGGCCTTGGTTCGGTGGACTCCCTGTAGATCACACTTTCATTCGAATGATGTCTTGGCTTATGTCGAATCATTTCGCTTTCGAAGCACATCTACAGCGTATCATTCTGGACACTTCAAAGGTATGTGGCTGCGGTATCGGATATCACGATGTGGATCATGTGTTATAGTCCTGTGTGGAATTCGAGACCGCAAGACATTCCTTGTTGGACAGTATCAGAAGAATCGGCCGAATCCCGGATACTCCTATACGCGACATCTTGGCGAGCAAAGATTTGACAATTTACCACATTGCCAGAACTCACGGGCTAATACTCACATTATCTATAATTGGTTAATATACAGTGTGGCCACTTTGCAGCATCTTCAACTATAGGAGCACCAGACAAACTGCGTACCGTAGGGAGGCAGACTTGGTGTGCGTCGTAACATTTTGTTGTTTTTTCTTTATCTTTTTTTGTTTTTTCTGTCTATAGGTCCCGTATCATGGAGACTGGAAGTTGATGGAATTTCAATTGCTGGAACCCATCACACAACAATATAAGCAGCCAATTTTAGCAATAGCCAATAGAACAACAATAGTCACGTCAAACTTCCAACCAACCACAGAACACCCAACACCCAGCAACAACAACCCTACAAACACAGTAGCGTACAAATTCACGCAACATACACCATCACTAGTAACCGAGCAAACCCACGTCGGAAAAGGTTAAAATACAGGGAGGAAATGCCGTGAGAAACAAAGTGTCTGTCTATGTACTTAGGTACAGACCATACGGCAGATAGTCATCATATTGTTAATTAAAAAAATATATATAAATATACATAATTTTTCCACAACGATATGAATGTGATGCATTGAAAAGGTTGAAAATAGATAGCCTTAACATGTTACATTGAAAGAATTACAATTGAAACATAAATTTCGAAAATAAAAAAAAAACACACAGTGGTGCTCTTTTTATTTCGCTCTGTGTAGTTAAAGGGAATTTCTTTTACACCGAGAAACAAGAAGCAATCTTTAACCATCATCTTGCAGACAATCAATAACAATAAATACAACATAAATTGTTACATCTAAAATTGCTGTAAACCTCATCCAATCAATCTCCTCGGCTATAATCGGTGATAGTACAAATTTCAGCGGAAACTACAGTGCGTAACACAACTATAAGGCCACTTGTTTTTTGAGAATAACTTGAAAAGTTGAGAAGATAGATAAAATTGATGTTCTACAAAGTTGTAGAGAATAACAAAATACGGATTTTTATGTATTTTGCATATTTTTACGCACACTAATACTATTTTTTTCTCTGGGTTGAAAATTGCTCCTTGTATCATAACTATAAGGCCACCTACGAAAATCCTTTGTTTTTTCATGCAAATTATCATTTTAAAAATCGGTAAAAATTACAATTAGTAAGAAATTCTCCCGTTTAACGTAAAAACAATTTTAAACAACTTTTTTTATAACTTTTGGTAAACTTATGCATGCATTTGTTAAATTTTCAGAGTTTTTATGCATAATTTTTTATATTTTTATTTTTATAGTTTTTTTGTGTGTATATTTTGGACTAACTTTTTTTGGAGCATAAAACTACAATAAATACCTTTCCAAATATGTAAAAACATCCC
>KZ061970.1:103995-114182 GCA_002091835.1 Anopheles maculatus
CAAGGCAAGGGTCTTTTACCGGTGCATGACAGAAATTCTGCACCCAAGGGACATTTTTGGGCTACGCTACGCAAACCTAAAGGCACGGTACAAGGTTTAACCGGCAGGGGCCTGCAAAGCACGAGAACTAACAAAACGGAAAATGATAAAAATAAGTCTTCACTTCGGAATGTGTTGAGCAACAGGGCTGCGTTCTTGGTTTTTTTGTTTGGAGATTGGGCGTGCAGCAAAAAAATCGCAACTAGAGGGCGGCCAGAAGTACAGACGAGTCGGCCCAACAAAAAAAAAAAAACATTGGATACCCAAATGGTAGATGCTCCTGTTGCGCGTCTTTTCGTCTTTTTTACCTCCATCCCGACACGGGGGTTTTATTGTCGTTACTTTCACTCGCTGTTTTTTTTTATCCAAGGCGTGTGTCGTTTTTATCATGTGGTTTTAGCTGATACCATCCAATTTACATCTCGGGATGGGCAAAAAACGAGACATTGGGGGGAAATAAAGATGTAAAAATATTGTTCTGGAAAGGAAATTCTTGTGAAATGCGGGAAGATTAGACTGGTTTATCGTTTTTAACCATTTACACATAGAGTTGTGGTATTCCAAGCGTTTTTTTTGAAGCACAAAGAAAATTGAACCTGTTGGCTTCGTTCGTGTGCAGAACGAGGACAAATAATTTATTTCGTTTTGTGATTGTTTAGCTGACTTCGTTCTAGCAGCCAGAGAGATTTATTTTGTTGCTACAAATTTAATACAATTTGTATATTTTACACAAACTTTGACTGAAAGTTTCACCTATAATTGCTGCTCTATTGCCTAGGAAACAAACGCCACGTTTTCTGGTCTAAATGTGCATCAACTGCACAGGAGCATCAACGCAACATTAATCCGAACCAGCGTCTTATTATTCAATGTCCGTTCCGGAGCGTCACGTCCATTACACGGCAGCACAGAATAAATCACGGGCTTACGTGCTGCAGGTGCGTACGAGCACACGAAACACGAGATTTTAACGAAGCAACTGACCATTGTGCTTACCATCGGCAACCATCGGTACCTCCGGTAGCATGAACATAAATTATCAAATCCATTCGGGAACGCGATGCAGATGCTAAGACCTGGGCGAGACTTTGGTTGTAGGGTAATGAATTATTTAGAAGCTAAATCGAATCATAATTCATCCCTTCGGAGAATGATTTTTGTCTGTCAGTAGCTCGCCCAATCGCAGCTGGTTAAAGCTGACGTTCGTTCACGCACTTCAACACACTATGTATTGGCGATACAATTGTACGCCCTGGACCGTTTAACGATGAATGGGTTAATTTGCTTGGCACAAACTGCTCGCGTTACACGGTGGGCAATAATAAGAACTGCAGCTGAAGTTAAATCAAGCAGAGCCCGGTGTGCAAGCTGTTGCAAACTTTGCAAAACTTAATTCACGCCCGCTGCACGGGTGTATGCAATTAGCAATTACACACAGCTTTTGCGTAATGGGGCCCAATAATAAGAACTGCAGCTGAAGTTAAATCAAGCAGAGCCCGGTGTGCAAGCTGTTGCAAACTTTGCAAAACTTAATTCACGCCCGCTGCACGGGTGTATGCAATTAGCAATTACACACAGCTTTTGCGTAATGGGACCACTTCTCACTTCGTTACTGCTGCTGACGCGTCAGTTTTGCAACCCGGTTTGCCATCGATGCGGGCGTGAAGGAAGACGAACTGGTTTTGCTGCAGCAAGTTGTGACGATACTAATGGGTAAGTATATTATAAACTTTGGCGAAAGTTTACTTCCCAACCGCCCGGAGAGGCTAGCGGACGATGGGATGCACATTTTAAACAGCAAGCAACAACTGCAACGGAAGGACTAAGAGGTGCAGGGTACGAAGGATGTAGTGGTCAACCGTGTCTGGGTGTTGGGCTTAAGTTTTGCTTTCGCTGTTTTATATGCGTCGATTGATCTACTTGTAGTTGTATCAAATTATGTTTCAGCAGTGTATTTATGAACAGGAACATTTAAATGTACGTATATGTAGAAAAATTCTTCAAAAGTTCTTGACTTTGTTGTCAATTTCAATTTGCCAATTTTTTAAATGCATATTGTAGCTTAAGCAGAAGTTTGCAAGGATAACAACATGTCAAGCATTTGTGGACAATGTTAATACAATATGCCTGCCATTTCTGGCTTACTAGAATTATTGTTACCGCATAGTTGGATAGTCAGTCCTCACTATGGGGGGACGGCCCAGATGAGACTTGAACCCCGGTCCTGCCGTCTGAAGACCGGCGCCGCTGTCGCATCTACCACCGGGCCGCCCCATGAGAGAAACCCTTTTAAAACTAATAAATCTTTGTAAAATGGTAAAATACAGCGTTAAGAGCAGCTAATTGTAAAGCGCAATACGTGATACCATGCAAAACCTGTGATGTTTTATGGGATCACTGATGAAGACTACATAATTTAAAGAAGATAAACACGATGACATGAACTGTCAAAATCCTGCAGCAATGTAAACAAACAGAGCTGATGCAGTTGTGCTGAGGAGATTGTTCGAGAGGATTAAACCACTGATATTCGTGCCTTGCAATCTTTATTCGCTTAAAATTACCACTTGATTTTTTTTTCACTTCTCACACATGATGGCTATTAACAAGCACAACAACATAGCATTTGTGGCGACACTTCTTCAGACAATCTTAAGGGAACCCTTACATGCCTTAATGCAGTCTTGATGGTCTTAATATGTGTAATATGTATGAGTGGCTTCTTGGTCTTAAAGCATAAAAACATATGCGCTTCATATAAATAAAGAAAAGACCTGTTGATTTTAAAACAAAAAGTCTTTAACTGGTTTTATGAATAGCTTTAATACAATCTTGATAGCGCTTTTAAGTTTGCATTTCATTTGACATACATTTCAGTCTTAAGAATAACTCTTTCAATCCTCTTCAAAACGTTTTACAGATTATGAAAATATAAAAATTGTTAGGCATCTTAACAGGGTCATAACAAAACTATTTATATTTAGTACACCCATGATAAAACTTTAATAAAACATGTTTGAGAGTAAAAGGCAAATGAATTGTTTCTTTGGATATGGTATCTAATAATGGTAAATGCGACAGCGGCGCTGGTCTTCACACGACGACCGGGGTTCAAGTCTCATCTGGGTCGTTCCCCCATAGTGAGGACTGACTATCCAACTACGCAGTATCAATAGGTCTGACCTAAAAGTTCGTTAGGCCAAGAAAGAAGAAGAAGAAGAACATTTGATAACACATTATGATCGTTTTTGGTACAGTTGGGCCGCAGAGTAATTGCAGGAATGAAGGTTGTTGTCTTGTAGGCTTGTACGTTGACTCAAACAATTGGACAGATAAAGTTGATCTGTTGACCCAAGTCTTGCTAATCATCAGTCATAAATATAAGACCATGTTTGAAACACTGTGGTGGACCCACTTCTTCTAAAATACATCAAACGAGTCGGACAGGAAATTCAACGAAAATGATGTTGTCTGCATTGAGTAGGAAGTTTTTTAAAAATATATTACAATTCTGTAATGTTAGCTAAGAGCAACAGAAATATTTACAGACTTGACATGTACAGCACTCCGATAATTTCCACTAAAAATGCAACTGGCTGGTTTTCCGATTAAGAAAACTGAGCGTTTTACTTTCTAGTCACCGATTTTCAACTAGTTTTTTTATTTATATGGTTAATGTAAAGTTATTTAAATAGGTAAGGAAAAAACAATCATGATTGTTAATCTCTCGGCAATGAAAATCGTATTAAAAGGCGAAGAATTGTTAGATTTAAAGGTGTCTGGATATCGGTTTAAGTATATAGCTTTACTGTAGCCCTCAAAATATGAAAGCAATTTTGAAAAGGTCCCTGAAATTGAAATTACATAGTTTTTCTGCGTACTGCAATATGCTTTACATAGAATTGAACTTCCCTAACAGTGTGTTTCCGTTGAGTTGAGCACATTTAACATTCATATGAAATATTCCATTAAACATGCAAACAGGAAAAAAAGATATTCATACATGACACAGTAAAACACTATCCAACATCCCGGTTGCGCATTTAATTTGATGTTTGTACAACTCGAGCTCCAGCTATGATACGCACACGCATTCTCCATGTGCAACAGAACAAAAAAAAAGTAGAAAGCTTCACATACCTCTTCACTGAGAAGCTAAAGCTCTTGAAACATTGTGCCGTAAAGATGCGATTCACTGCCGGCTGCATTGCACAGCGTAGCACAATGCCAAGCACGAAGTGCACTTACACGTTGTGGCATATCCTTGCAGTGCGCCATGCTAGGAAGCACCAGCCAGCCAGCCAGCCAGCCAGCTGCAGAATAAAATCTCACAACATAATCTCTCACAAACAGCCGCTCGACCGAAGGGGAATGCGAGTCGAGTGTTATTGCCCCGAAGAAAAACTATCTCTCAGGACAGGACAGCTGAATGCCATCGCCCGAGGAACGGACGTGGGCGGTATGTGTGTGTGTGTTTGGTGATATGTTTTGCTTGGCTCGTTTACAGCACGTATTAATGTGCGAATCAGTAACGTCATAAATACTTCACATAGTCATCTTGTTTGCACGCTGTGTACGGTAGCTGCAAAATTTTCCCCAAAGGAAAACCTTTTTGAAACAAAACCAGTGTGCGAAATGGCTTAGCAAAAGGATGCAGGATCCTTTCGACTGGATTGCTCACATATGGATTTAAAAGCGTTTTCCGTCTTTTTCCCGTTTGATCGTTTCAGAGAAGAGAAAGTTGACGGGATAATTTTCTACATTCTTTAGAAAAAACCCTCATCAGAGTTGCGAAAAACCTAATGACCAGTTTTGGTACAGTTGGGCCGCAGAGTAATTGCAGGAATGAAGGTTGTTGTCTTGTAGGCTTGTACGTTGACTCAAAGAAGGGCTAGGTGAAGAAAATGGGAATATCTCGATGTGGCCATCAGAAAACTGTTCAAATGATTGGGAAATATCTTGCTAATCATCAGTCATAAATATAAGACCATGTTTGAAACACTGTGGTGGACCCACTTCTTCTAAAATACATCAAACGAGTCGGACAGGAAATTCAACGAAAATGATGTTGTCTGCATTGAGTAGGAAGTTTTTTAAAAATATATTACAATTCTGTAATGTTAGCTAAGAGCAACAGAAATATTTACAGACTTGACATGTACAGCACTCCGATAATTTCCACTAAAAATGCAACTGGCTGGTTTTCCGATTAAGAAAACTGAGCGTTTTACTTTCTAGTCACCGATTTTCAACTAGTTTTTTTATTTATATGGTTAATGTAAAGTTATTTAAATAGGTAAGGAAAAAACAATCATGATTGTTAATCTCTCGGCAATGAAAATCGTACTCAAAGGCGAAGAATTGTTAGAAATAAAGGTGTCTGGATATCGGTTTGAGTATATAGCTTTACTGTAGCCGTCAAAATATGAAAGCAATTTTGAAAAGGTCCCTAAAATTGAAATTACATAGTTTTTCTGCGTACTGCAATATGCTTTACAAAGAATTGAACTTCCCTAACAGTGTGTTTCCGTTGAGTTCAGCACATTTAACATTCATATGAAATATTCCATCAAACATGCAAACAGGAAAAAAAGATATTCATACATGACACAGTAAAACACTATCCAACATCCAGGTTGCGCATTTAATTTGATGTTTGTACAACTCGAGCTCCAGCTATGATACGCACACGCATTCTCCATGTGCAACAGAACAAAAAAAAAGTAGAAACCTTCACATACCTCTTCACTGAGAAGCTAAAGCTCTTGAAACATTGTGCCGTAAAGATGCGATTCACTGCCGGCTGCATTGCACAGCGTAGCACAATGCCAAGCACGAAGTGCACTTACACGTTGTGGCATATCCTTGCAGTGCGCCATGCTATGAAGCACCAGCCAGCCAGCCAGCCAGCCAGCTGCAGAATAAAATCTCACAACATAATCTCTCACAAACAGCCGCTCGACCGAAGGGGAATGCGAGTCGAGTGTTATTGCCCCGAAGAAAAACTATCTCTCAGGACAGGACAGCTGAATGCCATCGCCCGAGGAACGGACGTGGGCGGTATGTGTGTGTGTGTTTGGTGATATGTTTTGCTTGGCTCGTTTACAGCACGTATTAATGTGCGAATCAGTAACGTCATAAATACTTCACATAGTCATCTTATTTGCACGCTGTATACGGTAGTTGCAAATTTTCCCCAAAGGAAAACCTGTTTTGAAACAAAACGGGTGTGCGAAATGGCTTAGCAAAAGGATGCAGGATCCTTTCGACCGGATTGCTCACATATGGATTTAAAAGCGTTTTCCGTCTTTTTCCCATTTGATCGTTTCAGAGAAGAGAAAGTTGACGGGATAATTTTCTACATTCTTTAGAAAAAACCCTCATCAGAGTTGCGGGAAATGAGTGGTGGCTAAAAAAACGGAGCTTTCTCTGGTGTATGAAAACAAATGCCAACGTTACTCGCACGGTATTGGATCGATTGTCAGTTTCCAGGATTCTCTTTGGGTGGTGGATAATTGTTACACTGAAAGCTTCTTTTATTTTCACTTTCATTCAATTCAGGTGTGACGCAAATGACGGAGAGTAATATTTTGCTGCTTCAGGGATTTCAAGTAAGCAGGTCTGTTCGAAATGTTATGTGAGCTAACGAGGACATTGAATTGCAAAGCTCGATTCACAGCGGAGTTTTCAATCAACACACGGGTATGACGTTGGTTACATGTCTGATTGATATTGATGTAACTAATTAACGGATTGAAAACATAAATATTGAATAGAGTAGCGGATCACGTCAAGTAGCTTGATATACCCTCAAATTTACAAAATTGATATATTTTTATTATTGAAATGACACAACTTCATACATGCACAGTACAATCTGTACAGGTAATGCATTGTTTAGCCTCATTTGTTAATGTTTTTAATTGAGTAACTATATCACGTTTTGACGAAAGTGTTGATAGTAGTGTTGGGAGATTCGAGACTCGGAAGGTTCAAAGATTCGAATATTTGAATGATTTCGAATCGATTGGATCCCGTTTGACTGATTCGATTCGTTAGGGATTCGTTTGAGATTCGTTTGGGATACGATTGGGATCAGATCGATCAATCAGATTAGGATTCGATAGGGATTGGGAATCGATTGTGAATCGATCGGATGTAGATTCAATTGCGATTCGATCAGATCTAGATTCAATAGATTCAAATATTGTTGAATCGGATTCGAAGACTCAGAAATCGACATTGTTATCTAGAGAGCTGTAGACTTGTACCATTTTCAACAAAGGGTCATTTGCACTAAAATTAGTCGATCTGAAATCTGTGCTTAAAAATGCTCTAGGTCGTAGTATCCTACTAGGTACCTGAATGTTGATCATCTCCAGAATCGACGGGGCGTCAATATTACCACTGATCAATTTATGAAAAAAATATGCACTGTGCCGTCATTCTTCTATGTTCGAGTGGTTCTAGTCGAAATAATAAACATCTAGTACGATATGCCGGACGCAAAGATACACGGGACCATGGAAGACGATAAAACATAATACGTGTAACCTTCTGCTGAATGGATTCTATCCTGTAAACTATATATTGTTGCGAAGGGGTCCATATGATACTGACAAATTCTACGATCGGTCGGACAACTGCACAGTACAGGGATTACACACTGACTGGATCTTTAAAATCTTTGGAAACACGTAAAATGAAGCCTAGTGTATGGAACGCTTTTGATATCATCTGTTCGTAGTGTCTGTCAGTTAACGTGAGTCTGCTGTCTAAGAGGACGCCTAGGTCACGATCTACCTTTGAGCTCTTTTTCTCTTTTACTTTGACATCACTAGTTGAATTGAGTTAAACAGTTTTGGAGTCTTTGGCATTCCGCAAGTTCAGAAATTGATAAGAATATCTTTAAGTCGTCTGCATATAAAAGCTTTTCGCAATCGGAGATAGAATACACTATATCGTTAGTAAATATGCAAACAAAATAGGGCCTAAGATACTGCCTTGCGGAACTCCTGCAGAATTGGTGAAGGATGTAGATAGGACATTTGCTATTTTTACAGTAGTATATTGATGATTTAAGATATAATTATATCATATTTCCCATCACTAGTTGAGTGATGAATTAGGATAGCTTCATTAATTCCAATAAATGAGATATTTTGGATGTCAAATTATCGAGCAGAAAAAATCTTAAAAATACAAACACTGTGTTGGCTCCTATTTTCGGAAATGCAAATACGTGGTGAGAACCCCTAAACACATTAAAATAAGTAATTAATTAAAGAAAAATGCTTTAAATACTTTTCCATTCTCTTCTCTACTACTCTACTCTATCTAAGGTATCTATCCATAATTAATATTATTTTGCCCAGTTTGGTAATTCAAATGCAACATTTAGACAAAGAAAGTTGTAAAATTACACAAGAATGAAATGTAAATCACCCCAAATTATGCTTTGATCCTATTTTAAACAGCCTTTAATAAGCAAAATAAATAATTTATCGGGAAATAAACATTCAACGAGATGAAAATAAATTTCAATACTATTATATCGTTTAGAAAAATCGAACTTTTCTTCATCCACTTACTTGCGTGTAACTATTGACACACAACAAATCGTATGAAATATTGATAGCTGTGTTCGAATAATTCAATGTTTTAATTTCAATTCAATTATCGATTTATATGCAAAAAAAACTCTTACGTTAAAAATAAAAATGAGAGTTTTGTTTTAAAAATAGATAAAAGAACAGATCTTTTATGATGTTTATCATAGCTAAGCACTTTTTTTTTGCTCATCTGCCGAAATAAAAAAAACACTTTGGAGAATTGGTACATCTTCCCTAATTATAATTTATTCATCAATCAAAAATTTGTTACGCATACCGAATTTAAGAATAAATCTTCAATGAATCAATTAAAACCAAAATTTGCGCTCAGAAAGATATCGAAGATTTAATTCATAATTCATATCGGTATTCTTGGTAAAGTTTAATATTCATTTTGCATTGCATACCTTTCGAGATTTTGGCCTTATTTTTGCATCAGTTTTTTGCTTTATTAAGCTTTATTTGCATAACTATGCCTAAAGCAAAGTTTATGAAAACATAAATCACAAACGAGCTGGGAAAAAGTACAAGTACCGTTGAGCTGCTTCTACTCGAACGGGTTCAACACACTAACATAACCACAACCCAAAACCCTGAGAAGCCTTCCCCAAACCAAAAAGCCACTTGACTAACTCATAATTAACATTTCCTTTTTATTAGTGGTTCGTTTGGGGGGTGGGTGTACCATAAACAAACGGTGATACGGTGTTCAACCTTCAACCACCAACTTAATAAAGAGTTCCCCCACCAACCTGAAAGCGTAAACGATAGCTGTTAGCCGGTCGGTACTGGCCGTGAAGCGTTATGCACCACTGAAAGAATGTGTGTAAGCTTAGATACAGCCGTAACGTAAAGGATGTGGTCATGGCGGTTTTCACAGTAGCGATGCGATAGAAGTGACAACCAGGCGACCAAAAAGAAAGAAACCCTATGCGAACGGTACCCTGCGCTGGGCGAGTCTTAGTGATTAGGTATTTGGAAAGCTTTGCTGCCCGAAGCTTCCTATTCAAAACCGATCGTCAAGACAGGGAGACCTTCGCTAGAGAATGGGGTTGTGTAGTCAGGTGCTACACAATGAAGAAATATGTCACAAAGAAAAGTGCCACTTCTTCTGCACCGGTTAGGATGGCTAGGATTCTACGAAAGAGCGTTTTTTTTTGTCGTCGATGACAGGAGGATTCATATATATTCCTGCGACTGGAATGTCATCTTCCATTGTCCTCAACGCTACACTTTTCCCATCAATGTCACGACAAATTCACCGAATACAGCTGCTCGGTGGGTGCTGCTGCTGCTGCTGCTGGTGATGCATCTGCCGCCTTCTAGTAGTGTTGCATTTGGGTGTGGTAATAGAGTGATAAAAGAAAAAACGTTCGCCCACCAACAGCTTTTGCACAATGTGGTGTGTTTTCAGTTGGTTTCTTGGACATAATGGGGCAAGAAAACAGGAGGGTCGCGATGGTCTAGGTCGTGTGTCGTACCACAGTCAGATTGAGTACACTGGAGTAATGATTCGTGCCCGCTATAGGAACTCTT
>KZ061970.1:126406-137820 GCA_002091835.1 Anopheles maculatus
AAGTGACCCAAGTAGCAAGAAAAATGCATTTTTTTGTGTAAAAATTTACAAGATACAAATCTGAACGAGTCCTTAATTTCCTGAACAATTTCTGTTTTTCTGCATTTCGACCATAATGCATAAATTCGTTCAATAAAATTCCTTCGCAAACCTTGAAATGTGATTCAACATGCCCACTGTGCTGTGCATAGGAGACAGAAGCACTATAGTTCGGTGAATAAATTCAATCGTTGGTCTACTGGGCAAAAGTATAAATAGTCGTTGCCGTCAAATTTTGGCCCTAAGTAACCTATTTTTGTCTCATATTCACCAATTTTTGACAGTGCGCATCAACTTTTGACACGAAGGCACCATTTTTTTTACAGTGCGCATCAATTTTTGACTCTAACGTACCAATTTTTTAACTCTAAGTCATCAAATATTGTCACATTACAGCAAATTTTATACTTTTGCATCGCAGAAATGAAAAACTAACATTATACAATGTGTGTTCAATCAAAACAAGTTCGATTTAATTCATTTAACTTATACATAAAAAAATTTTGAATTTATATTTTAGATTTGTAAATAGTAGGGTAACTGTAGCAGTTTTCGGCAGTGTGGCTATTTTTGTCCGATTTGCTTTGTGCCGATGGTTCGACAGATTTCTTTGTGCCGATAGTTCGACAGAACTATGGAATTTGTTCTGTTTTTATTCAGAGTCAAAAATTGTTGACTTCCAGTCAAAAATTGATGCCTTCGTGTGAAAATTGATGCGCTCTGTCAAAACTTGGTGACTTAGGGGTTTATTACACGGTGTAAAACGCTGTCATCGCTTTTGTCTTCCATCATTCAAAACGCGTTTGACAGATAGATGTCGTTCCGAAAATCCAAACTTAGCAGCAGAATTCCGAATTCGTTTTTGGTGGCAAACATCTGTCACAAACAGTTGTTTTGTTTTTTTCACATGTGGAATCTATGCTTAGCAATAAAGAAACACATATGTTACACTTGAAATTTGTTGCCATCAGCATATGCTTGATCATTTTAAAATTTTAAACATAAGAATCACATCGGTACCAAATGTGTTATTACACGAGCGGAGAGCATTTTTCTGTCAGAAGTCTATATTGACAGATAGAAACCAAAATCAGCCGACGGAATAAACTCCCATGTAATAAGCTCTTTAGAGTCAAAATTTGTGGCAACGACTGTAAAATTTTCCATCGTTCAAAAAACAAAATCTTCTGCTCAACAAGTCCTGGCCGGTTCGCAAACAATGATTAAATGAACTTCCGGGAACAAAAACACGTAAATCCCCATATCAAAAGGTGTGTATGGGCTGAGATAGCTTTTCCAGTCGATGACTTCTTGAGCGATAAAGCGTAAACCGGTGACGGTGAAGATCCGGTACTAACAGCTTACCACCCAACCCCTGATTGGTGCTGGTTGAAAGCAATCTCGAGTTAAAGGTTCCCGAAAATTTCCACAATATAAGGGAACGCGGAGAAAACCTTTATCCTTTCACGCTCATGACATCTAAAGCTCTCTCGGCTGTGGTTTGTTGCCTGGCCTGGCACCACATTACTGTTTATGAGTACTTTGAACCGAGCAGCGTATGTGTGTTCGTGCGTTTGTGTGCGACTACAGATAGTTTAATCTCGATTTGCATATTGCCTTGCCTTGTCCGGGCTTCACACCGAAACAGCGATGGCAGGTTCAAAGCTAAACTGATTTAAAACTAGCAAACTACAAAAATCAGTCGCTAATTGCAGCCAGCACCGAGAGCTTACGCCGGCAACGACCTTGCGCACCGTTCCGATCCGGTGCCAGATGGTTTATTATTAATTAATGTAATATGAATTTTTAATTAATGCCACAGCACGAACGTCGGCCGGGCCCAGACATCATGCATGCTGACTAGCTCGGTAGGACGCTTCGTACCTGGGACCTAGCGCGATAATGATGCGGGCTAGAGCGTGTACTTCCTAAAACACACAGATATCTACGCTTGCTTTCCCTGGAAAATGGGATAAAAATGAGACAGCAGTCTATCTACGTTCAGGCGCAATGAACCTGTACGATCTGTCCTTCGGGAGCACTGCTCCCACCGCGTACCGTTGCTAACAGCAACATCGGCCACTCCAAACCACTCCAGCGCAGTGGAGTGTTGCTGGTTCGTGGAAAAGAAAAAAACGCTGGTGAAATTGTTATCCTTCCAAGCGATAATTCCATCGCATTCAATTAGGCTACGGCTATGATTAATACAATTTGATAATGATTTCCCTGGCGATGCGGAGCCGAGGGATTTGTTGAGCGAAAAAAAAACCGTATCTTAACGAACACAAAATTCGTCAATTTTTGACTCCCTTGAGAACTCGGCTTCCTTGCGAGGGAAAGCGAAAAGCAAAAAGGAGACTGTATTTCCTTCGTTCGGTACGTACAACTGCGCCCAATAGCGTGATTAAACGTTTCCTTAGCCAGGCACCGGTACCTACCTGCGCCACTGTAGATCTGGAAGCTTTTCTTCCGTATCGATGGTGTGCCGGAGTAGTTGGAGGTGGTATCGTCCAGGTTAAACGCTGTCACGCCGGCCTGTGAAGAAAAAAAAAACCAAGAAGAACACCGCCATGTTAGTGATTCGTTTAGGGAGTAAAAACAAAAACATCCTTAGCTGGTTGCAGATTAATAACTTTTCAAGGAAAAAACGAAATTACACGGCGAATGTTGTTTCAGTGGCGTACAACCGAGAGGAGAGAGAGAGAGAGAGAGAGAGAGAGAGAGAGAGAGAGAGAGAGAGAGAGAGAGCGAGAAATAGAAGTGACCTGTTTAAGGTCGGAATCTGTTTTTTTTACTTGCGCCTTGTCGGAAATTGGACCATACAGCCAACACAAACTAATCCGACAAACTCATTCAACGTTGTGTTGGATAATACAGCCGTTTTGCTAGGCTTCGCGCTGCAACCACCAGTGGGCTACACTGAGCGCGGACAGAGACATCGTTAAATGTTTCATAAATCACACCCAAAGTTAATCCAACGAAGCCAAATTGAGTTGGCGAATAATTTCCAGCACCGGTCAGTGTGTCCTTTCGGAGGCAATGAACGCGCTTGACCTTGGGGGATGATGCGATCGTTAATATTTTCGTTATGGGCTGCCTTTTATGAGACTTCAATGATAGGCGTTTTATGTTTTGAAGATGATGAAAATGGTGGTTGTCGGTGGTAGGGCGAGCTGTGTTAATTTAATCGATAATTTAAATAAAAGTATCATCTATTCTGGAGGCAAGTGTTCCACTGGAGAGTCACTCAGTCACTGGAGAGTATATTTTGGAGCATTTTATAAGATTCTTCCACTGCTTTCTGGCTAATCTGAAAAACGTTTATTTAAAGGCACAGTGATTTTGCTAGAACCTTCATAGTTCCAATGGAGGCTTCTGAGACATGGACATACATACGCCTCTGAGACATGGACCCTGTCCAAAACTAACGAAACCCTCTTAGCCGCGTTAGAGGGGAAGATGTTCAGAAAGATTTTTGGCCCCGTATGTGTGAAAGGACAATGGAGGGCTCGCCAGGCTCCGGTGGGCCAGTCATATCATGAGAATGGCACCGGGCGACTCAGTCTCTAAAGTCCTTTTAAGCCGTCCACATGGACAGAGGAGGCGTAGTAGACCCAAATTGAGACTGAAGTAATGGCGTTGATGCGTCCGCCAGAACGTCCGAGATATTGAATTATCAGACGACGGCGCTAGACCGTGAGGATTGTTGCAGCAGGCTAAAACCGCGAGCGGTAGTAGCTCCTGATAAGTAAGTAAGTAAGTGATTCTGTCTAATAATTTGATATAAACTGATGCGGAAGTAGACGTCTAAGTGTTCCTTTAAAACATGATCTACCTTGCCTTTGAACTGCACTGTATCAAGATTATAAGAAACCATGACGGTAAGTAGTAGGACACTAGTAGATCTCAAATGTAGGATGCAGCGTTACCTGGACGTTCCGCTTCGCTATGCTACAGATTCGAAGATAAAAAGCAACCTGAATAAGACTAAGGCGATGACATTTCGGCACCGATATAAAAGATCACTTATTTCTTAGAGCTGGATTTAGTGCAGCCGGAACTTCTATCATCTAGGAATTACCATAGTTTTCAACATGCTCTTTTGTGGACAGTTTGAAGACGTATTAGCGAGGGGACACATTAATTTAAAGTGTCTGTACCCATTAATATGTCGTAGATTTCGGCTATCCCGACAAGCACAGGCATTATATTACCAATGGTTGTTTATTCGTGTCCGGTGTGGGACTCGTGTGCACTCTGATCTGAACTCTGATCTGTACTCCATGTCAGGAATGAAATTGCTGAAGGAAATGGAAATCTTAGCACAACGTTTCTACAATCGTTGCGTAGCCTCACCTTTCCCTCGGATTAACACTCAGCAACCAGAGATGTAATGCTTGTTAAGTGTTAATATAAGTAATGTAAGTAAAGTAAGAGTTAATATAAGTACTGATACTGGTAAGTCATAGGAAATAAGTGATAGGATAAAAACAAAACATCCCTTCATGGGCACTCTAGTTAGCCTTTGTACCATTTTGTACCATTTTGTGAAGCATTACTTAGCTTAATCTGAATGATTCCCATTCTAACTGTACGTATATTCCTTAAATCGCAATAAGTAAAACTTTTTGATGTGAGATTATAAAAAAAACAACACTTCATGGAGTCGTGAAAATAAATATTGTTAATAAAAATTTTTATAAATATTGTTTTAAATACTGTAGTATAAAAAAGCTCAAATTAAATGTTATTTGTTCTCATGTTAGACATCTGTTTATATTAAATAGAACAAACTATTTGATATCGAGAAATTACCGGCAGAATGGAAAAAAACCATTTCCTTTCTCGTTTCCTTTAAATTATCATCCATGATCTTCTCATCTCTCTCTCTTTCCTGACAAATACGTCGCCAATGTGACAGCCAACGCGAATGTGTATGTGTGTGTTGAATACAAACGAACGTGAAGAAAATACAGCAAAAACCAACCGTGTCTCGGCAGCACTAAAGATAAACCCATTCATCACCCTGATGCTGATCCTTGTTAACAGCGTCAGCAACGTGCTTATCATCATTATCACATCGCCCGAGCATTAGGTTTGCGCGCTAGCGTTCCTTCCCTCATCTTCCGGTTTTGCGAAAGAAAATGAGGCATAAAAACACACTTCCGAGCACACGTTTGTCGGACGGGGTGAATGCAAGTTGCATTTGCATTTCCATCGCACCGACCGAATCGTTGGCAAAGGAAAGATGCTGGCTCCAACGCCACTCAACCGACTCGTTAGCAACAGTCTAAAGTTTACGCGTGCCTGTGACTGGGTGGTAGCAAATAAAAAAAAAACGCCACATTTCCGAAATGTTCAGTGCATTTTCCACTCAGCTTTCGCTCTCGTTCGCCCGAACGACGCACTTATTGCCCGAGGAATGCAGTGCACTTCTTGTCGCTCGGTGCTAGTTAAAGTTGTTCACCATTGCGCATCGTGGTTTTGTTTCCATTTTATTTGGAGATATGTTTTTAAAGGTTGTTTGCTTCATACGTAGAAAAGAGTGTACGAAACGCTGATGAGCAGCTTTCACCGAACGAGATTTACAGAGCACAGATGCATGGCACCATAAAATTGCATTTCCTGGCATTCGTTTTGCGGATGCAACTTTCGGGTTTTTGTTAGAGGCGTTCCTTAGCAAACACTTCAACAACCATGCCATTGTGAGCTGTTGAAATATTTTTACTAAAATGTGAATTCCAGCTGAAAATAAACTCTTTGAAATGTACGTGGGATATACATTCCTTGCTCAAACGTGCGTTCGGCTCACGGCTTACGATAAGTCACCGCGAAGCTCTTGATAATTGAAATGAAAACACATTTTAATACAAGAAGCGAAACGTACTACCACTCGAGCAGCCTTCGCAATGCTATTAATATATTGCCAATTAAATCGCTCGTGTAACAAAACATCAAAAGCGTGTTGACATTTTATTTCACAGTAATTATTTCCCTTCCATTTGGGCTCGCAAATCAACAATACCGCGGTAAGCGATGATCAAACGTTATAAAAACCCCGGAACCAAACCCCGTTTACTACTTACGATGCACGGAAACAGTCACGGTTACCGCTCGGGCGGTCCCTTTGGAGCCGTTTGTTTCATAGTTGAAAAGTTTAATTACATTTTTGACACGGTCCAACGGTGGAAGGAGCTAACGCTGGACGACGAAATTTTAATTACCCCCTAATTACGCCAGATTTCGGGGACTATAAACGGGCCATTTTGTCAGTTGCGCCCGTGTACGCGTTCGTAAAGATGCAGCGAAATTCAGGCACCAACCAGTGAATGCAATAAAAACCTTTAATTACCATATTTCTTACACTTAAGCGTTACCCGAACAGGCAGCAGGCAAAGTGTCGATGATGGGCGGCGGTCTTTTTATTCGGTATCGTTCCTGTCAGTGTCATAAAATGCTGAATTGTCTTCTGCAGCGAAATACGATCAAACAAGAGCTACACACAATTGAACAGTGAAACTTTTTTTTTTACAGGCCACCCAGCAAATCCACCGAAGTGTTCGTAAACAAGTGGAGTCAAAGCGTATTTTCCGATCAAAATACCGAAAAGTAGCTCTGTAAACAACACTCAATGCGAAATGTAAGTGAGTGACTTTTATTGCTTCACTTCCACAGCTCTCGGTGTCCAATTTTCGACGTCACTTCCTGTTTGATTTGAAGATCGTAGTACAACGACGAAAAAGGGAACAGAAAAAAGCTCCTTAAAACTGCTTGATGGCATCCCCCATGTGACAGGAAGCAAACGCCTACAAGACGATAAAGTAACAGCTCTGGTCGTCTTAAGCGACAGTCGAGTGTGGCCGAAAGAGAAAAAAGCAAGGTTTACGAACCTGTCCACGTTGAGCATCTGATGGACAAAATGTGCGCCCGTGGTTCAACGAAAGGAAAACAGCGAAGATTATAAATGATGTCGTAGGATTATAAAAATAGCTGCAAACCGAAAACCGAGCGCCATGCGTTAGCTTCACTTTACGACCTACCGACTTACCCGGAATTGCTTACATCGGGCCACTTCAAGCGTGCAAAAGCGTGATTTTGTATGAAAACCGGTGACACCACGATAAAGCGTTTTTACAAGGCAAGGCAACAAAAGCCCTTTCTTTGAATTGGCAGGAAACGATCGGCACAACCGCACAACAGTTTATACTGGAAACTTTGAAACAAAAACAGCCAGCATCAAACACGGACAAGGTACCAATTCATTCGACGGGCAAAAATCCTGAAAGACACATGTGTACAAACGTATCCTCATCTGAAGAGGGCGCACACGGTGGGACAAAGGCTACTTCCGAGCACCTGGCCGTCCCATTCCCCAATGGGAGAGCCGCTTTTAATGCTTGGCTTGTACTTTTATGTTCTCGACTTGCACCGTCAAACACAAAATGCTCCCTCGAACGATCCGATTGTCCTGGCAACGGGATCCGATCTCGCTTTATGCTTGTGCTTCTTGTGCCCGAAGCCGGGCACAATCTTGCTAGTGTACGGCGTGATACAGGCGGAGGTTTTCACCTTAACACGCTTTATCGCTTCGCGTGCATAAAACAATTACTTGCCTTAAACGCTTTGCACCACAGTCATAAACGAACACAAACACACATCGAATAAAGACACCTTTTTTAGCCGTCCCCGGCCCCGAAACGGTTGACACCATGGCTCGGGGGAAAAGCTGGTCGAGGAAAGCGGATTCCAATCTCCTGTTTGGTGGTACGGCCTTTGTCGGTTGCATCGCCCGTAATCGCTCGACGTTGTCGTAGTCGTCGTAGCAAGGAAACAAACAAAAGCAGCGCACTGTCAGCACGACGCAGGTTGTCATGGGCACCATTTTCAACGCGTCGGTGGACATGCACAGCTTCATGCAACCGTGTGTGTGTGTGTGTCGTTGTTGGGAAGTGTCGTCTGATCGCACAGTTTACTTTGGTAAGTGAGTGGCCCCGTTCCGTCCGTGCATCTGGGGTTGATCGTTGATACGCCAGCGGAAGCTTCCAGCGGGGTTTCGGTTACACTGTAAGGCTCTAATAGCTGCAGATAGTTTACCCTTGACAAAAACCAACAAAGTTGAAAGGAATTTTGCTTTGATACGCGGTACAGGAGTATTTGTGTGTGTGTGTGCTTCTGGGAAAAGAAGTGATTCAATTCTAAAGCTCAGGTGAAGTGTTCCGGTTTTAATTCGTTTTGGTTAACGCAAAATGCGGTGGTTAACATCAAGATCGAGAATTCTAAACATGACAAATGAAAGAAAGTTTTGGTTTAGAAAATACAGTTTCTTTGTTTTTTTCAATACTTTGTGTAGTTTAATTTTTTTTTTTTTAAATGTCTTAAACTGTCGATTTGCTTATATTTGTGAAATTACTCATTGTCTGAACACTTTTTCCGTCCTGATGAGGAAATATAATGAGATTTCTCTCCAGTGGTGTTGTATGACGTATTTTGAAATATAAATTTATTAGCAAATTTAGATGATCTGAGCATCCACACACTTATCACGGCGGCCAAGAATCGACTACATCAGTCATAACTCTATAGCAAGTGTCAAAACTAGCATCCTGAGCCCTTAAACCGCAATGGTTTCTTAGAAATGTAACTGTTCGGTTTTCCGTTTGACTTACGAAATTCTGTCATTTGTTACTCTTTTGTTAATTGCTCCGTAGGTTGACCTTTTTTGTCGGAGCTTTTTGCACTTGCCTTGAAGGAAGGTGCTCAAAGAAGAATTGATAAGAATTTTTTTTAAATTTATTTCCCTTACGCATAAATCGATCGGAAAGCTAGGCTCAAATTAAAGGTGTCCGGATTTTGTTCTCTCATCTTTTTGAACGCAAAGTTCATCGGAAGACCCTGAAGTCCTTCTACAGGAAACTGGCTCAGCGAGTGCGTTCCGAACGGCGTATCATGCTGTTGTGTGGTTGCGTGGATGATGCCACTACATATCACCATCGCGGAAGACACTAGGTGCTACGCCCGATGTCGAGATACTGGCTGCAACTATCTAACGGCCGAAAGGAAGGTCTCACATCATCAGTGGCAACAGGAATGGCAAGAGTCTGCTCACGGCGCCAGGACTCGACAGCTCATCCCGGAAGTGACGTCCTGGAGATGTCGTTTTGGTGAAGTTGAGTTCTTCTCAACACAACTGATGACAGGACACGGCTTCTTCCAAGATCACCTTGAGCGGATGAACCTCATTCAGGAGGCACATTGTCCGGAGTGTCCGGAGCTAAGAGAGACACCAGAGCACGTGATTTTTGAGGGCCCTCGCTTCATCCCCGTGAGACGTCGTATGATTTGTCAGGTGGGAGAAGAAGTGACTGTAGAGAACATCATCCTCCTGATGTGCTCCAGCCGAAACATCTGGCGCGTTATAGCAGAGACCACCAGAGTGATCCTTACCCGCCTCCAACAGCGACGTATTCGCATCGACAGAGGTACGACTGAGACCGGTCCAGGGACTAGGCAAGATATCAGCCGAGAGAACCATATCAATAATGGGGATCCCGGTTCCATACTGTAGCGGCGGCTATGATCTCCGTGGAAAACAACCCTCACCAAGTTGTCACAGCGCGACGCCCATGGCAAAAATCGTCTATACCATTCATTTCCAATGTTATACCCCCGTTGGTGATCTGGGAATGTTTGGCGAAAGGCTCGAGGAGGATTTAGTTGGTACGAATCCGGCAGTACCCAATCGGTGGTCCCTTGGGTCTCTATGAAGATTTCCTCCTCGGATACCAAAAAAAAAGTGTCCGGATTTCCGTTGGGCACACTGTATATAAGTACTTCAAGAATATTCAAAGGTAAGTGGGCGATATCGACGCCGGTTTCCACACGACAGGACCGAGGTTCGAATCCCGTCCGGACCGCCTCCCCGTACGCAGAACTGACTATTCAGCTACGGGTATAACTAAGTCATAGAGGGCTAGCAATAGCAGGCCAAGACCTCACGAGGTTGTAGTGCCAAGGAAGAAAAATAAGAAGTTCTTCAATCATTAAAGGATGTCCAAATGTCAATAATCTTCAACAAAGTAATCCCAAAAGTCACTGAAAAACTTGATAACATATGTAACGACCTTGGCCGCTACGATTTAGCGCCTACGACATTCGGTGTAGATGTCTCCAGGGGCGACTAAAGGTAGAGGCGGCTAACAAGAGTAACAGAAACAGATAAATCGACGAATCGATAATTGAAGTGGTTTCTGGTGTTGACTATCGCTTATAAGCTTACCTTACAACACATATCTTTCAAATAGTAGTTGCAAATTAATTTAAATCGTTTCACATACTAAGACACCAAACGCTAGTATTGTATTTTACTTTTCACCTAACATGTCGCTATGCCTTACTTGTAGCCCATGATTGTAGTCCCATATTCTTCTCCGTAGAAAGAGTCTTTACATTGTGTGGAAATTCATGAGTAAAATACCATTAAGGAACATAAATTCTAGCCAACTTTCAGCTTCAATTATTCCATGTATTCCAAACTCCATAATTTAACACGTTAACATATTAAAGAATCAGCCCGCTCAGTTCAGATCGAATCCCCCATGGTGATAATATCTCATTTTCTTTTTTAATAAATGGATCGCAAAAAAAACCCGAAAACTCATTCCAGCAACATATCTATTTATACACGACGTGTCTGTTTAACGAAAACAACTCACTCAACTATCTCTTTCCGCTTCGAATCACACTCCAAAGCCAGCGAAACCATTCGGCGCATGGTATCGTTTACATTTTATTAAATTTGAATGCGAAACAGCACGCTGGAAGGATGCTGTGGGCGCACGTTTGTCAACGTTATTTCAACCGATACCAAGCTTTTCCCAACCGGAGGGGGAGTTTCCAGCGCTTGACATTCCGACGTTCAGCCACCGTTCCGTGCGAGCAACAGAACTGAATGAAATCAAAGGTAACAACCGAAACCGGTATCAATCTGATCTGGCAACGTGTGGAAATATTCTACGCACGATTGCATCACCGATTTCCGTACGTTTCGCATTCGTAATGTTGCGCCGTACGTTGTGCTGCGTCGTGGTAACACGGTCGCGATAGGACCGTTCCATTCTAACGTGAAGAGCTAGAAGCTTCTTTTCTCTGCGGAAGGAAAAGTTTCATCACGGCCGATTGATCATTGGCAGAAATTCTCGTTACAATTGAAATTCACCCAGCCCTAGGCTGCTGCTCGTTCTGTTTGCTGTTGTTGATGACAGCAACGTTACGTTGAGCGGCCAATCTATTATGGCACAACTTCTTATCGTTGCTTTTATTTTAATTAACAACCGCTTCGACCATGGCATGTGATTCCCGGATACAGTGAAGCCCAC